>CM076577.1:530123260-530331008 GCA_034641835.2 Pinus albicaulis
CATTGGCACGAGGGCTGAACTGACTAGTCGTGCCAAGGCAAAAAAGGCTATTTTTGGGATTTTTCACAAGGAATTGTCTTCAGGGGAATGAATGCCCTTGTCTAGGGGGATGCCATGAAATTGGTTTCAGGTCATGTCACTGATCACAGGTCACAGAATAAGCCCTCCAATGTGCGAGACGGGGAATTGCAGGGACGGTGACAAATTGTTGTGTAACAGATGCCCCCTAAAGTACAAGGCCCGAAAAAGAGAGAGGGGTGAAATGATTTACGAGAACGTGTATAACTGAAAATGTTGCCATTGGAAAACCTACGTAGAGAAGTACAACTGATATCTCAAATACATGATATATGTGGTAGGGGCACAACCATCCATAGCAGAGTATACAATAATCCAGATCCAAGGCATGGACGCAGCCATCCAATGAGGATCGATAAATAGACTCAGGCATGGTCGCAACCATCCAATGAATGAGTCATGTAACCAATCATAATAATCAACATAATTGCAACCTGGATTCTAACAGACAAAATCCAGGGTCTTGCACTCCATCTCGACCCGAACAAAGTACAAGTTCAAGCATGTGAATAAGTGAGCTAAAGTCAAACATGCAAGAACATCGTCTGATTACCAGCCAATGATGAAAGCTGTTAACAGACGTGAGAGATACCACCAATAGTGACAATGGACCTCAAGGTACTATAGGTACAATCTATGACATGTGAATCAGAGAGCTGGCATCGAACACCCGTAGAATCACTCGATCGGAGGCCAATGATGAAAACCTCACGTCGAACGCGAAGAACCTGCCATTGAGGCATGCAGGCTCCAAGGTACTAGAAGGGAGTCTCTAGATTAGCTTCCCGGATAATGAGCTGAAGTCGACAGGAAGTGACCTTGATCGAAGGTGGGCCATAATGTTTCCCACATCATCGACGCGAGACAGAGGAAAATAATGTTTTTTTGAATCAGGATCAGATGAGAATCAGAGGAAGGTTGAAACTTTGCAGAGGTCAACTTCTCTTGAACATATTGGCAGCACGACAGTGGATTTGGAAGTATTTGACATCAAAAGATCAGAGGCCATGATGACGAGGCAAAGAGTAGATGAGAGGTCAAAAGGGATTACCCAAACCCATGGAGGCAAACAGAAAATGAGATGAGATGTCCCCAACCCGACACGAATGCAAACAAGTGCCATGTTCAAGAGCGACATACTGCCGACACGATGACGATACTGGTTCTATTTTTCCCCACCATTTCTGGCGAGTACCTCTTTATTTTTACACAAGCTTGAAGAGGATATCATATGCTTGTAATATAAGTTCATCTTTCGGACGAATCCATCCAAGTACATTTAACGAGCCCTAGGAAGGAGAAACTCAAATATCGTCATTATGACTAAATCTGATGTCATCAGGGTTTAACGAGTCTGACAAAGGAAGAACTCTATGTCTTTTCATGTTTAGAGAGTTTGAAAAGACAACAGAAAAATAAACTCCAATAGTCCCTTTTCGTAAATAGTTCCTCAGATCCGAAAAGGTAGAAAACTATGTCTGAGAAAACCTCCTAGTCGGATAGGCTAGGGTATTCCTTTTTCGTAAATAATCTATCCCAGCCCGAAAAAGGGATAAACGTATACTGGGTAGATGTCGATTCGTAGCCACTTTAACGAGATCGAAATGACAAGGGGCTCGGCAATCTTTTCATATTTAGAGAGTCAGAAAAGAGCTGAAAGATGACTCCTCCTGGAGGAACGAGTGGTATAAAGGGTAGCAATTGGCTCCGGTAATGGTGGAACTGCTCAAAACAAAATAAAGGTCAAGAGGCTGGCTAACAAGACCACTAATCTCAGTGGTTCCTTAGGAACGGGTAAAACAACCAAGTGAAGGCATATGATCGACCAAGCAGATAGTGACGATGGAGTGAGAAAACCAAGGCTCATCTGGCAAAAACAAGCTGATAAAATGGCAATAACAAGAGGTAAAATGGGAATGGTTTCATTTTTACACAAGCTTGAAATCAAGATAAACTATGCTTGAAGTTGGTTTCATTTTTACATAAGCTTGAAACAAAGATAAAATATGCTTGAAACTAGTTTCATTTTTACACAAGCTTGAAATGGAAACAAAATATGCTTTAAAAAGTAAGCATGCCCCCAGCATGGTGACTCAATTCGAGGTGCATGCCCCCCAAGCTTCAGTCCATATGAAAGGTAGATCGAGTGAAGGTTCAAAGACGAGATCAAGAGAAAGACTCGACTGGGATTTTACGAGATCTAACAAAACTCGAATTGAACGGGATCATGTTTTATTGTTTTAACGAGGTTGACACATTAAAAGAACTATCCTCAAGACATCTTGTTTAATTTTTTAACAAGGTTGATAGAGAAGACAAACTATCCTCGGGACACCTTGTTTCATTTTTTAATGAGCTTGACACAAGAAAAGGAACTATGCTCCGACAACCTTCTTTCATTTTTTAAGGAGCTTGACACAAGACAAGGAACTCTGCTCCAACAGACCTTGTTTCATTTTTTAAGGAGCTTGACACAAGGAAACGAACTCTGCTCTAAACACCTTGTTTCATTTTTTAACGAGATTGACACAAGAAAACGAACTCTGCTCCGACAACCTTGTTTCATTTTTTAAGGAGCTTGACACAAGACAAGGAACTCTGCTCCAATAGACCTTGTTTCATTTTTTAAGGAGATTGACACAAGAAAACAAACTGTGCTCTGACGACCTTGTTTCATTTTTTAAGGAGCTTGACACAAGACAAGGAACCCTGCTCCGACAACCTTGTTTCATTTTTTAAGGAGCTTGACACAAGACAAGGAACTCTGCTCCAACCAGACCCGGTTTCATTTTTTAAGGAGCTTGACACAAGAAAAGAACCATGCTCCGACAACCTCATCATAATGAACAAGAAGTCATTGCTTCCAAGAGTTCCACTCCCGATGGAAGGAAAACATCCTGGAAGTCAGGACCCAATGCCCCCAGCGCCTGATGCACAACGACACTATCACTGAGTACAGGAACGGGGTAGGTAGCCACATAGTTGACCTGCGGTGGGGCAGATACAACGGGTGGATAAAAACTAGGAAGGGATGATGGCGGGCCAGTTGCCACATTAGGACCAAAGAACGAAAGCTGATCAATGGTCATGATCCGTCCTTCATGTGGAAAACAGACCACACGAAAAAGGGAGGAGACGAGAGCTCCCATGGCATAGGTGTAATCGCGCCCCAAGAGCAGATTAAAATCCAAGGGGCCTGGAACAACCATCACGTCCATATGGACGGTTTTACCTCCCAATGTAACAGGTAACCTTGGAAGGATCCCTAATGGTTAACTAGTTCCTTCCGTTAAATACAACAAAGACACAGAACAGGGTGCACAAGCCGGGTGCGAACCGAAAGCTTTCCAAGCAGTTGGAGTGATAGAACACTACTGCATGCAACTTTATCTATAATTAAGCAGGTATGACCAGACTCCAGGTTTGCACTATCTCAAAAATGCACATAAGATGCTGTGGACCGCAAATCGACTCCACCGAAGGAAGTGACCAAACTACTTGGAGGGCTACCATCGAACCCGAGATGTCTTCCCCCAGGCAAAGAGAAGAAGGAGCATCATCCATGACCTCCATCTCAAGGTGGAGGGCCATAATGTTTCCCACATCATCGACACGAGACAAAGTGAATGTGAAGATAGTGAATCAAGACCAGTAAAGAGAATCAAAGGGAGGCTGAAATCGCAATTGAAACTTTCTTGAACATACTGGGCCGCATACGACTTCCGGGATTTGGCGTATTTGACATCAAGGATTCGAGGTCATGATGATGTGGCAAAGAGAAGATGAGAGGTCAAAACGCATTACCCAAACCCATGGAGGAAAAATGACGAAATGAGATGATCCTGCAACCCGACACGAATCCATGAGTGTCATGTTCAAGAGTGACAATAGTCATTTACACAACCGAGAACTCGTCCATTTTACCCCCACCATTGTCAAGTAGTACCTTGATTGTTTTTGGAAAACAATCTCAAGGGGATAACATATGCTTGTTTGAAGTGAATTGTCCTTCCACAAATCCATCCTAGTACATTTTACGAGCCCTAGGAAGGAGGTACTTGCGGATGTCAAGTGGTGACAGCTTCGACATGTCATTTAGGTTTTAATGAGTTTGGCGCGGGAAGAAACTCAACATATTTTCATGTTTAGAGAGTTTGAAAAGCATGCTGCAGAAAAAGAAAATTCGGCATTCGTAGTAGTCTCAGATTCGAAAAGGTAGAAAATTGTGTCTAAGTATAAGAGAACCTCTTAGTTGTGATAAAAGGCGACATTTTTCGTAAATAATCTATCCCAAACAAAAAGGTGCAACTTATATTGGGTATATATCTTCTTTTCGCAACCATTTAACGAGTTCAAAGTCCTGACAAGAGTTCACAACGTTTTAGTTTTCGGTGAGTCGAAAAAGAGCCGAAAGATGACTCCAACAAGACTTTTTCGTGTTTTTACCGAGTCCGAAAAGTATAAAATACACCTGTGACTTCATCGCCATTTACGTTGAAAACCCGTCGCCACAAAAAGAGACGTATCGCAAAACCCATTTCTCGAAATACCATGGCGAAATAATCGAAAAATACGCTTTAAAACCTAATTAGGTTTTAAAAGTTATAAAATGCCAAATATGGTAAAAAATAAATTGCTTTTCACTTTTACCTCTCGTGAGCAATTTGTTACCCTTTTCACTCGCGATTTTTGCGATGTCGATTAAAATGGGAAATCCTAAAGACCAATCTCGAATCCGTCAGCCCTGGGTAAGTGCTTACATCCTTCCCCGCATTTTGATCACTTTTTAATTACCCGCAACCCCGATTTTGTTTATCTATGGGTGGATGTAGCAAAAACTAGGTGCTAAGGTTATGCGTGGGTATGTAACATGGATCATACAATCCAGCCACAAAATTTTGAAATTGCATGCCAATTGGCACGATCGTTTTGAAATGTGTCAACCACGACGATCAATTTTAGCTTATAAATGTAAACAAGTAGGCCCATTTTAACCAATCAAAAGTTTTGATTTCATACGACAACCATATGGATACTACAGTGTGAAAAGGAAAAAAATGGTGATTAAATGGAAAGAACACAATGAAGAAGATGAAGAAGCCATGGGAAATAACAGATGCATGGAAGTTTCCGTAGATTGCAGTGCTCAAAAAAATTTTTTATGACACCATGTCCGTAGCTCAACCAGTCGTTGCAATTTCATCGTGTCTAGGACGTTGATCAGAAAATTCATTATTCATGACCAGGAACTTGAGATTGAAGTCTCAGATGTTTATTTCATAATCTGATCGTCAAGCGGTGAGGGGCGACGACCCTCCATCGACCCCGGCCCTCAATGGAGAACATGAGTATGGTCACAATAGGGTGTGCACAGGGCAAGGAAAGGATCGGAAGCGGAAAAGTGGATATCCAAACTATTTTGGATTTGGCATCACGTGTGCAGTAATCGCGCACCATCACACGAGCCGTAGACGTTGTGCTTTGCATAAGGCAAAACACAGCTAGACTTCGCTATAGATTGCATGCCACCGACTTCTACAACTGAAATAGGCGGTAACAATCAACATGAAGCGCCAACCGAAAAAATGTAAGAAAACCAAGCTGAAGCAAGCTCACCAGTGGTCCATATTGGTGGTTGTCTATATTGGAATGATTACAAATATTCCAACGACAGAGGTGATAGTTTCGCTACCAAATGCTAGCCCAAAGAGCGACGATGTATTCGTTGGGCGGCTTTGATGCCAAGGCCGTGGGCGGTCAAATCGTACAACTGAGACCAAAGTTCTTTGAGTGGCCCGCCAAAATTTGATTTTCATGGAGGACCGGCCCTACCTAGCACACATATTTCTACTCAGATGCATCTCTCTACCCTTAAGGAGAGGATTGGGATATACCGGTAAGACTCATTTATTTTTATGAGTATTATGATTTATTTTTATGCATAAATGTACATTAATCCATATAATTGCGTATTGGCCTAAAGAGACCTTCGGTATGTGCCTAATAGCACGTAGGGCTCTCG
The DNA here is from genome assembly GCA_034641835.2 of Pinus albicaulis. Taxonomy (NCBI): domain Eukaryota; kingdom Viridiplantae; phylum Streptophyta; class Pinopsida; order Pinales; family Pinaceae; genus Pinus; species Pinus albicaulis. Next base: position 530,129,361 of record CM076577.1, read on the forward strand.
CCATTTCGATGTGGCCCTCACAGGAGGGGGAGGCGAGGGAGAAGGAAATCACACAACTTGGAGGGAATCTCATGTGGGATTTTGGACTATAAGATTCGATGATGTTCGCGCGTAACAGACACACCGTTAGGAAATAAAACCGAGTTCACCGCCATTAGCGTTTGCACGAGTAGTGACATGCTATCAAAGGAGTGTCACACCGAGTAGACACTCTGTGGTTTTTTTCCACATATTTTTTGAGAGACATGATGTCTTAGGATGTAACTAAAAACACACATATTCTTTGAACTTAGTGATGCACATGGATGCAAACACTCGAGATATATATATATATATATATATATATAGTTATTTATTTTATTGTATGATCTTGTCATGTGATGATGATTTTCTTACAAATTACACAAATGTCTATTTAATACAACGTTAACTATCAGACAAGCACGTATCTGTCCATAGGAATATGTTGATATGTAATGTAATCAAAATGTCTTTCCAAAGAACGAACACGCAAATACAACCTTAATATGTGAGGGTTCCTAAATTGTGACAATGTCCATTAAGTTGTACGAATAACAAGTTGTGAGTCTACGTTAACAATCAATGCACGAATGTTGAGAGAAATGGCCTTAGTTAATAGGCTAATAACAACACTATTAATACATTGTACCAGTTCATCCTTAAAGATACCTTGAAGGTCTATCAACTCACCAAATGTGATCATAAATCTCACCAGCCGCCGAAGATAGGTTCCGAGTACTACGGGAAGCACCATCCACAAAACCTAATATGTTGCAATAGGCATCCAGACAATAAGCAACGATCCAATAAGCAAGGAAATGCTCGCAAAGCACAATGTCAAAATGTACAAAAACACCACATAAAAAACATAACAGACACTCTATGCATAGTATTTTTTAAGATACAACCCATTTCCGACAGTCAATCCAGAGGATGATCCTTTCATAATCAATAAGCTCATAAGCCCCATTCCATAAAACACGTTTAACAATGAGTCATGCCACATGGGTTAAAATTTGCCTGCCCCCAACTTATCGTGAGCTTGGTCATACAGGAGGACAAGGTCTCCTTCTATGAATGAATGGGGGTAAAATGATTGGTCAAAATAAGCTTTGACCCATGTTTTCCGTGCTTCCACCAGCGTTGAAGAAAAGGAGCTGTACTCGCCTCTCTAAATAGAGAAGAGAATATTATTCAAGTATTCGGAAACAATTCAAAAGCTAGTTTTAGCGGAGGTATTTCATATCCAATCGAAGGGGTAGCTTCCAAATCGTAGATGTTTCGAAATGGAGTGAATCTACCACATCCTTTACCGAGGTTCGGTAAGCCCAAAGAGCCAAAAACAACATGAGAGATGCCGCTTGATTTGTGATCCCAATCGTACGTTGAAGCATAGTGACGAGAACTTTGTTCACGACTTCAACTTGGCCATCGTCTCTGGAGGGATAGTACGACGTTGATTGCCGGATGCACCCCACTGGGAAGTCAACTCCGCTTACCAGGTAATGTCGAAATGGGGAACCATGACGGTAACAATGGCCAGGGACACCAAACCTAGAAAAGATGTGATTGAATAGAAATCGTGTCGTCAGCAGCCCCTACCGTCGCCCAAGTAGGCATTGCTGCCCATTTCGTGAAGTAGTCCATGGCTATGATGATATATGCCCTCGGGGCCGAGTGGGAGGGTTACATGTCAAAATCTAATGCCCCAATTTCGCAAAGGGACCAATGATAACACAGGTGAATATAGCTGCGCACGTATCTTGCAATCGATAGATCTGCATCATGACATAATTTTGTTGGAAGACAACAACAATGCAGCTTGGAAGATGGTGAGCTAGAATATCTAACACGGAGAATTTTATGTGTAGTAGTCAAGCATTCAATTCAGTCTCCAAATTGAGCTCATTTAATTGTCAACCAGGTTGGTAACCGAAGTGAAGTGTACCGTATGTACCTAGGTGTTTGTTTTCAATGCGTTGTGTGTAGTATTTTATGATGTTTTTGGTCTTTTGTGATGATTTCTGATGTTTTTGATCTTTGGTGGTTTTATGTTCACAAGGAAAATGACTAGAAAGCTAATGAAAGAAAGATAAATACTAGAAATGAGTGAAACCTAATTATTGATGTCAAAATGGTAAATGCAAATGCAATATTAAAACGTAATTTAAATCTAAACTATGAATAAGTAAAAGCAAAGCTTGATAATGACTTTTAAGCAACATCTAAAACACAAACTAAACTTGTCAAATTCTTTCATCAAAGGCATTTGAGAGAGAGCTTGAGACATGGTCACTAAGTATGCAAATCTTCCTAACTAAACAGCTTAAACAACTAACTTATAATGATGCAACATTTTTGTCCTTGATTTTATATTTGTTGAAGTATGCATGAGTAAAACATTGATACCATCATAAGATCTTCTACTTCAAATCTAGTTCTCAACTCTATTCTCGCAACTCGCCTTTATAGCACTACACTTCACTCAAAGGCTATAGATTTTTGAAATAGTCTATTGAGGAAATGTTTGTTTGTAAGATGATCGTGAAGTTGCAAAAGTACTTTAGGCCTTAAAATGATATTTTCCGTTCATATGGTTATGAATCAATTATGGATTTTAGAACAAGAAGAGATTTGTGAATAATGAAGGTTGTTTTGCTAAGTTTAATGAATCGAAGTAATCTAATATGCAATGAATGACAACCGAATATGGAGTGCAAATGCAATGAGTTGAGCTACAACCAAACCTAAAATGTCACTAGCCTAAAACAAGGTTAAACTACAAGTCATTATCAAACTTAAAGCAAACAACCGAACATGAGTTATGCAATTAAACTCTCGGAGCATCCTAACTAAGCTATCATGCATTATTCTATGGAATTATACAAGCCCGTTTGTCTATCATATGATTATATTTTGGAATAGTTCCTCTCTTTTGAAGGCTTTTAGAACAACTCGACCGTGTAATTGAGTGCAATGCAAAACATAAAGACCGAAAAGCAATGAAAAACTAAGATATCATAGCCATCTCCTACCCATCACTATGATATTTTTGAAAAGTGTTTAAGAGCTAAGAACAACTATGGTACTTAGTGAAAACACAACTAAAACGTTCAAGATCACAATCATGCTTAAGACAAGATAAATATTTCTACAAGAGTTTTTCTCAAGAAGAGTGCTTATCATGTTAACCGTAATGGTGAATAAAAGAGACTACAATTAAACCCTACAATACTATAGCCATTTCCCATTCATCATTATAATCTTTTTGGAAGAGCTTCTTCTTTTCGAAGAGTTTTTAGAATGAGTATAACCACAAAAGATAATGAAAACAACTACTAATTCAAATTCAAAACGTAAAGGCAAATTAGAATACTTATCTAAATTACACAAATAAATCCGCAAGAGGCAGGGCCTCAACAATTCGACGGAATCTAACTCCAAATCAAATCAACGCTTTCAAAACAACACCGTTCTGCCTATTAAAAGTGAAATAACTGAGCGTACACTCTGCCGTAAATGAATACGTAATCTAAGCAAAATCTAGAACAAAATCTAGCCTAGCTCTTGCTTCTATGTTTATATAACAAATGTAGTCAAATGTGACTTGCAACAATTTCGTGAACATTTTCTTTCCTTGCCTAATCACATTAGACTCTTGGGTGGTCGTCACAGAATACAGCTGACATTCCGGACTAAGACAATTCTATTAGAAAGTCTGTTTTCTAAATGTGTTCCCACGTACCAAAACCATACAATAATTCGTTTCTTCCTTCATGGTGAGCAACGAACCATGTAGACATGACGTGGAATATGCCTCTACATGCAGCTTTTTCTTGAGAGGCCACCGGAACATACCCAAACGTGAAGACAGCCACAGACTGCTGCGGATACATTTAATGTTCAGAGATCAAGAAATTAGTTCCTGGCCAAAAATGCTTTACAATGGAAAAAATCACAAAACTTAGCAAATGCTATGTAAATCATTCTAAAAGTAATTTTAACTAAATTCACGATCAATTGGGCTCAGATAGCAATGGACAAAGGAAAATGAGGTAAAGTAAGATGAAAGAAAGCACAATTTTGAGGCTCAACAAGTAGCATATCTCAGACATGTGACCGCCACAAAAGTGCCACCGTGATGTCAATTCCTCCTCGAGAGTCAAACACCGTTGAAGAATGGAATAAACTTTTGATGCGGTAGAGTGTATCTCCGACTATGCGATAGGGTTGCGATTGATGATGGATGCATCGGTATACATCCTTCGTCAACTCGTATCTAACGTAGAAGTCCGAAGATATACAATGATATCACCGTAGCAAGGATCTGGTGCGCGAATAGAAAGTGCTGTCATCCGGAATGCGTTCTCGAAACCGTACGAAGTGGAATCGAAGGGAGAGAGCAGATCAAATCGGGGCCGGGAAGACTAATGACTTCTTCGACTTAGCAATAGTGAACTCAAATCGAACTCTTGGAGGATGACAAGCCACCTCTGGCATTTAAATTGACGAGTCAATATAAACAAGTAGGCTGTAACCTAAAAATCATAGTCACTCTAGATGCAACATAATATAGTGACAAAAATGTTTAATAGCTTGGACAATAGCTAACGCTAATTTCTCGACATGTGCAATATCAAGGTCAACATTTCCCCTCAAGAAGGTTATGAGACGTATGTTAAATGACATGTTTGTCACCATCATCATCATCTTGTACCAAACCATGGCAATCGTGCGTAACGCAACGACCAAATAGAGGAGTAATCGCGATGATAATTTGGAGGACGCAATAGAGTGAGCGTTGACAAGCCACATCTCTGGGCAGATCAAAAAGACTTCTCGTGATCTCATCCTGCAGAATGGGATGCCTTTGCTTCGCACCGCATAAATCCTTTAGCCACTTCGGTATAGTTAGGTATAAAACGACGTGTAAGAAATTAGCTTTCCCCTGAATTCTCATACCGATGTAAAGAGGAAGGAGAGGAGAGATTAACGATAGCTTTCAACTTTGGAGTGGATCGGAGACGAATCCCGTAGTTTGAAATGATAAACCCCTAAGAGTCTACCGGAGTCAACACAGAAGATGCACTGCGTGATTCAACCGATGTTATAGCATCGATGGCGGTGAAAAATTTGAGACGGAGATGATCGCATGGTCTTTATGCTTAGCCGAATGAGTCGAAGGTCATCCAAGATAAGGCTGAACACAATGTGCTTGATATCATGAAAATCATATGACATTCTCGCCGAGATGTAGCCCCAACGTTTTTCGCATCAAAAGGGAGCTTTTTATAAGTGAAAGTACTGAAGGACAGATAAAAGTGGTCTTATTTTGATCGATCGAAGAAATGTTAATCTAGTTGTACCTAAAACCCATCCATAAGGAAAAATCTCACTCGCAAGACAAGCCATCAATGATCCGATCAATAAAAGGGAGTAGGATAATTATCCTTAGGGCAAGCCCGATTAACACGCGCAATCAACATAGACACGGGTTGTACCTTGTTTATTATCGACAAGAAAAATATTGGAAACCCATTCTCGTCAAGGGAATCGTATAAATGAAACCAAATTTTTAAGAAGTTTCTCAAATTTTCCCTTAATAGCGACAACCTTTCTAGGGTGCACAGACGAAGACGCCGGCAAATAGTTCTTGTACCCAGATAGGTAGGAATCTCATGCACCACTATACTTGGATCGAAGGCCGTGAATCTCTTTGTAAGACCATGCAAAGACGTTGCGAAAGTCACTAAGAGACGGAAGAAGAGACCGACCCCTGTCGGGAGAACTCGGTCACCTGACATGGACAGCCCCCGACACCTCCGCTTAATCTAGAAACGGCCGAGACAGGCATCGTATGTGTAATTTACCTGCTGCCTTCCACAAAGACTTCATGTAGCCAATAGTGTTTGGTTTATGAGAAGTGAACCCAGGCGAACCCCAGACACGGGGAGAGATCGCCTACAGATGGCATGAACGAGGAATGATGATGATTATCGTCCAAGGGAGGACCCTCGAGATATAGCTTCCACGATAGCTTGATTGGAGTGGGAACATTCTCCTCAAGGGATCGGTGAATCCGACCGCTGTTGGAAGGGATTGAGAATAAAGATTGCAGACAGCCCAAAGGAGTAATAGATTTGGGAAGCAGGATCCTGTTGATAAGTTCACAAGAATCAACATCAGCTTGGACTGACAGTATCGAATCTCCAAATGAATCGATCTACTTGGGTGAAGGGATGGTTTTCGGGGATTGTCGTATCTTGAAGATCATATTAACCTAAACGTTGTTGTGAGGAACAGAAACCCATGAGGTAGGATCTTTGGGCAGACTCGTCCTGACGCTCTTGTAAGGTATGCACTGATCCACGTATCAAATAAGTTGTTCTGGAAGAATAAGTGAAGAAAGCACAAATGATCACAGAAATCATATTTTCAGGGAAATCGCAAAACACGAAAGAGAGTGGACGCAACACACAACATGGCGTGATTCCAACTACGATCGAGGAGAAGATTGTAATTGAGTTGCATCAACCACGCAACCCCAACGTTGACTCGCCACCTTCAGAGTACCCAAACCAATACAGTAACTACCCAAAAGGCTTAGATTCTCTTCCATTGTTCGTTTCTTAGAGCATTTGGCGATGAATTCAGTCGGGATATAGAACCAATGGCTTTCCAGCCAGGAATAAGGACACACCACGGAAGTACCGTCCATGACCGCCGATGGACATTCACTCCATTAATCCCAAATTGGATGATGAGTGCAAGCTGGTGAGGGAGACGTGGGACTAAATTCTCCAAGTCAAAAGTGATAAGGCTCGAATTAGTAGATCAACCCATCGATGTGGCGTATATAAAAGCCTTCCACCTAGGATGGACAACTCGAAGTAATTCTAACAGTATATCGGCAGATGCATGAAGGACAAATCCCCCTCACTGGCCACCTAGAATACAAAGATCAAGCGCAGGATTGTAAGAAGACTGCGTAGTACACCTTGAAGGTGGTCATAACGGCCCGCACTAGGCATTTGAATCATGAGGGCGAAGCAAGACAGAGACAGAGGGATCCAACAACTACCCTTTCCCCACCGCCTCTGACACGGCCCATGATATATTTTGGACCAAATGTACAAATGATGCGTAATCGTTCATCATGAAAACTGAGAGCCGAAATGGTGGGAGGACTGAAGGGTCACCATCTCCAGCCTGCCAGACGGGAATGTTTTGAGAACAAATCCGGTAGCCTGGTGCCTTTGATCATTGACCGAACCCCGCCCATCCGCATTGTGGGCCCTTGGTGTAGTGCTCTTCATAAAAAATCAAGCAAGGATATCAATCTACGCCGTGAACCATCATCAACACAAGATTTCTACAAACTTGCTGCATCGACTTTGGCCTTACCTTTACCCTTGGAAGTTTTATCCATTGGATTGGCTCCGAACGAAATTCACTTCCACAATTCTGTCAACGGGACCGACTAAGGAAGCAATATCATTGGAAGGAGTAGATTTTTTCTTCCCACGATTCGAGGAGAAGACTCAAGCCTCAAGACTACGTAACCGATGATACCGTCGACGGGTGGCGTCGCCGTGCTTTGAAACCACGGAAACTAGGAGCATCCGGCAAGAGTTTGCAGCAGCATACCCAGAGTGGCCACAAGACTGCTTTGCATTGGCTACGAGCAATGGCCTGCTCCCTCGCAACGCATGCCCCCATAGAAATATCCTTGGAAACCGCAGCAAATCTGTACAGGGTAAACCAACGGGCTAGAAGCCGACGGTGAATTTCGAACTCGATCAAGCGACGATGATGCTCATCTGCGAATATGATCCGAGATATGAGTACTGATTCTCATTTCAAGGATGTGAGGAGGTGTGTCTCGGTTTCATACCGAACCGGTAACCGAAAGTGCGTGAGAAAACCGCCATGGCTAAATAATTGAAATCTTGGAAGATACCAAAGAAGGAGTTCGTTGGTGCTAATAAGCCAAATGGAATCGTCAACCCGGAGTTAGAGGAACACCATAGATGGTAGGTCATAACATGCGGCTAGTCTTCTCCGGACTCGCTTCCTCAAACTTGTAACAATCACCAAGAATAAATTAGTTCGAACCGGAGGCCAATACAGGTTATGAAGCATCGGGACGTTTCGTACAACTTTACACATCGTGCAACTCCAACTTAGGTTATAGAAATGCGTAATTTAGGATTAAAGGCATTTGCAGTCGTTGATAAAGACCAGTGTTAGCATTCCACCCACGTTGAGAGAAATTATTCCCCCATATGTTTTGTCCCGTAGGATTCTTTCCAGTAGAGTTATAAGTCATAGATCTGCTGGTTCAGTTTACACTGGGCGGAGGATCAGATACTTTATTAGCACACAGGTCCTTTTATGAGCAACATAAGATTTGCTGCTATGTGCTACTGCCTTGAGGTGGATTATACACCATCTCACTTGGAGGTAACAGTGAAACCCTTGGGCTGACTTATATACTACCCGATATTGACCTCGAGGAGGGTAAGTAGTTGTTACACATCATTTTGTCACCTGCCCCCGCAACTCCCTCGTCCCATACAAGGACAGAGGACTATTCGTGACTCCGTGAACACAAAATGTCCCGAAACCACCTTCTCAGTGGCATCCCTCGCATAAGGACAAACATTCTCTCAAGAACATTTCCTCTAGAAACGTATGTTTAGCCTTGGCGCGACCAGCCAATTCATCCCTCGCGCCAATGGGGAAAATCCACACTAGAGGGCGCGCGTCGAACCGGCGCTATGTCCCCTTCGTGTTTCACTCGCGCCAAAATTATTAAGGGATGTTTTTAAAAATAAATGGCGGAAGTTTGATTCCTAACAAACTCCGGTAATGAATCATCAAAAGGAGTTGAGTGGTTTGGCTCAGATTCCACATAGGAAGTGGTTTTCCACCTATCATGGAACCTTCCTAAGAGATAGGGCCTATCCCATGATTATAGGGATCCCAACTCTTTCCTCCATCTATAAAAGCTTCGCTTCTCCATTAGCAAGCTCGCTGAACTTGTAGGAAGGAATCTATAGCTGGGCAACTATTGAGAGCTAAGCTGAAGAGAATCCCGTAAGAGAGAGAGCTTCATCCAGATTCCCGACAGGCTTTGTTGAGACACGCTTCGCTGCAAGCCTCACTGAAGGAAGATCATAGCGTTAGAGAATTTGGTTGTAATCTCCCTTTTATCATTTATAATATAAGCGACTCTGATTTTGGTTCCATTCATGTGTTTATTTCTTTATGTAATGCAATGAATTATATCCTCTCTGACCGATATATAGTTACATGCTTTAGATGTTACGTTGTATGTCGTCGTTTCCTTGCATGTGTACAGGTGTTCGGACATGTCGAACGGAAGGATTGTGATCTGTCAAGCGAGGGACGAGAAACATCATCTTTTCTCCAACGATAACTATGTGGGATTTGAGGTAGGCTACTCATCGTGATCTTTGTATTTTTGTAACTAGGAACCAACGTCATTGCATGACTTGATTGTTGCTAGACCCGATCTGGGCTAGTGGGATCGCCTCTTGTCCGCAGAGGGGATTTACATCCTCAAAAATTTGGCGACTCCACTGGGGAGTCAGTTGGAGTTAGTATTTCTTCTTTTGGTTGTTTTTGGATTTTGATTGATTTATTTGCTCTTTTGGTTCACCTCCCTTGGTGTCAAACCCCTATTCAGCTCCCAGAAGACCAGATCCAGTCTTTGTTTGTCCTTTTTCATATTTTTCCCATAGTAAACTCGATTGGCGCAGTTTAGCTCTTGAAAGTCATGCCAACTGGCGCTTGTTGCTAGTTAGGCCCTCACGCCAATGCTTTTTTGGCACAGATTATAGCCAAACATGCAAGCCAAATCTGTTTGGTGTTAGGGTTTGCTTGCTTTTGGGCTCTCTAAGCTTGAGTTTTGGTCCTGGTGTCATTTTTTTGATTGATTGAGTGCCTTGAAGTCATTGTTGACTGTGTTTGGCCCTTGTCCTCTGGTTGTTTGCCCTTTACTATTAGTTTTGCATTCTAGCCCTAGGGCTTCTAGGTGCTTCAGTGTGCTGAGCCTTCCGTGGGAGTTTTGGGTCCTTGCAACTTTGTTTTCGCTTCTTTGCATTCGTTTTGTTAGATTCCATTGTATCATTGTGTTAGTTGAGTGATTGTTCTCTCTTTCATTCAAGTTTCGCTTTGTGTCACTCCAAGCCTAGATTACATGGTTTGTGTGAGTCTTTTTCGAGATTCTTCTTTGCTTTGAGGGATTTCGTCATCAGTTTGAGTCTTGATTGCGTGCGTTTGTATTGAGTGAACTTGTTTGTTTCAGCTCTCTCACTGTCATTTCTCGAATTGGTGTTTTCATTCATTTAGTGCATTTTCTCTAAAATATTCAAAAATACAAAAACAAATTTCTTTGCATTTTGATTAGCCTAGTGAAAATTGAAAGCTCTTTTGCATTACTAGTGTTATATAACTCTAAGAGAGAAGTTTTCTAGTTTCATTAGCTTGCATTGGAAACAATAGTGGATGTTTTTGTGCCTTTCGTTTTGTTGTCATTTGAAAATCTCTCAACTCTCTCGTAGATAGCTCTTCATTGAACAAAATGATGTTTTGTGGCATGTAGTTTGCATTTAGAGGTTTTATGAGATCCAACATTCGATAGGGCCTGGAAATCAAAATGTAAATTGAAGATCAACTTTAAAATTTACTGAATTAACCTAAGGTAACATTGAAACATTAAAGGAACATCTAGTAGTCTAGGCTAGTGACATGTTCCAACGTCGTTAAACCTAGTAGCTATCGTTCGCCATCTGGCTTTAGATATCACTAGTACGGACTTGTGCTCCCCATACCGTCGAGTATATAAAGGGAGACCCCATTAGGTTGCAATCCTTTATCTGTAGGAAGCTGAGTCTGCCGCCTTTTACTCGTGATACACCGGACACAACATTTAGGGAGATTACCTGCATGTACGTCAAGTCCTTGGTTGATTTCTCTTTCATTTTTACCAAGGTGTATATGGCAGTTCACGGATATCTGGTACACCCATTTACCTAGATTACCAGAGTAGTCACTTTGATCTTTACTGACTCTTTTAACTGAAAATATCATTGAGCTCTTGTCCTTTCAAGCTTGTGTCCAACCTGAAAGCGATAGAGTCACCTTTTTCTTGTTTCTCGACTCTTAAAATATGAAACAACAGAGTCTGGTTTCAGTGTCTTAAAAATTAATCGCCCACGAAATATTCTTGGTTAGAATTTTTGTCCTTAGTGTTTTATTTCAAGGTCGTTTCCGATGGCAACATTTCCGGAGTTCACCAACCAAAGAATCCCCTCCGATGGGCATCTTGGTCCTTTTCCTGCTTTTGGAAATGTTGGTGCTCCTTATATGGCAACGTTGTCCCTTCCTAGGTTAACTGTTGGGTTGCCTGTTTGATTGTTTTCAACCTCTATGGTCCCTAATGTCCCAGCTATTGTTCAATCAGTTCCTCCACCTAAATAACATCATGTTGATTCCAAGGTGGACCTCTCCCCTTCTTCGCCTATTTCTGTGTCCTCCTCTTCTACTTCACCTGGTGAAAGTTTGGATTTGAGTAACCAGGTGGCTAAGAAGAAGAAGAAGAAGACAAAGAAGAAGAAGTAAGATAAGAGAGAGGCTAAGGCTACAGCTACTGCTTCTAAAATATCTCCTCTTGATAAACCTTCCAACCCTCTGTGGAAAGTTAAGTTCCCTTGCATGTTGTGCCAAGGAAACCATCTTCTTCGAGATTGCCCTGACATTCCCAAGGTGCTCGAAGTATGGTCCAACAGTCGTCTGCCGTTGCCTTTGGCTTCCGGGAGTCAGGTTGGGGGCACGTATTTAGCTAGTGCTGGTAAAGCTCCTAAGAAGTAGGGTAAGCTTACCAATCCCTGTAAGTTGTGTGAATGGCACCATGCCATTCACCTTTGTCCATATATGGATGAAGCTAAGAGAGTTTTGGACAACTCGACTGTTTCTGGACCTTGCCTTCCGGCTGGTTACAAACAGATTTCTTTGAGTCCTTCACCAGTTGATTCAACGATCAATCAAGAGTCATCCTTGCCTGATCCCGCTCCCCCGGAAATTCACTATCATGAATCCATCCCTGACCAACCATTGGTCGTGGGATCGGTTGATCTGGCCCCGTCTGCGGTGCACCAGGTATTTTCCGTTGAGAGTGGATCTCACACCCCTCATGTTCTTCTTGTTTCTTTAGATTCCTCAGACTTGGAGAAAGATTCTCTTGTCCCTATACCTCAAGAAGCTGCTCCTCTGCCTATCGTGATGGAGGTCTTGAGGATACCCCTCCCGCTTCCATGATGGAGGTCGTGGAGGATGATCCTTCTTCTTCCGTAACACCAGGGGAAGACAACCTCAGTTCGATGGTACCCCCTCCAAGTAGTTTGGTCGCTTCCTTTGATTGGAGTCGATTTGCCGGGTACCGCCTTCCGTCTTATGTGCCTTTTGAGATAACGGTATAGACCTTTGATCTGGTCGTACCCAGCACCATTATAGATGAAGGCGTGTCTGTTAGTATTCTATCTTCCACTACTTGGCAAGCTTTCGGTTCACCTCCGCTTGTGCCTATTACGTAGAATCTGTTGGCGTTTAACATAGGAACTAGTCAACCGTTAGGGATCCTTTCGAAGTTGCCTGTTACTTTGGGAGGGAAAAATGTCCATATGGACATGATGGTTGTTCCTGGCCCCTTGGACTTTAATTTACTCTTGGGCCGTGATTATACTTATTGCATGGGAGCGCTTGTCTCCTCCCTCTTTCGTGTGATGTGTTTTCCGCACCAAGGTTGGATCGTGACCATCGATCAGCTTGCGTTCTTTGGTCCTTATATGGAAGCTAGTCCACCATCATCTCTGCTGGATCTTTATCCGCCGATTGTGTCATCCCCGCCGCATGTCAATTATGTGGCTTCTTGTCTTGTACCCGTATTCAGTGATAGTGCCGTTGTACATCGTGTGCTGGGGGCACTAGGTGCAGACTTCCAAGATGTTTTCCTTCCATCGGATGGGAAACCCTTGGAAGCTATGAATTCTTATTCATTATGATGAGGTCTGTCGGAGCATGGTTCATCTTCTTGTGTTAAGCTCTTTAAACCATGAAACAAGGTCTGTCGGAGCAGAGTTCGTTTTCTTGTGTCAAGCTCCTTAAAAAATGAAACAAGGTTGTCGGAGTAGATTTTGTTTTCTTGTGTCAAGCTCCTTAAAAAATGAAACAAGGTTGTCGGAGCAGAGTTCGATTTCTTGTGTCAAGCTCCTTAAAAAATGCAACAAGGTCGCCGGAGCATAGTTCGTTATCTTGTGTCAAGCTCCTTAAAAAATGAAACAAGGATGTCGGAGCAGAGTTTGTTTTCTTGTGTCAAGCTCCTTAAAAAATGCAACAAGGTCGTCGGAGCAGAGTTCGTTTTCTTGTGTCAAGCTCAAAAAATGAAACAAGGTCATCAGATCAGAGTTTGTTTTCTTGTGTCAAGCTCCTTAAAAAATGAAACAAGCTCTTATGAGGATAGTTCTTTTAATGTGTCAACCTCGTTAAAACAATGAAACACTTTTCTGTTCAATTCGAGTCTTTGATAAGATCTTGTAAAACATCTGCCTTTCATATGGATTGAAGCTTGGGGGGCATGTACCTTGAATTGAGTCACCGTGCTAGGGGCATGCTTACTTTTTCAAACATAGTTTGTTTCCGTTTCAAGCTTGTGTAAAAATGAAACCGGTTTCAAGCATAGTTTATCTTTGTTTCAAGCTTGTGTAAAAATGAAACCAACTTCAAGCAGAGTTTTTTGATTTGAAGCTTGTGTAAAAATGAAACCATTTCCATTTTACCTCTCGTGATTGCCATTTTATCAGCCCGTTTTGCCAGATGAGCCTTGGTTTTCTCATTCCACCGTCACTATCTGCTTGGCCGATCATATGCCTTCACTTGGTTGTTTTACCCGTTCCCGAGGAATCGCTGCGATGAGTGGTCTTGTTAGCCAGCCTCTTAACATTTACTTGTTCTGAGCAGTTGCACCATCACTGGAACCCATAGCTACCCTTAATACCACTCGTTCCTCCAGGAGGAGTCATCTTTCAGCTCTTTTATGACTCTCTAAAAATGAAAAGATTGCCGAGTTGCTTGTCGTTTTGAGCTCATTAAATTGGCTACGAAGCGATATCTACCTAGTATACGTTTACCCCTTTTTTGGTCTGGGATAGATTATTTACGAAAAAGGAATACCCTAGCCTATCACGACTAGGAGGTTCTCTCAGACATAGTTTTCTACCTTTTCGGATCTGTGAGACTATCTACAAAAAGATACCGCTGGAGTTTTCTTTTCTGCTGCATTTTCAAACTCTCTAAATATGAAAAGATGCCGAGTTCTTCCTTTGTTAGATTCGTTAAAACTGATGACATCGGACTCCGTTGTTGTGACGTTACTCGAGTTCCTCCTTCGTAGGGCTCGTTAAATGTACTAAGTTGGATTTTTCCGAAGGACAAAATTATATGAAAAGCATATGCTATCCTCTTCAAGCTTGTTTAAAAATAAAGAGGTACTCGCCAGAAATGGTGGGGGAAAATGGAACCAATATCACCGTCGTGTCGGAAGTATGTTGCTCTTGAACATGGCACTTGTCTACATTCGTGTTGGGTTGGGGAAATCTCATCTCATTATCTGCTTGCCTCCATGGGTTTGGGTAATCTATTTTGACCGCTCATCTGATCTTTGCCACGTCATCATGACCTAAGATCCTTTAATGTCAAACATTGCCAAATCTAGTGTCGTGCCGCCGATATGTTCAAGAGAAGTTGGCCTTTGCAGTTTTCAACCTCCCTCTGATTCTATACTGATCTTGATTCACAAACATCATGTTCCTCTGTCTCGCATCGATGATGTGGGAAGCACTATGGCCCACCTTCGATCAAGGTCACTTCCTGTTGACTTCAACTCACTATCCGGGAAGCTGATCTAGAGACTCCCTTCAGGTACCTTGGAGCCTGCATGCCTCAATGGCAGGTTCTTCGCGTTCGATGCAAGGTTTTCATTATTGGCCTTCGATCGGATGATTCTGCGGGTGTTCAACGCCAGCTCATTGTTCACATTCCGTGGATTGTACCTATAGTACCTTGAGGGCCATCCTTATTATTGGTGGTTCCTCTCACGTCTGTTAACGACTTTTATTATTGGCTGGTAATCATACGATGTTATTGCATGTTCGACTTCAGCTCACTTATTCACATGCTCGGACTTGTACTCTGTTCGGGTCGAGATGGAGCGCAAGACCCCAGATTTTGTCTAATAAAATCCAGGCTACGGATTCTTTATGGATTATCATGATAACTACATGACTCAGTTGATTGGATGGCTGCGACCATACCTGAGTCTACTATTTGATCCTTCTTTGTTGGATTGCTGCGTCCACACCTTGGATCCTGGTTATTGTACACTCTATTATGGATGGCTACGCCCATATCACATATCATGTATCATAGATATCAATTGTATTTGTATTTGCAGGTCTTTCGACGACAGTGTTTTCAATTAGGCGCGTTCTCATAAAGCATTTCACCCCTCCCTCTCTCTTGAACCTCATGCTTTAGGGGATATTTGTTACACAACATTTTTTCACTGTTCCTGCAATCCCTCATCTCGTACATTGGATGACTGTTCCCATGACTTGTGAATAGTAAAATGTCCTGAAACCACCTTCATGGCATCTTCTTTCATAAGGACAAACATTCTCCCGAAGAACATTTCCTCTGGAAAACCCTAAAAACATATGTTTTAGCCTTGGCGCAACTAGCTAGTTCATCCCTCGCACCAATGGGGGAAATCCACACTAGAGGGTGCGCCAACTGGCGCTCTGTCCCTGTGTTTCACTCGCACAAAGCTTATTAAGGGATGTTTTTTAAAAATAAATGGCGGAAGTTTGATTCTAACAAACTCCAGAATGATTCATCAAAAGGAGTTGAGTGGTTTGGCTCCGGATCTCCATGTGTAGGAAGTGGTTTTCCACCTATCATGGAACCTTCCTAAGAGATAGGGCCTATCCCATGATTATAGGGATCCCAACTTCCTTTCCTCCATCTATAAAAGCTTGCCCTCTCCATTAGCAAGCTAGTTGAACTTGTAGAAAGGAAACTATAGCTAGGCAACTATTGAGAGCTAAGCCGAAGAGAATCCCGTAAGAGAGAGAGCTTCATCCAGATTCCTGACAGGCTTTGTTGAGACACACTCCGCTACAAGCCCCGTCGAAGGAAGATCATAGCATCAGATCATTTGGTTGTAATATCCTTTTTGTCTTTTATAATATAAGCGACTCTAATTGTGGTTCCATTCATGTGTTCATTTCTTTATGTAATGCAATGAATTATATTCTCTCTGACTGATATATAGTTACATGCTTTAGATGTTACATTGTATGTCGTCGTTTCCATGCATGTGTACAAGTGTTTAGACGTGTCGCACGAAAGGATTGTGATCTGTCAAGCGAGGGACGGGAAACATCATCTTTTCTCCAACGAAAACTGCGTGGGATTTAAGGTAGGCTACTCATCACGATCTTTGTCTTTTTGTAACTAGGAACAAATGTCATTGCGTGACTTGATTGTTGCTAGACCCGATCTGGGCTAGTGGGATCGCCTCTTATCCATAGAGGGGATTTACCTCCTCAACAGTAGTACCCTGAGGTTGAGCAAGTTGTCCCTGCAGAACCGACCGCTGGGCAGGTTGAACAGGTTGAACTGACTGTTGAGCAGGTTGAATCAGTTGCTGAGGTTGGATAGGCTGTCCCTGCGAAACAGGTTGGCCTGGATACTGAGGGCCACCAGGTTGCCCTTGTGGAAGAGGTTGGCTCGATGGTTGGGATGGACCAGGTTGCCCCTAAAAACCAGGTTGACCGGGCGTAGGACCATAGGGTTGTCCTTGTTGTACAAAATATTGGCCTTGCTGAACATAAGGTTACTACTGTTGCACAAAAGGTTGTCCCTCTGGTGGATACATTTTCCCCCCAGGAACATAAGATGCTCCTGGTTGAAATTGCGGTTGACCGAAAGGACCATAGGGTTGTCCTTGTTGGACGGAAGGTTGACCCTATAAGGGTTGTCCTTGCGGACCGTAAGGTTGTCCCTGCTGGACCAAAGGTTGTCCCTGTAAGGGTTGCCCTTGTAGGCCCGAGGGTTGTCCATATAAGAAAGGTCCATGGTGAGAAACGACCTGATAGGGATCAACCGGAGGCAAATAAACAACTTGATTGGGATCAATTGGAGGCAAATATATAGGATTACCGTAGAAATCATAATGATGTGGAGGATTGCCAGGAGCTTGTAGCTGCTGAGAACCCTAAGGTGCAGAATTATGTTGCTAATCACCCGGAGAGGGAGCATACCATCGCTGAATATGCAAACGATAGTCATTGAAAGTATAATTGGAAACCATAGGCGTGGTAGAAGTAGACGGGGTTTCCACAACGTGAGGTTATGATCCACTCACGGCGGACTGAACCGGTAGCGTAGGATTGATAAAGATAGACTTGCAAATAGTAGCAGACCCTGATGACTGAGTCGTACTAGAAACCGGTGCAGATGAAGCCACACAAAGGGTGGGTTGGACCGGGATAGATGTAACAATGGCCGACGAGATGGGTGTCGAAGGTGACATTCCTAATGTAGGAAAAATCGAGCTCCTTGGAGGAGTCGATGTACTAGACTGTGCTTTGGACACAACACTAGAAATAATATGACCGAAAGTACAATAACCGAGTGGAAGAGACACCGATTGAGAAGGTTGACTGGAAACATACGGGAAATCTTCTAGGAAAAGCTGATATTCCCTTGTAGAAACATGCAGTTCTTCACTGCCGATAGGACTCAAAGAATCTATATTTGACAAGGTTGTACGATTGTCAAAAAGAGGACGAGGAATAGGAGGTAAAGCAACGGCTAATAATAGCGATCCCAAAGTAAGAGGAGGGAATTCTTCCTCGCTCCCAAAACCAGACCAAGCACCCTGAGGTGGCCAATTGAAATCAACCGACCCTTCAGGAGGAGACTGGGTAGCGAGAGGCAAGACATTTGGGAGGATAGGCTACAAAAACACGACAGACCTAGTGGACTAAGGTGTTTCCAAAGAATCGTCAGGAAAAGGACTACCACTAGGAGGCAATGAAGAAGACGATGAAACTGGTGGTTCTGCCACTGTGAAAATGTTTGAAAACAGGAAGAAAACGAGATAGCATATTCGAGGCTTCAAGATCAAACACTAAGGAACTACAAAAAACAAGCCAAGAAAAAATATTTAATGGGCATGTGATCGTAGGCAGTTAATTTTTATGACATTTAAACGAAACTTTGTTGTTTCATGTTTTAAGAGTCGAGAAACAGGCAAAAGATGACTCTAGTTACTTTCAGATTAAACAAGCGTGAAAGGACAAGTGCTCGATGATCTTTTCACTTTTAGAGAGTCACGAAAAGGTCAAAATGACTACTCGGGTAATCTAAGCAAGAGGGTGTACCAAGTTTCCGTGAACTGCCATATACACCTTGGTGATCAAATGAAAGAGAAATGACCAAGGACTTGACATACGTGCAGGTAGTCTCCCTGAATGCTGTGTTCGGTGTATCATGGTTACAGGGCGGTAGACTCGACTTCCTATGGATAAAGGATTGCAACCTAAGAGGGTCTCCCTTTATATACGTGATGGTACGGGGAGCAGAAGTCCGTACTAGTGCTGTCTAAAGCCAGATGGTGAACGACAGCTACTAGGTTTAACAACACCAGAACATGTCACTAGCCTAGACCTCTAAAATATTGCGTTAGGTTTCAATGCTTCTTTAGGTTGCTTGAATTGATTTTAAGGTTGATCTTGAATTAATGTTTCAATTTCAAGGCCTTACTGAATGTGATATCGAATTCCTAAATGCATACTACATGAAAAAGAACATCATTTCCATTCAATGAATACTAACTAAAAGAAGGATAGGAACTCTAAGACAAAGCAATAATCAATTGAAACATGAGAAGAATTTCACTAATGCACCTAATACAACCAAATGAGAAAACGAAAACTCTTTCCTAGTTCACTAAGATTTAGTTATGCAAAAGAACATTTTCATTTTCAAGTTGAGTGAAAGAATGTTTTTTTTTTTTTTTTTAGATGAATGAAGCACATAATGCACTGTTACACTAAAAAGCAAAGCAAGCACTAGTTTTGAGCACTACGAATGTAAAGATCTAAAATGAATAAATCAAATGCAATAAAAACATAAAATGCACTCAAAAATAGGATGCACTCTTTCAAGCAAACGAAGTTCTTTCGGAACGATCCAACGAGCAATGTAATCTATGCTCGAAGTGACGAAATGGAGAGTCAATACAAAAATAAAAGTGATCATCCAACAAACGGAAGACACGAAGAATTCAAAGAAAGACTAACACAATCAGTTAGCGAGCCAAAATGACAAAGATCAAAGTGACTCTAACTTCACTCAGAAGGCTCAGTGAGGAGAGGGCCGAACAAACAACACTAGACACCTAGAAACCCCAGGGATACAAACTCCACTGATAAGGCGATAGACAATAGTAGAGAAGACTGATATTACAAAGTCAAAACAAATTCAAAAGACCAATTGCAAGGCAAGAAATCAATCCAAAGGCAAGAACTACAGACAAAAACTCAGGAAAAAGGTTAAATCAAATCCTATAGGATTCGGCGCGACTGTCAAGCTGCAATCTGCGCCAAACAAGGGTTGGCGCACCTGTGACAAAAGCAACAAGCGCCAATTGGTGCGACTATTCAAGGAGAAAACGCGCCAAGCTAGAAAACTATGGGAAAAAGATAAAACCACTGAGAAGAGGTCAGTCTTGACAATCTGGAACTGAACATGAGGGTTTAAAATAGTCAAGCCAGTCAAACAAGGGAGGAAAACAATCAAATGATCAAAGTCGACTCGGCAAGTCACAAACAACGAGATGAAAAACACACTCTGATCCCCAGCGGAGTCGCCAACTTGTTGTGTAGGTAAATCCCCTTTGTGGACATAGACGATCCCTCTAGCCCTAGGGTCGGTCTAGCAATAAGAGGACATGCTAAGGTGTCAGTTCCTAATTAATGAATGAAATGAGTTGGGATAGATTGTCCTACCTGTGGTCCAACGCGATTGTCGCAGCTGTGGCAGTGGTCTCCTGATCTACGCCTCGGCACGTCGCGGTCCTTCAGCAATGGTACTCGGGTGCCTGCACACAGATCAAAATATGAAAGCAACATACAATACAATAATTGCATTCATAACTAGCTAATCAGTCAAGGAAGATTAAACGTATTGCATGAGATAAATCACATACACACAAGATGGGAACCAAAACATCAGTCATGTATGTATTAAGAGAAAGAAAGAGATTACAACCGAAGCCTTGACATTGCAGCCTCCTTCAGCGAGTTCAGTCAAAATTCATCTTGAGCATTCGTTGGGGAATTCAGACGTGGCGAGGAAACAAGCCTAAGCTCTCTCTCGACAAGGGTCTCTCTCTCTGCTCTACCTCACACAAGCTATTTCAGACTGTTTCAGCAAAATGTTCAGCAATTCCTATTCAGCTAGCTGCATCTATGTGAGAAAGGTGTATTTATAAAAGGAGAGGAGGAGGTTGGGATCCCTCAAATGGTGGAAGTGAGGCCTTATCCTTTGGGAGGTTGCCCCAAAAGGAGGAAACAAGAAGCCAAAGGAAGGTGCTCGATGTTATTCAGTCAAACAACCCAAGCTGACTCGCCCACGAAGTAGTTAGCATGGAAACTTCGCTTCTATATTTAAAAAACATTCCAAAAACAGCTCGGCATGGGCAACTCACTGAGACAGAGCGCCAATGGGTGCAGGGCCCAATGTTAATTTCCTTGATCGGCGCGAGGCCATAATTTCCTGCCAGCGCCAACCCAAAAGCATGTGTTTTTGATGGTCTGTTCCAGGAATTTTCAACAGAGAAAGTGTTCTCGTCATGGCAAGGGATGCAATGACACTTTTTGCAAGGCATGACACTTCATATAAGTCACAGAAATGGTCCTCCAATGTGCTGGATGGGGATTGTAGGGATGGTGACAAAATGCTATGTAACACTATGCTTCAATATGCCCTTCGAATCACTTCAAACTAATTTTTCAAACAAGACTTATGCAATTTGAAAAAAAATGCACACATGTTTCTTGCTTTTAAGGAGCTCAATATTGAAATTGAATTATCTCTGTTATTACAAATCTTCAATATCTGAAATTTGGTCTTTTAGTAGCCCTCTGAATCTTCTTTCTAATGCCACAGGTAAGACCTAATTTGGATGCTTCAAAACAAAGTTATGCCCAATCTCCCACAATGAACTAATTATGGGCTGGTTCAGTAGAGCGAACTTGTACAACGTGCCACGTGTCACTGTTTCCTCCTTCGGCTCTGACATTGATACATAGGAAGCTACAGTCCGTGTATGTTTGACCACTTTTTACAGAATTCCAATATGATGCTCAGAGAGAGTTATGACGATTTTCCCAAGGCCACCTCTTTTAGATGAAATTTGGGAGCCTGAGAAAACCCTAACTTCCACAAATCACATCTCAAAAAATATTGCGAACCAAGATCTGAAATTTTTACATGAAGTTCCTTAGGATTTTGGCTTTGCGTGGTAAAATTGTCAGCTTCTAAACCTTCGTATAAAAAAAAGTTATATCAAAAATTCCATGATGACTTGTTTGGAGCAGTGAAACCCTATAATCCAAAGCTTTGATACCAAATTTTAAGAAACCAGCTCCAAAAATATAATCAAAGGGAGATCAATGCCTTAGAAATAAGCCACTTTGAGGGGGCAACCTCCTTTACATTATATAAATGAACAATTGTTGGATGATACAAATGACAAAACCTCCTTCTATATATAGGAGTCCATGCGGTCACAAAATAATCCTTGCCGACTTAACAATAATAATGTAAGGGCACAATAATAACAATATGTGGGTTACAGGGGTACAATAATAACAATAAGGGGGTTGCACTAACAACAATAAGGGACTACACTAGTAATAGAGAGACCTAACATGCTCACAGACAGATAGAAGCTTGTGGCTAAGGAGAGGACTTAGACTCTGAAGAAGGAAGTATAAAAACAAGCCTCGGCTACCAAATTTTCTTCTCTTCTTTCATTATCAATATAGATCTATCTTATTTCGCCTTCAAATTATCTCTATTTAGTTTTTCATTTATCATATTTAATGAGGTTTTGAGTAGGAATTTGGTTCCTTGTTTAACTAAATTGACATTTCAATATGTTTGATTTATATTTGAAAAATAAAGAATGAAAAAAATATGTTATATTGTTTGTTTATGTAGGTTTATTGGTGCGACATTGGAGCTAGATTAGAATATCCTGGTCAAGAGAGAGAGAAAATGAGGAAAATATTATCTCCAAACCAATTTATCCTTCTTCTTAGACCTGCTCTTCATTGGTCTCCAAATGAGGCATCTTAACATCTTTATTTATACACGTCCAGGGGGTGTAACAAACCAAGGGACATGTTCTTGCACTCGTTGGGTAACTTGAAATTTTCTTGGGAAGACTAGTCTCAATAAAATAAAGAATTTATATAATTTTTCTAGGTTGACTTGGAGAACCTTTAGACATGCAAGAATAACTTCTTATGCTACAAAAAAATCAACAAGTCCTTAGTGTTCTCTTTTTGGATTTTGGGTTTATTTTGTTTCTTTTCCTCTTAGGAAATTTGCATTAGATTTCACTTGATTTTTTTGAGTTTTGGGTGGTTTGTGTTTCTTTTTTGTGTCTACCGTTGTGCTTGTGACTTTCCTCAGCGACAATTGTAGCCAATTGTGTGCTTCTCTTAGAAATTGTGAGTACAAATTCCAGCTAATTTTTGTTGCATAAAACCCTACGACCATCCCTCTTTTGTCGTGAGTTGCTGCAAAAATAGTTGTGACAATGTCTTGCAGGTGAAACTGAAGAGTTTTCTTAGTTTTCTTACTCTTAGATTGTCATTTTTCTTTGCTACTTAATTGGAATGTTACATTCTTGTTCTTGAATCTGTTGCATTTTAACTTATTGAAAAGTGTTGTGGCTAAGGAGAGGACTTAGACCTTGAAGAAGGAAGTATAACAACAAGACTAGACTCTCAAATTTGCTTCTCTTCTTTCATTATCAATATAGATCTGTCTTATTTTTACTTCAAATTATCTCTATTTTGTTGTTCATTTATCATAGTTAATGAGGTTTTTGAGTAGGATTTTAGTTCCTTGAGTAACTAAATTGATATTTAAATATGTTTGATTTATATTTGAAAAATAAAGAACGATAAAAATATGTTATGTTGTTTGTTTATGTAGGTTTATTGGTGAGACATTGGAGCTAGATTAGAATCAATCAAAGCTTGTGCAATACTAAGGACAAAATTTGTTTACCAAGTTCCTTTATCTATTTTCTCTCATTTATTTGTTAGCATGTTAGCAAGTTTTAGGGAAAGAAAGTTAGTAATTCTTAATTTTGGGCAACTAGGTACAAACTCCATGTTGCACTGCTCCTATGATGATGATTATATTTTTGTTGGATTCATCTTTCGAAGGGTGCAAGATTGATCTAAATATCATCTTGTTTGGATGAGGAGAACTTATATTTTGATTTTATTTTCCACACATTTGCAAATTGACAAGGTTGGCCAGATTTGTAATGTAGGCTCACAAGCCCTAACATATGTGTCACACACCTTCACTAATGGATATAAATAGGAGAGAGATGATGCTCATTTTATCATCATCTCATCACACATTCTTCTTGTGATCTTATTGGTTCGTACAACCTAGGAGAGGCTTCCATTTTTAGACTGTTTTAGGGATTTTTGGACAACGTTGATCAAAGTTGACTTTGGGTCAACACTTGTGCTTTGAATTTTATTGCAACACAAAAATTTTGATTTCTTGAGGCCACATTGGAGGGCACAAAAATCGAGGAGAAGGCGTTGAGTTTCACTGCACTCCATTGACTGCAAAATTGACTTTTGAGTTGACCATTTTTTGTTGACTTGCATTGAATTTTTGGAGCTATCTTTGAGGTGTGTGTGTGACACTTGGATAAACGTTGATTTGGTTGTTGGAGAAGTTGGTTTGGGCAAATCAAGACTTTGTTGGCTAGGGCATCTTGTTGATCGTTGTAGCAAACATTTATCTATCTATTTGTTGGACAAGTCGAATTACAAATTCTGATACATTATTTGGCTTGTCTTTTGTTGATCTATTATTATGTTCTATCAACATTTTACTTTCAAGTTTATGTGATTTCTAAATTGAATTGGGCCTATAAGAAAGATTGAATTAAAACTGCATTAAGCATAGAACATACCATGGTTATCTAAATTTAACAATAATCTATCTCACAAAATTGATGATTGCACTAGGGGAGTATTGTTGAAAATTCTATGCAAGTGCAATATAATATAATTTCTTGCTAGATAATTAATTCCTAATGATTTTCCATACAACATTTTATGTCATTACTATCATTGAATAATTACACTAAGAAAATATCAATAGTGAATGCAACAAAAATATAGTAAAGATCATAGAAAGACAACCATGCACAATAGAGACAATAATTTACACTGAGAAACCTGACCTTAGGAGAAAGCCTTATGACATTTCTGAGGGGAAATCATTCTTCAGCAAGGTTTACAAATCGACAATTTATCTAGAAATCTGTGCCAATAATCCACGTCAAATACCAATGTAACTTGGTCAAAAAATTTGTTGGTCAAATTAGCTAGAAAACAAAAATTCAACATTGGTTGACTTAGCTTGGTCAAACTACCTTGTGATCAAATTTCAGCCTTGTGGTCAACTATGCTCAGCCGTGTGATATACGGTCAAGTCCCTATGGCATGCAGTCAAATCCCCATAGTCCAATAGTTTGCACGTGTGGCCCTCCTACAATTAACTTATGGTCAAAACAACTTGGTCAATTTTTGTCAAAGATCCTCCACGCATGCGGCCAAGAGAGAAAAAATGAGGAAAACATGATCTCCAAACTGATTTCCTCTTCTGCTTAGACTTTCTCTGCTTTTTTCTCCAAATGAGGTGTCTTAACATCTTATTTATACACGTATAGGGTGTGTGACAAACCAAGGGACACGTCCCTCGATTGGCTGGCTGACTTGACCTTTTCTTGGGTCGACTTGTCTCAATAAAATAAAGAATTTTACACAATTATTTTAGGCTGACTTGGAAACCATTTAGACACGTTGGAATACCTCCCGATGCTACACAAAAAATAACACTCCCTCTTAGCGAGGGAGTTATTCTCCTTAGTTGAAAACATATTTCTCCTTAGCTGAAATTTATCCTCCACTAAAAAAGTTCATGAGCTTTCTATGTTGATTTAGTGTCTCCTCACATGCAAGTCTATAGATATAGATCACTCCATCCCGGAGTAGGAAATGTGAGTATCCTAGACCATTTACTCCTAGCCAAATCAACATGGCTCTACGAGTAAATGTATCAATCTCCCTTGGTCAAATCATAATGGCCCAACCAAATAATCATGCCTTCTTAAGAGAAGGCCTACACATGGGCCATTCATTCTTGGCCAAATCAGCATGTCCCAAACAAGTTAGCATGACTTCTTAGGTAAATGTATCATTCTTCCTTGGTCAAATCAACATGACCATATGGATGCCAAATCAACATGGTTCTAAAGGAAGAAAGTCTACTCTATGCTGCAGTTGCTTTGTGCCATTCACCCTTGGTTGAATCAACGTGGCTCCATAGGTTAATGTATCATTCCCCCACTAGCCAAATAATCATGACACTATGGGAGACATTCCCCCACAAGCTATAGAAACATCAACACTCCCTCTCAATGAGGGATACATTCCACATCATGTGAAGCTTGTCTCTGAAGTATACAAACTTCACTTTAGATAGAGGCTTGGTGAGAATGTTCACAATCTACTTGTCTATGTATATGTATTGGAGATTACTACTCCCTTATACACCATGTATCAGATGAAGTGATATTTGATCTCAATGTGCTTTGATTTTTCATGAAAAAAAAGATTCTTACAAACCTTAACACAACTTTGATTATCACAATATATCAAGGTCGTTTCTAGCTCCCGATCAAATAGACCTACAATTAATTTATGAAGAGACACCACTTTCTGATTTATGTCATTAGATGCAATATACTTTGCCTCTATTATATTGAGTGCGGTACAAGTTTGATTCTTGCTAAACCAGGATATTATCACTGATCCCAAGTTGCATAAACACCCATAGGTTCTCTTTCCTATTTCTGTCCTCTGCACTCCCGACCCAATTCGAATCAGTGTATCCTTGCAACCTCACTTCACCACCTGAGACATGTCTGAAACCATATCCAACTTTACCACGCAAATACCTCAACACCTACTTCGCTGTATTCCTTGAATCAATTATAAATAGGTCAACTTCCTTCACTGGATCCATCGCCACAATTGATTTTTGGTCACTTTGAACAGGTGCTCCCTCCAACACTGAAGAAAATCTCTCAGTGGTAATCTTGGCTGCTCCCTTTTTCATGGAAGAAAATAATATTGCCACTATTTCTTCCTTTGTAACTGAAGCATACCTTGTTGTCTAGCATGGTTCCCTCAAGGAAAGAATACTTCTCCTAGAGACCTCCTATCTCTAAGCATCTAATATGATAATCTCAACCCATGGAATCCTCTTGGAATGCTACTCCTTCCACTCTGCCTGAATTCCTGCTCCCTCTGAACTAGAAACTTTGCCAATCATCTGAGATGGTTCTAGACATCCTAAAAATTGGCACAATCCTCCCTTTCAAACACCAATCACTCTTGGTGAGTCTATGCTTGAGCCCTTATGCCATACAAGAACCTGACTATCTGGCAGCTGAAGCAAAAGTCTCCTCATAGTCAACTCACTTTTTCTAGGAGAACCCTCTTTCTAGAAATATTGCTTTGTACTTTTTCCTTGGAAGCCTCCTCAATGAACCTGCTTTTATTTTCCACAAACCCCTTTCAGGAGGCCATGGGAAAGGAAAAATAAAACCAACCAAGCATTTTATGGTATCTAAAGCATACAAAATAAAAAAACAAGAGGCTAACCGAAAATTCAAAAGAGAAAAAAATATGATTTGAGGTACTTATCTCTTGATCAAGGAAGAAATCGTTGAGGGTTGAAAGAATTGTCAGCTCCCTCTTGATCCTTGCCTCCTCACAAAAAAATCATTGAAGCCCTTGGAAGTATAATATCCTCTATTATCTAAGCTCAAAACAATGAACATCTTCCCTTTCAAGTTTTCTATGCGAGCCCTCAACCCCTGAATCTTGTTGAAATCCTCTCCTTGGCTTTCATGGACAAAATCATTAATGAATTTCGAAAGAAGTATTATTTATGAAGTCTTTCAATCTCATTAAGTTTAGATTCCTTTGTCTTCTTTTGAGGTTGATGTTCATCATTATCATCGACATCGACTGTTGATGCATGTTGCACTTCCCTCCCTTTTTTTGAGGACACTGTCAGACATAATGTCCAAAATCATGGTCACAATTGAAGAACATTTTATTTGACATATACTTCTTCTTTTGATCTTGAACTATAGTAGGTCTTCTACATGTATTCTTCTTATCAAAATTCCAAAATTTCATCTTCCTTTTCCTTTACATGCATGAGCTGTAAGAGCTTGAGTTTCTTCATCTGGAAGTCTCTGCAACTTGTCCATGAACAATAATCTGGCCTCCTCATGGACACAATTAGTCCATATCTTATTAATCTTGGGAAAATTCTCTTGTGCACAAATTACCTGAACAAATGGATCCCATGAGGGAGGAAATCTATTTAGTCACTATAACAAGCTCTGTGTCATCAATGGTATCTCCAATGGTTCTAAGTTTATCTCTCAACTAGGAGACCTTCATAAGATAAGAGACAACAAAATCTAATCTAGAAATCATGAAACTATGAACTTGATGCCTCAAGGTTAGTTTCCTACTAGTGTTTTTACTATGGAACAATCCCACCAAATCATCCTATGGCTCTGGAATAAATCCCTTCACATGATCTTCAAGGTCATTTTCTTCCAAGATAAGAAGTATCTTGGTTTTCCAAGATCTAAAATTAGTAGCACCATCCAACTTGTGTTCTACTCTGAGACTTGGAACCATTTTGATAAGAGATCTAAAATCCAATCAAGTTGTTGATTACTGTCTCTTAGGCTTATTTTAATAGCTGCTCTTTCAACAAAGCTTTGATACCATGTTGAAAATTCTATGCAAGTGCAGTAGAATACAATTTTATACCAAATAATTACTTCCTAATGTTTTTTCATACAATATTTTATGCAATTGCAATCATTGAATGATTACACTAGGAAAATCTAAACAATGAATGCAAAAAACACAATAACGATTATAGAAAGACAATCAAGCACAATAGAGACAATAATTTACCATGGGAAACCCAACCTTGGGAGAAAACCAACAACTTTTCTTAGGAGAAATTATTCTTCAACAAAGTTTAAAATCAACAATTTATTTAGAAATCTATGCCAATAATCCAAGTGAAATACCAGTCAAACTTAGTCAAAACATCCGCTGGTCAAATCGACCAAATAACATAAATTAAACATTGGTCAAATGTTGGCCTCGTGGTCAAGTGCGATCAACCTTGTGATATGTGGTCAAATCCTCGTGGTTTGCGGTCCAATCCCTACAGCCTGTGGTCAAACATCTGCATGTGTGACCCTCCTGTAGTCATTCTTTGGTCAAAATATCTAGGTTCAGGTCAATGTTTGGTCAAAGCTCCACATATGCGGCTAAGAGAGAGAGAGAGAAAATGAGGAAAATATGATCTCCAAACCAGTTTCTCGTTCTGCTTATACCTGCTCTTCCTTGGTCTCCAAATGAGGCATCGTAACATCTTATTTATACACGTCCAGGGGGTGTGACAACCAAAGGGAAATGTTCCTTCACTAGCTGGATGACTTGACCTTTTCTTGGGATGTCTTGTCTCAATAAAATAAAGAATTTATATAATTTTTCTAAGTTGAATTGGAGACCCTTTAGACATGCAAGAATACCTTCTTATGCTACACAAAAATCAACAAGTCCTTGGTGTTCTCTTTTTGGATTTTGGGTGTATTTTGATTCTTTTCCTCTTAGGAAAATTTCATTAGATTTCACTTGATTTGTTTGAGTTTTGGGTGGTTTGTGTTTCTTTTTTGTGTGTCTACCCTTGCGCTTGTGACTTTCCTAAGTGAAAATAGTAGGCAATTGTATGTTGCTCTTATAAATTGTGACTACAACTTTCTGCTACTTGTTGCATACAACCCTACCACCATCCCTCTTTGGTCATGAGTTGCTGCACAAATAGTTGTGACAATGTCTTGTAGGTGAAACTGAAGAGTTTTCTTAGTCTTATATTTTCATTTTGATTTTCTACTTAATTGGAATGTTACATTATTTTTCTTGAATTTGTTGCATTTTAACTTATTGAAAAGTGAAGTGGTTAAAAACAATTGCATATTATTTTATTCATTTTATGCATTTTTAAATTATTAACCTTTGAATGTTTGAGTTAGATTGTTTTGGTGATTTGCATGGTTTTGAGGTACTCCAAGCCTTATGGTTCTGGGTTTGGAGGGAAAAGCGCCACAAGAGCCAGTTGGGCTTCGAACCCAAGGTTCGGGTTTGCACCCATCGTGATTTGGTCCAAAACCATGGAGCATTTTGGACATGTAATGGGATGAGATGATAGAGGGACGAAAGGAGAATCCAACGCTTCGATAATTGTTGAATTCCGAGTTGTCCTTAGTGAGATATGAATTTTTGAAGTTGACAATTAATTTATGGATAGTCAAGTCATGTAGGCTTGGTCCAAAAGTTACGTCTCTTCAACAAATTCGTTGACCCTTATGTGTATAAATATGAGGTAAGTGAGGCTCATTTAGAGCATCATAGAGCATCAAATCTCTCTATACATCTCTGAATTGGTCATAGACTTAAGGAGGACATGACGTGGAGGAGAAGGGTTGTTTTGGGCATTTGTTTATCTCACCACAGGGCCGAGTTAATGGAGGGAGGAAGCCACATTTCATAGTGAGTTTGGGAATGTTCTAAGTGTGTATTTGTGTGAGTGATCTCTGTGAAAATTCAAACCGAAATCCTATTGCAACAACTGATATTATTTCTCCTAATTGTTAATTAATTAACAATTTATATTCTACGAAACATATCGAAATAAAAGTTGAGAAATTAGGGCTTTTATTAAAATTTATCTTTCATGATAATTACTTTTGATTTCGTTATAATTCTTTCACTTAGATCTTATCTTTGTTAACTTATTATGCCTTTCATCAAGTCAATTATCAAAACACAAGAGACACAGTTTAGGCTCTTCAAGCCAGGGCCAAAATCTCTCCCTCATGGAGAAGAAAACTTGATAATAATTATTCTTATAGATCATCAATTGATGAGTACCAAGACCATGACACATACCCTTGACACTAGTACGTGTGCAAGACCTTTGTCACTTCTCTTTTAGGCTCCTTATGTTGATCCTCCTTTTCTGCACTGTATTGCACCTTTATTAGGGAAGCTCGGTCCCTAATCTAGCAATCCTAAATACTATGCTTCTCGGCGTCCTTCAAAGTCTTCCTCAGATTCCCTTGATTTCCCTTTAAACCTTCTTACTGCACCCTGTTAATCTGAGGTATGTGAGGTATAGTGCAGTCCCAAGACTGAACTGTGAAACCTTGTAGACCTACCTATTTCTTCGCACTGAATGTAGACCTTATTCTCACACTTATGCTTCAGACTTGTTCTCTTCTTCGCATGATTTGTAGCCTCTTTCTTTCATCCCTCTTCCTTATGCATTGCTTCTTCCCACCAATTATAGACTTGTCTCTTACTATGAAAACCCTCGGCCTGCCTGAAAAATGCTTGGTAGAATAGAACATAATAAGAGGTATGTATACCTCTCTTCCTTTCGCAGATCAACCTTCTATCTTTGCACCAAAATAAACCCTTTAAATCACACTTTTATCACAGGACTTGATCCAAACTTGTTGTGTACTATTGATGATGCAATCCAACCTTTATATAGGGACTATTCCACTGCCTTGGGCCGACACTACTAACTGGGTATAGGCCGACTTTATCAAGGAGATTTCCAACACCATTTGAGCTGAATTTATGGAGCGTATTGACAAGGTCTTGGAGCATACAATTGCATCAATAATTGTCCTTTACAAGTGTAACAATACTTCATATACATGACTCTAAATTATAAATTTATGACAAGATGACAAATCCCTAAAGACATCAAGAAGAAGTCTTTGACCTATAATAAAAACTCCTTGCTCATGAAACCTGTTGTACATATTTACTCCTGCATGTAAATTTTCGGTCTGCCACCTTTTTTCAAATGTCCTTCAGACCTCCACCGTGGCTTAAAACCTCATGCTCCTGTTTGATTTTACCACCTCTGCCCGAAAATGCATTATGCAAAGGTTTAAAATTCTCCATTTAAAGTTATATTGAGCCATACCCCCAGGGCCTTAGCCCCTTTTCCTGTCTTCAACACATGACCCGAACCCGAAAACCATAGGCCAAAGGAAGGGAGCTATATATTTTATGTTTCGGGCACAATTGTGGCCGTCTGATCGAATTAAATCAACGGAGCAACAGTCGTGTCGTGTGGTGGTCCCCGCCCATGAAAACCAGTGGTAAATCCCACACCGCTTACCCCAGGCTGGCAGTATTACCCATCGGACCGACGATTCCATAGATCATATGCCGCGTGTCCCCAGTACGGGCATGAAACCACTCTTCCCCCACGTGTTAAAATCTGTACAAAGGTCGGGCAGCGGAACTCACCCAAGTCGTTAGATCTGTTGTCCTCAATCTGACGGTGGATATCCTTCAGAGTCGCTCGCTCGTTAACGTGTGTCCACCATGATATATGGCCCACCATTGTGTTGCTCTCGTCGCCTCCTAACCGTCGATCCGTCTTCTAAGATCTGATGGCCAAAAATCAGTCTCTCCATCTGTTGACTCCGCTGCCACGTTGTCTTTCCACCTGTCCCCCCGTATACCCATGTGTCATCCCCCCGTGTATCCTTGACGTCATCCTGTCGTATATATATATGTGTGTGTGTTTTCATTTATACTCTTCGTTCTTTTTCATTCTTCACGTTCAAAATGTTTCGCGTGGAAAAGTCGCACTCCGTCTGCTCAACCGAAGCCTCCATTGTTTCTCCTCCACCACTCTGCATGTTCTTCCCAGTTGACCATGCCTCCGTCGTCCTCATTCCCATCCCTGGCTGGTTTTTCTAATATATCCGTGGGTTTTGCAGGTTCTAAAATAACAAGAAGGCATTTTAAATTGTTGCCTCTGTTGCAGAGGTTGAGAGCATGTCAAAGGATCACTTTCCGTCGGGCGAAATTTAAAGAAGAAACCGAGGGCGGTGTGTGTGAAATGACCATCATTAATGGATACATAGATGAATCTACGTAACCTCCGTAGAAAATCAAGGGACACTTCGCCCCGCATTAAAGGTCCGTGGATTTAAATCCAAAGTTAAAGGCCGAGAGTGACAAGATATAATTGCAGCATCATCTCAAGGTTCTTACGGCAACAGACGCCTCACTTAAAGGCATAACATTGTATATATTTTATTATTTTTGTCTTATTTATAAGGAGATTTTCATCCTCCAACATTTATTTCTAGAGACATATTGTAAAGTACAGCCATTTATTTTTAGTCATGCATAGAGTGGGCGCGAATGTTTTCCGCCATATTATTCAAATTGAGTCATTAAATGTGCTCCATCTACCTCCTTCTCTAGAATTCTCTATATTTTCTATAAAGGCCCGAAAAGAAGACATTG
Organism: Pinus albicaulis; assembly: GCA_034641835.2. NCBI lineage: Eukaryota > Viridiplantae > Streptophyta > Pinopsida > Pinales > Pinaceae > Pinus > Pinus albicaulis. The sequence continues at coordinate 530,162,318 of CM076577.1, forward strand.
TAAGGGTTCCAGATTTCTATCAGCAAACTATGCAGTGAAAAGGCTTTTGTATACATTTGTAATATTTCTGTATGAAGGTTCAGAGCCCGTAGGGTCTTAGTGAGGAGGAGTTATAACTGTAATGAGGATTCTGGGCTTTGGTATCTCATAGTATGTAATTTTCTCTTATGTGTTAATACAATATCTCATTTCATGCTATTTATCTTCTTGTATCATGTTCTAGAATGCGAGTGGCTCACTAGTTTGCAGTAAGGATTCATCCTAGTTGATGCCCTTTCTAGAATTAGTCAAGCGCTTTAAATAGGCCTAGTGATGATATACTGTTCCATGTTCATCTCTTCCATATTTTCTGCTATATTGGTTACTTGAGGAGGGTGCTTTTAAAATGCCATTGTCATATAAGGATTCATAAATTAATATGCCCTTATGTGGTTCTGTTGTGTATCTGGGTATCAGCTTCATGTTAACTGATATCTTCTTTATGTTTCCTCACTGCGCTCATTTCCTGATATTTGATTTCTGTGATATATTATTTGAACTGGCCCTCTTTACAGTAAGTTGTCTCTTAATTGTCTGATGCCTTTGTATTGGAGTTTTGCATAATGTCCCTACACTATTCTTATCTTTGTATCAGCTTCTGAGAGAGATTGGTCCCATTCAATACTAATTCCCTTGTTCAAACAAGAGATAGTAAGTGAGCTCTTGGACTGACAATCCAAATTATACAAAGAGCTCCTTGCTATATTAAGATGTCCTAGGCACTGGTCTATGGCAACTCTAGACTGTCTCTAGGGGGTTGACAAAATTTTCCACAACATCTTTCTGGCGCCGTTGCCGGGGATCAAATTCAAGAATGTCAGTTTCCCTGGGCCTCGACAAATTGTTTTCACTCTCTAATCAGGTGAGCACAGATATTTGGAGAGTTGCGTATCTCTCACCTTGGCGACTCCACTGTTCTTTATTTGATAAATTTTATTGGTAGTCCTAGCTTCTCGAAAGCCACATTTGAGGTCAGATACATCTCAGTCGAAAACACCTTACGTGTTTGACCCAGAGAAAATCATTCATAAAAGATTTTGGAAGGAGAGGAAGTCAGTTCGTGCTGAAAACCCTGAATATTTCGTTGAAAATTATCCGCCCTCTTCTTCTCAAGAAATCAGAACAGAAAATCCCGAGTTTTACTCGGAAACTCCACGTAGAGGAAGTGCCTTGATTGAAGAAGATCCTCATCCTACTCCCGAGGCTTAGGAAATTAAAGAGGTCACAGAAGTAGCTGCTGTTAACCGTGAACTATTCCCATCCACACCTCAGGCCTCTGTGCAATATATTCCCATTGTTATTCATACTCTGCTTCCTCCTACTCCTCTCCCTTCATTTGTATCTCAGACTGTTGTACAACCCCCACCTCCCCAAATGGCTAATGTTCCTGCTTTTCTATTGAACAAATACGCTCCACTGGCCTTGCCCCAAGTGCTAAATGATATGCCACAGGATTATCTAAAGATTCTGCCAAGATTTAATGGTGAAAATGAAGTTGATGCTCAGAAACATCTTGAGACTTTCTGCTCTTTTGTAGAAAACTTAAATGTTGAACATTTGGATGTGGTCTTGAGATTGTTTGTAAAGGTCTTTGGAAGGAGAAGCCAGAAAATGGTTCAAGACATTGGGAAATCGTTCTGTGACCACCTGGGACCAAATGGAAAATATTTTTCTCAGGAAATGGGGGGAAAAGAAAGATCATGGTCAATGTCTTACTGAGTTTAATACTATGAAGAATAAACAGAATGAAGGGGTATCAGAGTTTATCAAAAGATTCAACAAGTTATATCTGAGCCTGCCTCCAAGATAATTTTGACTTTGGATTCTCGTTGAAGCCCCATGAAGCTGCTGCCAAGATAATTTTTATAGCAGCCTTTGATTTTGACTTTGGATTCTCGTTGAGAGAAAGAAAATCTGCCACTTTAGATGATGCACAGTCAGACGCTCTGGAATTGGAAGCAAACTTTGCCTCCACTGGGAAACTGAAGGGAAAAATTGAACAGGATACTAGGAGGAGAGGCAAAGAAGAGGTTTCCACCTCTAATCAGGAAAAAGATTCAGATAAAATGGATGAAATAAGCAAAATGATAAAGAAGATGGTCAAGCTTGAACTGGAAGCTAAAAATGCAGCTCCCAAGAACTATTACAATGCTCCAAACAGAGGATACAATCCTTAGTATAGAAGACCACCATTGCAGATATTGCCGAGAGAAGAAAAGGAACAACAGGACTAGGTACCTCATCCCTTGTACCTGGAAGGAACGGCAGATGACTCCACTGGAGATGCAGCTTATGGATTAGAAGATTCAAATCTGGCTTTTTCAAATACTGATGATATGGATTGCCCATTGCAAGACGAAGATGAAGAAGAAGAGATTGATCATTATTGTAAGCAATTTGCTGATTCCATGCAAGCACAATTCAATGTCAAATATGATCTTAGATCTTCAAGGAAGAGGACCAGGACTCAAGATCAAGAAGAGGAGCCACCTCAGAAATAAGCATCTGCTCAGAAGGAATCAGCAACAAAGGGAAACATAGAAAAAGGTAAGAATCTTCTAAATACTCCCTTGCAGCCTAATGATCATATTCCTTCTTCTTCAAAAATAGTCAGTCCTCCTAATGCTGAGCCAGTGTCAAAAGAAGTCGAATCTTCAGTTGAAAATAAGGAGTCAAAAGAAGTAGTGATAGAAAAACCCTCATCTGCTTTCAATTTGCGAAAAGAGCTTGAGAAGATTAAGATTCCTGTCCCCCTGACTGAACTACTAAAACAACCTGCATACCAGTCTCAAGTCACTTCCTTTTTGCTTCCTCCTGAAATACCAATCGCGCCTGATAGTCTAAACCTTCAAGAAGAAAGACCCATGGTAGTCTTTGGCCCACATGTCAAGGAGATAGACCCTTCTACTCCTCCTTTTTACGTGTCTCTAGTTATAGATGACCTGCTGTTGCACAATTGTATGTTAGATTCTGGGGCTTCCCATAATCTTATGCCTATGTCTGTCATGGAACAACTAGGACTGCAAATTACAAGACCATACAAAGACTTATATTCATTTGATTCTAAAAGAGTTAAATGCTTGGGAATGATTAAAGATTTAGTGGTCAATTTGGCCCAGATTCCAGCAAAGAGTGTGGTCATGGACATTGTGGTTGCCGATATCCCAGCTCGCTTTGGCATGCTGCTGTCAAGGTCCTGGGGTACAAATATTGGGGGATCAATCAAATTGGATTTAACATATGCTACTGTCCCAGTCTTTGGAGGTCAGGAAAGGAGGTTGTACCGGGAGACTAGATTTGTTAAAATGGTAACTAAGGCTGACTGCTCAGAGAATTCTCTAGTTTATAACAAAGAGGGAGACTTCTCATGTTTGATGTTAGAAGAAAATCAAAATTATGTTCATGAGCCTCTCTTTGGTCATTTTCAAGCTGAGCAGCCTAAAGGAGATCAGGAATCAGAAATTTGGACTTTGCATTTTGACGGAGCAAATTCAAGAGAAGGTAATGGAGCTGGCGTGTTACTAATTTCTCCTACAGGAAAATGGGTGCCACTGTCCTTTAAATTAGAGTATGAGGCTACAAAAAATGTAGCTGAATACGAAGCACTATTATTGGGATTACAGACAGCCAGAAACATGGGCATCCAATGTTTAAAAGTCTTGGGAGACTCTGAGCTGGTGGTAAGGCAGATCAAAAATGAATGTCAAACTAAGCACCCTCGGCTCAGAGCATATAGAAACGAAGTGTGGGACATGATAGAAAATTTCTTCTTAGAATTTAACATACAGTTCATGCCCAGGGAGCAAAATAGAATAGCAGATTCTCTCGTTGTAGCAGCCAGTACATTCCGTCCTCCTCAAAATCCACTCTTAAGATATGAAGTGGAGGTACGGTACAGACCATCCATTCCAGATAATATAAAGCATTGGCAGGTATTCGAAGATGATGAACAGATGAAGAGATTCATGGAGACAGTGGGAGAATTCTCCAACATGGAAATTGATGATAATGAAGCAGAAGAAGTTGGAAATATTGCAAAAAACAAATGGGAAGAAAGAATAGCAGGTAACAGAGTGCTGCAGCTAAAAGGAAATGTTATACCCAGAGGTCTGGTGCCTCTAGAAAGATTATTCAACAAAGATGACATTCCGTTGCAGCCAAACAAGGTGACAGAAGGAGATCAAGTGGGAGATTTGAATCTGGGTACTTATGCTGATCCCAAAATTGTCAAATTATCCAAAAGAGTCCCAGACGAATATAAGGAAAAATATTTGAAGTTGTTTCAATCCTACAAAGATGTATTTTCTTGGTCCTATCAGGACCTAAAAACTTTTGATGTTAGTATAATGCAACATAAGATTCCATTGAGGGAAGATGCAAAGGCATACAAGCAGAAACTCAGACAAATAAATCCTATACTTCTTCCCTCTATTGAAAAAGAAATTAAGAAGCTACTGAAGGCCAAGATAATTGTGCCATCGAGGTACTCAGAATGGATAGCAAACCTTGTTCCTGTTCGAAAGAAAAATGGAGAGATAAGGCTGTGTGTGGATTTCAGGAATTTGAATAGAGCATCTCTCAAAGATAATTATCCACTGCCTAAGATGGACCACATCCTGCAGAAAGTGGTGGGAGCATCAAGAATGTCAATGATGGATGGTTTTTCTGGTTATAATCAGGTAGCTGTATTTCCAGAAGACCAGAATAAAACTGCATTTACTACACCATGGGGAACATTTATGTATGCTAGGATGCCATTTGGATTAATTAATGCAGGGGCTACTTTTCAGAGGGCAATGGACATAGCCTTTGTTGGAGAACAAGACAAGTTTTTGGTGGTATACCTTGATGATATCACAGTGTTTTCAAAGAATGATGATGAGCATATTGAACATTTAAGAAGAACTTTTGAAAAATGCAAAAGGTATGGCCTTTCTCTCAATCCTCAAAAATCTTTGTTTGCATTAGATGAGGGAAAATTCTTAGGGCACATTGTAACTAAAGATGGTGTGAGAATAGACCCTAAGAGAGTTGAAGTAATAAACAATATTCCTCTACCGAGAAATAAGAAGGAAGTACACGTGTTTTTAGGCCGAATCAATTTTTTGAGAAGATTTATTCCTAACTATGCCAAGATAGTTAGGCATATAACTGATATGTTGAGAAAGGATAATGAAGTGAAAAGGTCCCAGGAGTCTAGAGATGCATTCACAAGGATAAAACAGGCATTTGCTGAAGCTCCTGTGCTAGCTGGACCAGATTACAGCAAGCCTTTTATGATCTTTTCATTTGCTTCACCCCATACAATAGCGGGAGTATTATTGCAGAAAAATGAAGAGGGATATGAACAACCTATAGCTTTCTTCAGTCAAGTGCTTTATGATGCTTAATTGAAATATAATATATTGGAGAAGCAGGCATATGCCCTGGTAAAGTCCCTTAAAGCTTTAAGAGTATATGTTTTGCAATCTCACGTTACTGCATATGTTCCCACAGCAGCTGTCAAAGACATTCTTGTTTAGGGGGACAGCGAAGGTAGAAGAGGAAGATGGATTGCAAAAATTCAGGAGTATGATTTGGACATAAAGCCTACTAAGTTGATTAAAGGACAGGTACTTGCTAAGATGTTATATGAATCAAATCATCAAGCCTTGGGCATTAATTTATCCATGATAGCAAATGAAGAATCTGAAAAAGGAGAAGAACAGCAAGGACTGGAGATGGCCACTCAAAAGATACATATGAAATATCTGACTAGTCCTTGGTACAAAGAAATAGTTGAATATATTTTAACACTTAGCTGTCCTCCAAGTTGTGATAAGATAAAATACAAAGCTGTAAGAATGAAATCTCAGAAATACATGATTGCCAATGGACAACTATATTGGAGAGACCCTTCAGGTATATTACTGTTATGCCTCACAGAAAATGAAGTGGAGAATATATTGACAGAATTTCATGAGGGAATATGTGGAGGACATTACAGCTGGAGGGAAAAAACTCATAAAATCCTGAAGGCTAGTTTTTACTGGCCAAAATTGTATACAGATACTTTTGCTTGGGTCAGAGCATGTGACAAGTGCCAAAGATTTGCAGAAAGACAGAAATTAGCAGCTTTGCCCTTGATTCCTATTCATGTAAATAAACCATTTCAGAAATAGGGATTAGATTTTATAGGAGAAATACACCCCCCATCAAGTGGCCAATATAAATGGATACTAATAGCCATAGATTACTTCACGAAATGGGTGGAAGCCATACCTACAAGAAATGCTACAGATGCTATGATAATGAAGTTTATGGAGGAAAATATCATATCTAGGTTTGGCTGCCTTGCTAGAATTGTAACTGATAATGCACAAGCTTTTAAATCTGCCAGATTTGTGAATTTATGCCAACGATATAATATCATCCTGACTCACTCCACAGCATACTATCCACAGGGAAATGGTTTAGCAGAATCTTCTAATAAAACCCTGGTGAGGGCCTTGAACAAAACAATCAGTGAAAATCAGAAAAACTGGGACTCCTAATTAAAGTTTTCTCTATGGGCGAATAGGATAACCAGCAAAAGAGCAACGGGGAAATCTCCCTATGAGCTGGTATATGGGAGAGCAGCTGTGTTTCCTGTGCAATTGGCTTTGCCAGTGGCACGCTTCATGCAAGAAAACCAGGAAGAACCAGATGACATGGTCCGAAGAATTAATAAATTGGTTGAATTAGAGGAAACACGGAACCAGGTGAATCAGAGATTGATAGAATATTAGGAGAAAATGAAGGACGTATTTGATCAGCATGCAAAGGATAGAAAGTTTCAAGTTGGAGACCTGGTTCTCAGATGGGATGTTCGCAGAGCTAAAAAGGGCAAGCATGCTAAATTTGATCCGCTGTGGTTTGGGCCATTCAAAATAGTGAATCTAGGAAGAAACAAAACTTTTTTTTTAGAAAAACTACAGGGTGATCTGCTGGATGCTCCTGTGAATGGCCAATTCCTCAAACCATACTTCCAATTCTGACCCATGCCGGGGTGCCTGATTGTATTATATTGTATATAAATTGTTTAGGTTTTCGTTTTCATGAAGAAAGAGTGCTGGCAATTACCTGAGGCGGAATCGCAGAGGAAATTGAAGAACAAAACAAAATATTCAGTGGTCTGTGTGTTCTCGACATGCCCAAGAACGAGCATGCCGTCCCCAGATGGAGCCGATGTTGTACATATTTACTCTTGGATGTAAATTTTCGGTCTGCCACCTTTTTTCAAATGTCCTTCAGACCTCCACCGTGGCTTAAAACCTCATGCTCCTGTTTGATTTTACCACCTCCGCCCGAAAATGCAGTATGCAAAGGTTTAAAATCTGCCATTTAAAGTTATATTGAGCCATACCCCCAGGGCCTTAGCCCCTTTTCCTATCTTCAACACATGACCCGAACCCGAAAACCATAGGCCAAAGGAAGGGAGCTAGATATTTTATGTTTCGGGCGCAATTATGGTCGTCCGATCGAATTAAATCAACGGAGCGACAGTCGTGTCGTGTGGTGGTCCCCGCCCATGAAAACTAGCGGTAAATCCCGCATCGCTTACCCCAGGATGGCAGTATTACCCATCGGACCGGCGATTCCATAGATCATATGCCGCGTGTCGCCAGTACGGGCATGAAACCACTCTTCCCCCGCGCGTTAAAATATGTACAAAGGTTGGGCAGCGGAACTCACCCAAGTCGTTAGATCTGTTGTCCTCAATCCGACGGTGGATATCCTTCAGAGTCGCTCGCTCGTTAATGTGTGTCCACCGTGATCTGTGGCCCACCATTGTGTTGCTCTCGTCGCCTCCTAACCGTCGATCCGTCTTCTAAGATCCGACGACCAGAAATCAGTCTCTCCATCTGTTGACTCCGCTGCCACATTGTCTTTCCACCTGTCCCCCCGTATACCCATGTGTCATCCCCCCGTGTATCCTTGGCGTCATCCTGTCATATATATATATGTGTGTGTGTTTTCATTTATACTCTTCGTTCTTTTTCATTCTTCACGTTCAAAATGTTTCGCGTGGAAAAGTTGCACTCCGTCTACTCAACCGAAGCCTCCATTGTTTCTCCTCCACCACTCTGCATGTTCTTCCCAGTTGACCATGCCTCCGTCGTCCTCATTCCCATCCCTGGCTAGTTTTTCTAATATATCCGTGGGTTTTGCAGGTTCTAAAATAACAAGAAGGCATTTTAAATTGTTGCCTCTGTTGCAGAGGTTGAGAGCATGTCAAAGGACGGCCTTCTGCTGGCGAAATTTAAAGAAGAAACCGAGGGCAGGTGTGTGAAATGACCATCATTAATGGATACATAGATGTGAATCTACAGAACCCTCCAGAGAAAATCAATGGACACTTCGCCCTGCATTAAAGGTCCAGGATTTAAATCCAAAGTTAAAGGCCGAGAGTACAGTACAGAATTGCAGACTATCTCAAGGTTCTTACGGCAGCAGATTTTTCCTCAGCTAAAGGCATAACATTGTATATATTTTATTATTTGTGTCATGTTTATAAGGAGATTTTCATCTCCCAACATTTATTTCTAGAGACAGATTGTAAAGTACAGTCATTTATGGTTAGTCATTCATAGAATGGGCGCGAATGTTTTCTGCCATTTTATTCAAATTGAGTCATTAAATGTGCTCCCTTCTCTAGAATTCTCTATCTTTTCTATAAAAGCCCTAAAAGAAGACATTGTAAGGGTTCCATATTTCTATCAGCAAACTGTGGAGTGAAAAGGCTTTTTTATACATTTTGTAATATTTCTGTATGAAGGTTCAGAGCCCGTAGGGTCTCAGTAAGGAGGAGTTATAACTGTAATGAGGATTCTGGTCTTTGGTATCTCACAGTATGTAATTTCTCTTATGTGTTAATACAATATCTCATTTCATGCTATTTATCTTGTTGTATCATGTTCTAGAATGGGAGTGGCTCACTAGTTTGCAGTAAGGATTCATCCTAGTTGATGCCCTTTCTGGAATTAGTCAAGCGCTTTAAATAGGCCTAGTCATGATATACTATTCCATGTTCATCTCTTCCATATTTTCTGCTATATTGGTTACTTGAGGAGGGTGCTTTTAAAACGCCATTTTCATATAAGGATTCATAAATTAATATGCCCTTATGTGGTTCTGTTGTTTATCTGGGTATCAGCTTCATGTTAACTGATATCTTCTTTATGTTTCCTCACTGCACTCATTTCCTGATATTTGATTTTTGTGATATATTATTTGAACTGGCCCTCTTTACAGTAAGCTGTCTCTTAATTGTCTGATGCCTTTGTATTGGAGTTTTGCATAATGTCCCTACACTATTCTTATCTTTGTATCAGCTTCTGAGAGAGATTGGTCCCATTTAATACTAATTCCCTTGTTCAAATAAGAGATAGTAAGTGAGCTCTTGGACTGACAATCCAAATTATACAAAGAGCTCCTTGCTATATTAAGATGTCCTAGGCACTGGTCTATGGCAATTCTAGACTATCTCTAGGGGGTTGAAAAAATTGTCCACAACAAAACCCATGATAGATGCATTACAAAATAAATTTTATTATCTGTCTTATTCATTACATAAATTCATAGTTACTAGTCATTTTGAAGAGTGAACCTAGTTACACTTCTCAACAATAAATACACTGCAACATTCACAAATAAAACTGCAGAAGAGTAAACGCTGGAAGAAATGCTAGCACACACATAAAATGAACAGAAATATTTTTGGACAACAGTCCCCGGAAAAACCTAACTTGGGAAGACCGGTGCAACAGATGAGGGTTTTATTATTAAGCAGTAGTGAAATAATCTGAGTACAACTTGATGCCAAAACTGGAAATGCTACAGAGAAATACTGGCAAGAAAAATCTAGTGAGGAATTTTCCTCACTCCACAGGCGAATCCAAGCACTGACCTCAACTAAAAAATGAGCCCTCCAAACTGCCTCTGCGCACTCACTATGTCACCCTCATGCAGTATCTGCATCACCCATTGTGGATCAACTTCTACTGATTCCGTCTGCTTAGTTGTTGTCTGGGAAAATGACTCTCCTGGCCTCTCGAAAACTTGCCCAACTTTCAGCACTGAATCATTTATTTTCCCCAACAAATACGGATTTGTATCTAGAGGCTATAGCGCTACCTCTATGTCAGCCTCTCTATGGAACTTCAACCTCTCTACAAATGCACTCACCGGATTTAGAATTCCTCCTCCGGCTTCATTGTATCTTCCCCTCTCTCACTTATTTAAACTCACTGAACCTCTCTCCGACAGCTAAAAACTGCTACTCTGGAAATCAATTTTCCAATAAAATCGATTTTCTGAAGTGTGTCTTTTCCAAGCCCCATTGACTTCTTATAATCCTATGTTGAGACTTTAACAACCAAGATTAAATCTTAATCGATAGCTAGAATTAACTTGAAATCGATTCATGTGAGTCTCTAGAACATTCACACCTTGAATTAATTAATTATGATTAATTAATCACATTTCCTAAGTTTAGACTTGGGAAATATTAAAAAACTGACTAATAATCTAATTAAGTCATTTCTAGGTGGAATTTCCAGAAACAATTTCTGGGTTTTGGAGATCTCATGTATTCTAGCGTCTCCAAAAAATTTCAAGGCTAGAACACATTCGATGCTACAAAAAATAACACTCCCTATTAGTGATGAATGTGTTCTAGTATTGCTGCACCTCTCTGGTAGAAATACTCGACTTCTGCACCATCTACCATCACGCTGCTAATGATGCCTACCAACCACTGCACAAATCTGATATGCACTGCATGTGTGTTGTTGCTAACTCTGTTGAACTACTTCCAACACTGCATTTGCACTGCAACTCCCTCTCATCTGTTGCTGCAACAACTAAAACTGACAAGCATCCAAAATACTAAACCAATTGTGTTCAATATGATGCATATGTCACACGAGTCCTGACTACTACTAGTCTCTGCACTGTCTACTGAAGGCTCCGCGCTGTTGTTGACTCTGCACTGTGCCACTTGCACTGCTTCCAACTCTACACTGCACTCCCCAACATCTGACTGCTACTAGTCATTTCAACTGTCACTTTGGTATCTGAATGCATCAAGAAGGCTTGTGACTTGGTCTTGGAGAGGTTGTTGTGTCAAGGGTCTTGGTGTTCGTCAATTGAAGTCTCTATAAGAAGAATAATTCATTTGGGTTTCCTCTCAAGTTGGAGAGGATTTTTACCCTTGCTGATAGCCTATATTCTATGTCTCTTTTCTCTTTATTGTTTATTCTTTGGTAGTTGTTTGATGAAGACGAACACTATAATAATCTAGTCAAAGAGAGGATCCTAATCTAAAGAAGTAAAAAGCATTCACAAGCAGTTATCGTTAAAGATAAATCTTCTATTTCCAATGCCATATATTTCTCAACATGGTATCAAAGCTAAGGTTACAAAATCAAGGAAAGGCATCTCATCAAGGGACACTCAAGAATTCAATGACCGAAGGGCATCTCATCAAGGGACACTCAAGAATTCAAGGACCAAAGGGCATCAAGCAAAATATAGAAACACATCTTGAATTTTATATCTAAAAATAAGTGTCAAAACCCTAGATCATAGAAGACGTCTACACCAGAAGAAGTCTTAGGATCCTCAAGTCATCATCTAAATACCAAAAATACCTTACTCAAGTTGAAAAGATCTACAAATCAAAGTAACATGAAGACTATTCATCCAAGAGAAGCAAGATCAAGGACGTTTTCATCATCATCAAAACTTCCAAGGAAATCCCCTAGGTTCTCTTTTTGTCCTCTGCACTCCCGACCCAATCCAAATCAATGTATCCTTGCAACCTCACTTCACCACCTGATACATATCTCAAACCATATCCAACTATACCACACAAATACCTCAACAGCTGCTTTGATGTATGCCTTGACTCAACCATAAACTGGTCAGCTTCGTTCACTGGATCGATCACCACAATTGATTTCTGGTCACTTTGAACGGGTGCTCCCTCCAACAATGAAGTAGATCTCCCTGTGGCAATCATGGTTGCTCTGAAGAAAATAATCTTTCCACTGTTTCTTCCTTTGTAACTAAAGCATATGTTTTTGTCTAGCATGGTCCCCTTAAGGAAGGAATACTTCTCCAAGAGACCTCCTGTCTTTGAGCATCTAGTTTGATAATATCAACCCATGACATCCTCTTGGAATGTTTCTCCTTGCACTTTGCCTGAATTCTTGCTCCCTCTGAAATAGAAGCTTTTCCAATCATCTGACATGGTTCTAGACATCCTAACTATTTGCACAATCCTCCCTTTCAAACACCAATTTGCACCAATCCTCCCCAGCTATGCTTGAGCCCTTATGCCATACAGGAACCTGACTATCTATCAATTGGAGAAAAAGTCTCCTCATAGTCCACTCACTTTTTCTGGGAGAACCCTCTTTCTAGAAAACTTTCTTTGTACTTCTTGTTGTTGCCATTGCCTTGGCAATCTCCACAATGAACCTACTTTTCTTTTCCACAAACGTTATTCATGAGGCCATGGAAAAGGAAAAATAGAACCAACCAATCATTTTATGGTATCTAAAGCATACAAATTAAAAGAACAAGAGACTGACCAAAATTTCAAAGGAGAAAAAAATATGATTGGAAGTACTTATCTCTTGATTAAGGAAGAAATTGTTGAGGGTTGAAAGGAATTGTCAACTCTCTCTTGATCCTTTCATCCTTTCAAAAAAATCATTGAAGTCCTTGGAAGTATACTCTCCTCCATTATCTAACCTCAAAACCTTGAACTTCTTCCTTTTTAAGTTTTCTACGTGAGCCCTCAACCCCTAAATCTTGTTGAAATTATCATCCTTGGCCTTCATGGACAAAATCATTAATGAATGTCAAAAGAAGTATTCTTTCTGAAGTTCATTTGCAATCTCATTAAGTTTAGATTCCTTTGTCTTCTTTTGAGGTTGATGTTCATCATCATCATCAACATCAATTGTTGATGCATGCTGCTCTTTCTTCCCTTTTTTGAGGACACTGCGAGGGATAATGTCCAAAATCATGGTCACAATTGAAGCACCTGTTATTTGACATATCCTTCTTCTTTTGATCTTGAACTAGAGTAGGTCTTCTTGTAATATAGGTTTGTAACTCAAATTACCCAAAAAAAAGTGTTATATATATATATAAAAGTACACCATATATATATATATATATATGTAATTTTTTTTAAAACATAAAACCCATCCATGTTTCATACAATTATTGAAAATAGATCCATATTATTTCTATATGTTAACAATACATTACATAGACTTTCTATCATGTTTTTGGCCTTTCATAATACATGAAACAAAAACACATTAATCATCACATAAAGTGTATGTCTTCAAAAAATGAAGAAATCATCCTATCAAAAAACATTCACACAAATGATTAAGTTTTCCAAAATTGATGCAGAACTCATCATATCCTAAACATTCATTCCATGTAACATAAATTTTAGATGTTAACATTTGATCCATTCATTTGTAGAATATTTCTTTTCTACAATACCCTATATTTTAAACATAAAATTCCTCTATTTTATTAAATGATCACGGCATGAGGATTCATCTCTATTTCATCTTCTCTATAACCTATTTAGTTATGTCAGATATTCTTACTTGTGATGGAAAGAAACCTTTTTTTTTGGCTGATATATTGTTGACCCCACTAGAATACTTTCTTTTTAAATCTCCGATACTATAACTTGAATAATCTTGCTAATTTCAAATCCATTTATCTTACTTCCAAATTAGTTATCTTATTTAACCCAGACAACTAAATTAACCTCTTTATGTACTCTCAAAATATTTCTTCAATATGATAGCTTTATGTGCAAAATATTCCAAGAGAATTTAAATATATCCTAAAAGGAAAAATCCAACATAATATTTATTTCAGTTTTTAAAACATTAGATACAATTTGCAATACTTAATAAATTTCAATTACTTAATAATACAATAATATTTATACTACTTTAAAAACATGAAAAATAAGGCGATGCCATTGAATCTCAAACTTAGTAAAATAAATTCAATTTAATAAATTACATAAAAATTCAATTACTTAATAATAAGATAATATTTATATTACTTTCAAAGCATGAAAAAGAAGGCTATGCCATTGAATCTCAAACTTAGTAAAATAAATTCAATACTTAATAAATTACATAAAATTTCAATTACTTAATAATACAATAATATTTAGATTACTTTAAAAGCATGAAAAAGAAGGCGTTGCCATTGAATCTTAAAATTAGTAAGATAAATTCGGTATTATTTATATTTATTTAAAAGTATGAAAAAGAAGAAATAAATATTCTTATTATTGCCTTTGCATATTGCATGAAACAAAATCAAAGTATATATTTCCAACCTACAGAAAGACTCAAAGTATTCTTTTTCAACGATAGGCCAAACAAGAAAAACAATGTTCTTTCAACCTACATAATGCAAATGGAAAAATAATAAAGTATCATTTGCCAAGAATGCATATAAATATTACTAAGGTTAACCTCTTTCAGAAACTATTTTGGACAAATACTTTTGGTAGTAATTAAAACTTCAAACTACATATTACAAAGGGAGGAATCATTAAATCACAAAATCTCATTTGCCAAGAATTCATATAAATATTACCAAAGTTAACCTCTTTCATAAACTATTTGGGACCAATACTTTTGGAAATAATGAAAACTTCAAAGTACATATTACAAAGGGAGGAATCATAAACTCATATTTTCCAAAAATGTTTATATATTAAAAGTTAGACATGATTAACACACTCATTTATATTTAACATACTCGCATTAGTAAACAAAAAACATTAAGGAGAGATATATGTTTTTCTTTTCTGCAAAATGAATAAGCTTTACATTTCAAATAATACTTTATTTTCTGAAAAAAGAATAAATGCTATATTTCAAGAGAAATTTATTTCTTCCAAAAATAAAGTGTTATATTTACAGGAAAACATAAAGCAAGAACAGACTTTTGCAGAAAACTATTATTAGATGATGGATAAATATATAACCTTAAAGGAAACCGAATAAGAGAATGAGGATGTCAGAGAAAATTAACCATATGCTTTCATAAAAAATTAACAGGGTAGTAACTCTTCTTCAATATATGCTTTCATAAACAGAAATGTATTAACAAAATAGTAACCCTTGTTGAACATATGGAGCACAGAGAGATCCACAAATTGAAAATGAGAACAGTAAGTGAACTTATAATGGATAACATATATAGAAATTACAATTAACACTACCATGTTGTCCGCTCACATCCCATTTAAATGAAGAATTACTAATAATCAAATATCCTCAAATTGAAAATAAGAACAATAAGTTAAATTATGGATAAATAATAACAATAAGTAAAATTGTGGATAACAAATATAAAAACTACAACTAACACTATCACATTTTCCACAACCCATTTAAATGAAGAATTACTAAGTGAAAATAAGAACAATAAGTAATTTTATGGATAACAAATATAGAAACTACAATTAACACTATCCTGTTGTCGGGTCATAACCCATTTAAATGAAGAATTATTAATTGGAGCCGCTATTCACCCATCAGTTAAAAAAAAAACAACATATTCTTGCAGTTCTGTAATTTCAACATATGTATAACCAAAAGAAATAAATGGTAAACCACTATTTTAAAGGTAAAATAACTACATTTTCATCCAAGAAAGGTTAATTAAATAAAAATGTAATGAATTGGAAATTTTATTTCATACTAGTCGTTCTACTTTGTTCAACAACTCAGCTCGCAAACTCTAGTCAGTCATTATACTTTGTTCAGCAGCGCAACTCGACAACTCCAACAGACCGGTCACATTTACCACCCAACCATATCCAAAGGAAACCTTTTTCCTTGGAACCCCGAGCTCTATGAGCTCACAAACATTACCAACTTCAACAATAGTGAGAAATTTTGGGCAAACTAAGGAGTATATCCTATCTTCCTCTCACACCCCTTAGTCTCAGTCAACCAGGATAAATTAATGGTATTTTAATTTAGGATTTGGGTAGTCATTTTGGAAATGTTTCCCTACTCATTCTGGTCTTCCTCCTATGGGGAAACATCTTTCCATATTTATAAGCATGGAGTGGAGTGACACCTCATCCCCTTCATGCAAAATTAACCAATTTTTTTATTTATAAAAGTTTGTATTATGCACCAGCCCCCTAAGGTGGCACCTTTACAAATTTTGTGGCACCTATACAAATTTTCCCTTTTTATTTTATTTTATTTAGGTACCTAAATTATGTAATATTCACCACCCATGTGTCTGCTTAATATATATATATATATATATATATATATATATATATATATATTTTAAAGTAGATAACTAATATTTCACATTAAAATAATATTTATTTTGAATAATCCTCTAAAGTGCGTAACTTATATTAATTCACCTGGTTGATGTAAGCTCTTAGGTGGTGTTTTTCGGTCAGAGAATAGGGATTCCACACCCCTGTTGTGCACCTCCCTTGACTTGTTATGAATCTGTGCCCTTGCCCTATACTTAGGACTCCATGTCCTAGTAGAATAAATGCTCCACGCTTTGATCTATTCCAAGGATCCAAGACTCCATGCCTTGATCTTTTGAAAGTTCGGACTTCATGCCCTAATATTTCCCATAGATTCTCATCTATTCTTTTGTGAGGCTATATGGTTTGCCTCAAGGTACTGGTTGTGAGCTCATATGCATATGATGATATGTTCACAAGGCCTTGTTTCCCCAAACCTGCACATCATAACCTCATATATTAAAAGCATCAACAAAATTCATAATGAATTTAATTCAATCCCATTTTACCCAAATGTATACATGCCCTCCATAATCATCTGAGCATCCTTCTCGATAGTAACTAAGTTCCCTGCCAAATCCCGCTAAATACATGGTCAAGCATGTACAACCATATACATCATAAATAATCAACAAGATTATGGTCGATTAACTACTCCGCATAATAGCTTACATTCATATGTCATAAGATAGATATAAAACAAAAGGAGACGTAAATCAACACATATATGATCCACGTAATCAATCACATAGCCACACACAAGAGGAAATATAACTATGTATGTAAGATATATATAAAAATGTTCCGTGATCGATCCAAGTCCATAAAATATAAGTCTATCATATATAATCCGTAAAAAAATCACCCTCAATAGGGGTCACAAAAATTTACTAGGAAAAATGGGATGCTACATACTCCCCCTCTTGGAAAAAACTTGGCTCGCAGTTTGATCAAACAAAAATTGAAACTCAAGACGCATAGAAGATGCATCTTCCCAAGTGGCAGAACTAGGACTATACACGTCGTGACATCACTCCCCCCAACTTCCCAAGGCTGAAAATGGGACTGAAGAAAGGTAACCACATACCAGGCTTTAGGTCAGGTAGATAACCCTACCAGGACCCGAGAGGGCTCTCTCATTGTCACTTTTGCAGTCAAAGGAATGACTCAGTATCTAATGATCTTAGGCTATGTATGTAAGCTCAGTAAATAAGATTTGTTTGATGTTTTAAGTGTAGGATAGGAAGGTCAGTGAGAAGGCTGTGTGTAGGGTTTTTAGGTCTGAATTCCAAGGTCAATTTGCAAAGAATATGTGAGGCTAGATAGGTAGTTTGAAAGCATGTTTAATAGGTAATTGAGTATAAGATGAGGTAAGAGAGAGTCTAAATGGTCACTGAGGTGAATTCATTCATTTAGAAGTGAATAGACATATCATGTAAACCTTGCCTAAAATAGAGCGTGAACATACATGATTTCTACTTATAAACTTACAAGATAAACATATGGAAAGATTTATCTGAAAGAAGAAGATATATCATTTAGCACGAATATATAAACATACATAAGAAGAAAAAATGATCCAATGCATACCACAAGGTTCTCAACACAAGTTCTGCAAATCTGTTTTTGATTTCATTCCAAAATGCTGATTATAAAAGTTCCACTACAAAATAAGACTATCCAACCTAAAAAAAGAATAAAATAGAGTCTACTTATAGAAAACATGGACTATTACACCTCATAATATTTAAATCCCATCCAAAATGGATCATAAATACACAATATGAGTCATTTCCTAGATTCTAGGGACGTTAGAAACCATTCCCTAAATTTTAGCTATGAACTAGGAGCGTTTGTCTCTCACATTAAATTACATATTCCCTCATGATAAGAGGAAAAAACCAACTCAATAAATCTAATGGAAACTCAAAGGACATAAAAACCTTGAATTTGTGACATTTTCTGAGCTTGACAAGTGTCTTGAGGAATCCAAACAAAATGGTAGCATAATTTTACAGAAGTGGAGAAAACGTTTGCAGGCATTTTTGAGGCACTTTTAGGGGTCCAAATCCACTTTTGAAAGAAAGATCAACTAGCTCTATGTGTCTTGTTTCTAGAACATTGAATTTTGCAAAATTACCCATGTGAAGGCCTCAAAAAATCCGTTCTCCCAAGGTTACTCCAAAAGCATAGTAGAGGCTCCAAAAAGGTGGCAGAAACATGAAAAATGAGTGGTTTTTTGGATTTTCTCCAAAATTAAAGCTTTTCATGACAAGGTGGTTCCTCATCTATAATTTACTCATCAAAATGCATCCGTACATGTAAATAAATCATCATTTGTATGCCCCCAAAATAAGCGTAACAATTTTTTTTTACGCTTCCGTGATGAAAAATTTCCAGAATTGTGCAAAAATCACAAAAGATACCAAAATTGTTTAAAGATTCTCAAAACTGGTTCTGTAGCACCTGTGAGTGATGGGCTAAACAACCAAGGAAGCTTCAGCCAACAAGTCCAAGTTATCCTTCCCTTTAATCTTCATTTGTGGTTCTTTTAGCTTTTTCTTCAATTGTTTTAGCCTTATTTGAGAAATTGTATTACTGGTGCGATAATGATTTGCCATGTGTCTTTGAAGTTTATTGTACCTGTTATCTCTCTTCAAGAGCTTCTCCATATGTTCATTTAATCTTGACAACGAAATTTCTTTGTCTTGATTGGTCTCCATGGCTATAAGCTCATCAAAGGTCAACTCTTTAGATGGATGAGCTGATTGTTTTCTAGCTCCAACACCCTTTTGAGACCTCTTGTTTTGGCATCCTTGGTTGTGTTTTAGCCTCTATCTCCTGCATTTGATAAACATCAATAACCTCCTTACCTTTACCTTTGTATGCCTCTAGGTATGTCTTGGGCTTGCTTTGTAACAACTGCTTTACCTTCAATTGAAAATTACCCTGCTGTAAGAAAGTGATTTGAGAATTAGCAATGGAGAACATTCTCCTCAATTTTCCTATTTCCTCATCCTTCTCTCTAATGATATCTTCAACTGATTTGATATCCACCTGCTCTGCTACCTCAACCTCCAGTGGTGCTGATTTAATCCACTGATTCAAAGGTGTTTCATCTTGATTCATAAGAGGCTGCGCCTCTATTTCACTTTGTTCAACAATGGTGTCAAGTGTAAGAACACTTTTGGCAGAATTAGGCGCAAATATTTGTCTCTTACCCTTCTGATAGGTATGAGTAAGATAAAAAAACCTAGTAGCATCTGAAAACTGAGTTGGCATGCTAGAAGAGCCAACCTCCATTAGTTGTGCTAATGATGTACTATGCAAGAAAGGAGGGCTAGTGGTAGGCGCTTGTTGAGGCCTCAGAAATATGTGGCAACAACAAGGGGGATAACCACCCGGTTCAGACCTTAAAGCAATTCCTTTTCCATTTAGGATAGTGGCTCCGACTGGGTGTAATGGGACCAGTTTCCTAGATTTGGGTTTTATCTGATTGTTGGGTTTCTTTCAAATGATTTGCAAGAAGAATAACTAAAAACTAAAACAACTTTATTCTAAGATGCAAAACTTTGAATTAAATCTGATCTAATCTAACCCTAGATAATGCTGATTTTATGCGATCCAAAATGATATCTATTCAGTTTGTGATGATTTATATCAATCATAGACTTAATAGAATTAATACTTTTGTAAGATAATACTTTTGAAAAAATATTTAATCAAAAGATGTAAAACATATCACATATATTCTGATGATCATATATAAAACAAATCAATTTCTATTCTTATATCGTACAATAGTGCAACTGATACTTCAAACATAAATAATTGATTTCATACATAATTTATGAAAGCTATATTTATCACTAATGTTAAAACAGAGTTTAGCATACATGATAATAGTACTAGATGTGTGCTGTCCTGTTCATCTGATCAACGATAATAGGCCACAATCAATCTTCTATCAATATGTAATTCAGAGAATACAAAAGTGCATCAACAGTGATCAACAAAATGATATATAATTGAAAAGACCATGTTCCATTATCTTATCAAGACATCCAGAAACTTACAGTAAAGCATTCTTTGTAAATGTTCTTAATAAAAATCCTGGACCCTTCTCTAAATGCATGAGAAGGGTTTAAATACTACATTAACTACTTACAAAAATAGATTGTACAAAATATCTTATGAGGTGGTTTCAAACAACCTTCCTTATTCCTAGCATCTAATCAATAAAATTGAAATTATCAAAACAAACTAACTCATGATCATGCTTGATGCTAAGGTACTGCCAGCTCTGCTTTTTTGTTCACAAATATCGGACATTGGTTGAACTTGTGGAGGCTTCCTGAACCGTGTCTTCATCTATCTAGTAAACATAGCATTAAGTAAAAGTGGCAGCATCTTCTGTATGGAATCTAGATAACAAGTCAATGTCATTATTTGAATATGGGGTTTAACCAGGAGTTGCCAATTTGCTTTCCAATTAGTCTTTGTCAGCTGTGCAATTGTTTCTTCTCGTATTTGACTTGTATTTTTCCAACTTTGCTCCAATATTTTGAGATCAGGAATCAATTTGTGATTTCCTTCTTTAATTAAACCGGATGTATGCAACATGTGGTTGATCATTTTGACAATGCTCTTTGATATGCATGTTTCTTTAGCTATTTCCAATTCTGCTTGTTTTACCTGTGCATCCCAATCAGTAAAGAGAATATCTTTATAAGTTTATTTGATCTTTGGGAGATTTTAATTTCTCCCTTTCTTTGAATCCTACCATTCAAAATAGTCAGAAATTTTGGTATTGAGTTCATTAAAGTCAATTCTCTGGTCAATGAATGTATTAGTCAATTGTTCACTGATTTCAAAATGTGGAACTATGTGTGATATGTGTAAAAAAAACAAGTCTTGTTGTTTTGAGAGTAAGGCATTCAATGCCAATGCTTCTTTAATGAATTCCTCTACGGTAGGAATGCCTTCATACTTTGTAAGATTTTCTCTCAATTCTTTAATCAGTGTTTCTTTGCTGGATAAGTCATTTTCATGACTTATCTTAAGTATTTCCATATCTTGCTAAAATTTTAAGAGTTGTTGCTCAACCTTTTGACTCAGACTGTTCCTTTCTTCATCCAGTTGTTGCTGTAGCTGCATTATTTTACTATCCTTATCTTGAACCAAAATGGTTACTTTGGCTGCCTTGTCCATTGTTGCAGTAGTATATGCTCTAGAAAATTGTGATAACCGAGTTAGATTTTCAATTGGGTTTGACGTGGTGTCTTTCCATACAACTTCCATAATCTCATTACCTGGGGGTGTTTCAATTCTCCTTCTCTTTCTCTGTTTCCTGACTACAAATTTATGAAGAGGGCTGTAGAATACATCTAGTGGAGGCATACGTAAGAAATGCAGGGATAAATTCTGTATCTTGAGAGCTTGTCCTAGGGCTTTTAGTGGTTTCTTTTGCAGAAACTATCTTCCCTTGGGGAATCTGAAATCCTGTATTTTTCTATGTAGATGATCCCTCGGGGGTATCTATCAACGTATTACTAACTGAATTCCAGAATTTATCTAGCTCATTTTCATTCTGTGGGTTTGATTCTTCTGTTCTGATCACCTTGCTTGGTTTAGTTGTATAACTAGTAATCAAGACATTTTGCGAAATACGCTTGAGTCTTTGTTCTCTTTTCTCATGGAATAATTATAATTCCTCTGGGTTTAGATTTAGTCTGACAAAGTTTTGGACTTATTTGAAAGTTTCAACAAATTGCAAAATGTCTTCAAATTTATCATTTGTGTGTATGACAAGTTTGATTTTGACTGACTGAGTAAATTTATTAGCAATTTTCTCCGGGTCAAATTGCCTTGATGGTAAAACAGGGAGCTTCAAAAGCTGAATCTTCTGACATTCTTTTGCCGCATGATTGAAATTGTTGAGGGAGAATGAACCACATTGATTTGGAAAACTTGGCCATAAATATTTTTTGCTATCTTTCAGAGTTTTAGTGAGTCCATTGCCAACAGTTTGGTAAGCCACTTCTCTTGCCATTAGTTTATCTGAAACATACAGAGGAAGCACATGTGGAGGAGCAGAGCTTCCGAATACTCTGATATATGAAAATGATTCTTCAACGAAACATCTTCCTATCATTTGGAGATCTGTGATGGCTTCCTTAGTGAACCTGGGCTTTCTCTATCAAACATTAACTGATGTAATAGTAATACAACCCCATAACATAACCTGTGGAAATGTGGTACATAATTATGTTCCCATATATGTTTATGACTCAAATGAATAGGGGTAGGGTCCTCGGGAGTCCATTTCCAACCCATAATTGGAAAATTGGTAGAGAAACAGATGGCATCAAAAACATATGGGCTCATGAAAAATTGGGGGACGGCTTTGGAAGCAGAAGCTCTTGCTTGATGATACTCATTAATCGCTTTAGCTAGATTTTTGGAAAGAATGGTTCCCAATTCATGATGTGATGATTTCTCTCGGAAGTGCTGGATCTTCTTCATGCAGAAGAAGAGTGGGACATTTTCTAAGTTCTGTGAATTCAAGGCACTGGTAGAGAAGGAATCGGGGAAGCATGTGAAGGCTCTTAGGAGCGACAATGGTGGTGAATTCATCTCGGCTGAATTCAAAGACTTTTGCAGCGCATAAGGGATTCGGAGAGAGCTCATCGCACCCCATAACCCGCGCAGGAACGGGTGGCCGAGCCGAAGAACAGGAACACGTGGGTGCCGTACTCGGCGATGTTGCATGATCGGTGGCCTACCCCTTCACTTGTGGGCTGAGGCATGCAATATAGCAGTGTATGTGCAGAACCGTTGTCCTCACAAGGTTCTTGGCATGAGTACACCGGAGGAGGCGTTTTCTGGCAAGAGGCCTGATATTTCTCATTTGTGAATTTTTGGCTCACCTGTCTACATGCATGTGACGAAGGATGCCAAAAAGAAGTTGGATCCGACCGCAGAGGTTGGAATATTTGTGGGGTACACTGATACACCTCACAACTATCGGGTTAATTTGTCAGACAGTCGCAAGACTGTTGTATGACGGGATATCAAGTTTCAGGAGGAGAAAACCATGCAGTGTTCGCTTGAGAAGGAGCTACACTTACATGCAGATGAGGAGCTGTTAGTTCCTAAGGAGGAGCTTTCGGATGTGGATCAGCCACAAGAGGAAGTTCAAGAGGTGGAAGAAACCACCCATGCAACGCCAACCATCAGAGGGCACAAGCGCACTACAGAAGCTGAGCGACTGGCTCGAGATGCATAGAAGGTTGTAGGACCACCTACAGCACAGCGCAGACAGAGACAGTCACCAGATCGGTACACTGGATACATGGCTCTTGTGAGTCAATGTGTCGTGACAGAGCCATCCACTTTTGAGGAAGTTGTGGAGGAACCCGCATGGGTAGATGCCATGATCGAAGAATATGATTTGATCGTCAGAAACAGTGCATGGGAGATTGTCCCAAGACCGGAGGGGAAATCAGTGGTGGGTTCGCGATGGATCTACAAAGTGAAGCAGGCGGCTGACGGGAGTGTGGAGAAGTCCAAGGTGAGATTTGTCGCCCGTGGCTTCTCACAGATCGAGGAGATCGATTATGAGGAGACCTTTGCACCTGTCGCAAGGTACTCTTCCATACGGATGATCCTTGCTCTCTCAGCATAGATGGGATGGCACATCCATCATATGGATGTGAAGACTGCATTCCTCAACGGAGTCATTGAGGAGGAGGTGTACATAGAGTAGCCTGAAGGTTTCGAGATCTTCATCAGTGAGTCGCATGTGTGCCGACTCAAGAGAGCACTGTACGGGCTGAAGCAAGCACCTCGTGCTTGGTACACACGTATTGACAGTTATTTCACCGGGCTTGGATTTTCCAAGAGTGAGGCAGATCCTAACCTGTACCAGATTGTGGTGGAGGGGAAGCTGCTGATCATTGTACTGTATGTAGAAGATTTGATTTTGACGGGTGATGAGCTGTTGATACTTTCATGCAAGGAGGACCTTGTTAGAGAGTTCGAGATGAAGGACTTGGGCCTCCTTCATTATTTCCTGGGATTGGAGATTTGGCAGCGTAGTGGAGGAATGTTTGTTTCTCAGGGCAAGTATGCCCGGGAGATTCTGGAGAGGTTCAACATGCATGGCTGCAAGCCTGTTGACACTCCTCTTCCTGGTGGTTGGAGGAAGGAGGATGCTACTTCAGCAGAGGTAGTGGATGCCACTGTCTATCGACAGTTGGTGGGGTCGCTTATGTATCTGGTCAATACACAACCCGATATATGCTATGCAGTTAACCAACTTTCACAAGCTATGGTTAAGCCTACCAAGCTCTTTTGGAAGGCAGGCAAGCATGTATTGTGCTATATCAAAGGCACATCGGGATATGGTCTATGGTACAGACAGGAGGATGGAGCGAAGCTTTCTGGCTTCACTGATGCAGATTGGGCAGGGAGCCCAACGGACCGGAAGAGCACTTCCGGAGGAGTTTTCAGCATTGGGTCGACAGCAGTTTCCTGGTACAGCAGGAAGCAGAGATCCGTGGCACTCAGTTCAGCAGAGGCCGAGTACATGGCAACTAGTTTGGCTGCATGCGAGGCTATTTGGATGAGGAAGATCCTCGCAGGATTGTTCAGGTTGCATTTGGAGCCTACAGTGATCTACTGTGATAACCAGAGTTGCATTAAACTCTCGGTTAATCCAGTATTTCATGATAGGTCCAAACACATCGACATCAGGTACCATCATATCAGAGATTGTGTTCAGCGGAGAATCGTGATGCTTTCATATGTTCCCACGGAGGATCAGGATGCCGACATCCTGACGAAGGCGCTCACCAGGAGCAAGTTCGAATTCCACAGAGGCAGAATAGGGGTTGCAGATAATCCATATCTTGCTGAGAGGGAGTGTTGAAAATGCAGCAAGATGATGGAGCTTAGTGAAATGAAGTCGCCTTCACTAAGTGGGCCCGCAGTCAAATTCTGGCGCAAAATCTATTTTTAGACTATGTCTATTTTTAGACATATGGAGCATGGTCCAGGGGTTGCAGTATGTTATTCTTGGAGTATTGGTCATTTTGGTAAAAATAGATGGACCTCTATTTTTAGACATTTAGGTCGAAGTCTATTTTTAGACTGCTTATCCTAAAAATAGAAAAGTCAAATATTATTTACCCTTAATAATATTTGGACTCTAAACTTCAGTTTACTCTCTTGGAGCACTTCAGTTCGAGCTACAAAAGTGGCTCATGCATCTGACAGAGGAATTACACTATTCCTAGGGGTTTGGTGAGCTCATGCATGGTTGACTTCAGTTAGGACTTCAGTGGCAGAAGTTTGGTGGAGTTGATGAGACAGTTGGTGGAGTTGTGTTCGGTTTAATTTAGTTGAACTAGTTGAGATTAGTTTAACTAGCTAATCAACTAGTAATGAGTGGAGTGAATTAAATATTATTTAATTCACTAATTATTAACTCGTTATTCAACTCAAGAACACATCAGTTCACTACAGTGCATGGACAGTTCAGTGGAGACCAGTGAAAGAGGTAGATGAAAGGGTTGAGATAGCTATCAGTTGTGACATCAGTTGTGCATGAGATTTGCACCACACTTGGAGGAATTGCCCATGATGATTACGCTGTCAAGCCAAGGATATTTGAACCTTGGATCTCTCATTAGACCAGCCTTGATTGCGCAATAGAGGTAGGCAATTAGTGGATGAGTTTTGAACCTGTGACTTGTTCAAAGCCAAGCTAGTTTGTGTGTAACTTTATGAGATAGTACTGAGTACTTGTGAGGAGTATTGTGCTATGTACTGTTACATGTTCTCTCCATTATAATATACACAATAGCTGAGGGGTTTTCAGCTATAAGCTTTCCCCATACATATTGTGTAATGTGTGTGATGTTTTGATGATCTTTTGATCTCATACCGCTTGTTTTATTTCCGCATGTGTGATGATCTGAGTGGAAGAGATTATGTGTTGCATATGAATTCGAATTGATATGTGATCAGGATAATATCCGTGGATAAATATTCATTATTCAGAAACTTTCTACAGAGTGTACCATCATTCAAAAGTCATCATTATCATTCCATTCATCATCATCATGATTTCATTTAGTTCAGTGTCTCCATTAGGTCATTAGGGTTTCAAGGTCACCAAATCTGTCATCCATGCATAAAATTTGGTAATTGGAGGAATGGTAATAGGTAATTTTGTTCAATAAAGTTTTATTTCAAATATAATTCATGTTTTTATATTTAATAACTTCACCATGTTCCAAAGGCTGCATACAAAGTGTCAAAGTTACAACTTTTTAATAACAAAGTGAAAGGACATGTAGTGGGCCATCCCACTACCATGAAGAAAAGTGACCAATCCAAGCTATAAAATACCAACACAAGCTCATTTTTAATTAAAATCATCCAAGAAGAGCTCTCATCCATCAACAAGTGAAAATCCAACAAGTTCAAGCCAAAAACACTCAAAAAATTGGTGTCAAAGTAGCCATGCTACGTTTTTTTCCCTCCACGTTACACTTTCTTCACAATGATGTGTTTTCACTCCTGGAGGAATAAAACCAAGTTTTGGAGATTCTAAAGTTTGTTAATGTGTTTAGTATCAGGGAACAAGTAAGTATCACCTCAGTAAACCCCTCCTTTCAACTCAATTTCATACTTTTGGTGTGAAAGCCCTCGATTGGCCTCTATGCTGCGTTTTTGTAGCTAGACCATATTAAATTCAAATTTTGTAAGGAAAATACACTCTCCCCTAGGCCATTTTACCTTCCTCACACTCTAAACCATCCACCAAAACCTTCACATCCATTCATTCCCCATTCCTAAGTCCCAAACCCTAAACCCTAGCCCAATTATGCCATTTTGGGCATTTTTCCTAGCTAGGACTGTGTTTTAATTTCCTAGCCCAATTCCCTCACTCATTTCACTCCATTTCACTCCTTAAATTTAACTAAGACACCTTCCCATCTACATAATTTGTTCCTACACCCGTCTCCCATCCCTAACCCACTCATTCTATCCCTTTTCCCCTTCCCCTGTTTTGTCATACCATGGCTTTTCTCCTTGCAATCAACCAAATGGAGGAGAGGAAATCATATAACAAAGGAGGTGAGGTGATAAGACATGAGCCCCTAACCACCCTTGAAATGATTTCTACATCATTTTCCAAGCATTGTTTTCAATCAATAGGGTGTCTTCCTTTTTGTTAGCTAGTTGAGAAGGTCAAATACAATGTCACGTTGACCAAGTTGATTTCCACTCAACTCAAAAGGGACAAAGTAAAAATTGTAGGAGTTGATTTCAATATATCAACTGATATAGTAGTTGAGGCCACAGGCATGCCTAATCATGGTGAAAAATGGTTTAAGAACCAAGATCTATACCTTCATAACTATCAGCCCCATCTCAGAAGACATCACCAACAACACATGAATAAGATCTTTCATGTTGGGAACCTCCTTGAGAAGTACGCACCACTCATGAAGATCATTATGATTTACTTCACCTATGAGGGAAGATTTTCTAGACTCTATGGGTATCATTTTAGACATCTTATGCATTTCACAGGGGTAAAGCCACTGAATTTTCCCTATTACCTCTACAACATTTTGGCAAAGATGGAAGAAAGGGTCAAGAATAAGCAGAGTAGTCTTGAAAGAAACCTCTTCCACCGTGCCCTGATCAAGATCATTTTTTTACACCATCTTGATCAAAAGAACATATCTTGGGATATCTTCATGTAGGCATATGTCTTTTTGTTTTCTAGTATCTGGCCTACTAGCCCTAGTTCTCCATAAGCACCATCAGCACCTTCTAGACATGTAGAGGTTGGCTCACCTAGCACCATTTCAGTAAGGAGGAAGATTGAGGTCAGAGAGGCATAAGGCTTGTGTTTTCTCCTCAGATTGAGGAAGGGGCCAGGCCCACATCAGCAGAGAAGGGATTACATTCACAGCATGAGATATATATGCATGATTAGGAGCATGATTTTGACTTATTTGACTTGGAAGCTAGTGTAGAAAATGAAAAACTAGAGGGGGTCATCAAAGACAAGGATGCACAGATCAAAGAGCTCCAATACAACTTGGCAAGGGATAATTTCATCATTTCCTTCCTAGAGCAAGAAAATAATTAGCTGAAGGCAAAACAATTATCTTTGGAGAAAATTTAGTTTGATGCTAATATGCATGATTTAAAGGGAAAAGCATTGATTGACACTAAAGAGTCAAAGAAGAATGAACAACACGTGACAAGGAAGAGACCAAGTACCATGGGTCTCAGAAGAGCATTGTAGAAGGAAAAAGAGCAAAGTCCGCCAGATGAGGAGTTGAGTTTTGAAGAAAGGATAGCTAGTGAAATTAATGAAAACATGGAGTTTTGGCTTGATAAGGTCAACGTTCACTTGGAGAAAATCCTTGCTAAGCGCATGGCTGACTACTACTATATAAGAAATAAAATTTTTAATGTCAAAGTCAAGCAGTTGCAAGCCAATTTGAAGGAAACCTTAAGAAGTCAAAATGAGAAGGATAACTTGTAGATTCTTTACAATGCCTCCCTCATGGAATAAGATACCTCATGAGGCACCTATGGACCAATTCTGAATATATTTGGGGAAAATTTTGATTTTTGTGACAGTTTGGTGAAAATTGGAAAACTGAAAAACCAGTTATATTGGAAAAAGGGTAGCGTGGGCCACGCTACGCTTTTGGTTGGGGCATATATTGGAGGAAAACTTGACATTTTTGGTTTCCTCTTGGCAAGTACATCAATTTTAGTCAGCGGTTTGGTGACATCAGCCACTTCTGGGGGGTCAAAATGCCCAAAAGCATACTAAAAATCACCTTTCAGCCAATTTTTTGAAGTCTTCGCTACGCTTTATGAGTAGTCTTGGGAGATTGAAGATTTCGAGGGCTAGGAGCCACCTTTTTCATTTCTTGATGAACCTATCATGTAGCAGACATCTAGATATTTCCAATGGTACCTTCAAATCCTGATTTAGACACCTAGAAGGTTTCCAAAATTCAATTGTTATGATCTTGCTACGCTTTCTTCCAGCTCGCAACGCTTTCTTCCAGCTTGCTACGCTTTCTCCAGAAGGAAATTTTCACTAAAATTTTGACCTAGTTTGACTTTTTGTTGATGTAATTGATGAATTGATGATGTCAAGTGATGTAAGTGAGCTAGTAAATGGTAAATTAGGTTAGATACATGCTTGTAAATGTAAATTTGGTTAGATGTATCGAGTTCCCTAAGATGAGGTGAATTGGTTAACCTCCACTAGATATTAGGGTTTTTTTGAGTTTATCATGTAATCAGCTCCACAAATGATGGGTTTGACCACTCTGTTTAGTCAATTTCATGTCTTAAGTTTCTATCTTAAATTATCGACCAGAGTTAGTAATCTTGTGAAGTATAGGTGCACTGTATATGCTAGAATCCTATCTTTCTTAATTCGTTGTGTAGATTTTATATGTTACTTTTGGGGGGTTTTGTGTTTTTATTTTTAATGTTAAAAATAGAAAAACTGAGAACTGATCTAAGGAATGAAATTTAAATGTAATTAAGAGACTATGATGAAAGTTGAGAAAGAAGAACAATTAATTTCTAAAGATCTTAGAAAACAAACTTCTATCTTTTTGTATTTTTAGAGATTTTATATGAATGAAATTTAAAAGCAAGAAAGTAACTGAATTTAGAAGAATTCTAATGCTTAAAATTTAAAATTAAGAAGGAAGAAAAGGAAATGTAAGATTAAGAGAGAAAACTAATCTAAAATAAGTCTAAATTACATAAAAAAGAAACCATGTTTAAGTCTATGTTAGGTTATCCTATGCCGGAAATTATCTTAATTAAATAAGGAGATTATCCACTTAAATTTATTCTAAATCTAAATAGAGCATCAATACAAACTATGATAAAATCCTATCATGTAATTGAAAACTTTCCTCTACTTATCAAATGAAAATTTATCACATTAATTCTATGGAAAACAGAATATTAAACTAATCTCTAATTATACTCACTTCTTGAAACAAAATGAAAATATTAAACCTATAAATATCCTATCTAAATGACTGTGCTATGGAAATTAAAATGACTAATTGGACTATGAATGAAAACAGAGTATTTTTCCTATTGCGCAAAGGTAAAATTCTTGTTTGTTCTGGGATGTATGCTCCAGTGTGTAAACAAATGTTAAATGAAGATTTATTAACACGATTGTGGCATCAACATAATTCAGGAAATTGAAACGTTAAAGCATTAGACTTATGCGAAAAAACAACAACATTCATTTATGAAGACTTTAAAATTTAACTAATGAAAAATTCATAAATTATTCTACACAGTAATGGAAATTGAACTAGAAATCAATAAAAACTATGCTACAAAACCTTTTTCTGTGCAGGGGCCCACTGCAACAGAATGGATTGAGGAATTAAGTGACACTAATCACGCATTAGTGGTCTTGAACACCGCCTTCTCCTTGCATTAATAAAACATACTTTTGTTGTGTAGCAATATTACAAAAATTGAACTTGTTTCTGGTTCAAAACAACCCGATATTTATACTAAATTAAAATCAATTGTTTTGAGATAATCTTGCCTAAATATGTTGACAAAACTATGAAATAGAATTCTAAACGGAACTGTTTATCTTCATAGCCTTCATGATTTTCTGTGTGGAAAGAAAAGCGTGAGACTTCCAACTTCTTGTCCGTTGTCTCGGCCTTTCGTTTGAATAATCCTTTGACCGAGATTTTAGGCATGATTTTTCTCGATTTTTGGACAAGTGAGTATGACAAAATAGATGTATGGATCGTTTAAAAACTATCCATATGCCTCCCTCTTCTCCTTCATCATCGGAACCTGAAAAACAATAATGGTAGCTATAGAAACAAAGATTAGCTACAGAATTGCAAGAATTATGTAGCTAAATACAAAATTAATTCAAATAATAAGAAACATTGGAATATAAAAGGGAGATCATTTAAATTCATTTTTAGAGTGAAAATATATCAATTAATACTAATTGGGTTTGTGAATTATGTCAAAAAGGAAAGGAGAAGTGGTGAAATAGATGTCAAAATAAAGATTGTTTTGAGGCTCGACATACACCCACTAAGAGACCATTGCATGTCCTCATGAAATTTCAAAATTGTGAGTCTTCACCTCATTCCTACATATGTTCCAATACCTCTGCTAGGACATCCAACTTCATCTTATTTTATCTTTTTGAAGTAACAACTACTCTTGGTTTATTCATCAGAAGTTTGTACTTTAAATTTATGATCTACCTATTTAGATATATGTTCCTTTTTTCAGTTTCTTGTTCTTTTTGAACCATAACCCCAGGTGTAGCAGAGTATTGTCATTAATGGTTTTATCAATTTGGTTCTGAATCTTGAAAGCTTCATTCTCTTGCTTATATGCTTCTTTAGTATCTCTAGCTCAAAATTTTCTTTCTTTAAAGTGTTCACTAGAGGTTCTTGTGGACGAGGAGGCTCTTCATCATGAATTGATGTATTTTCTTCTTTTTTCCTTTCCAATGATTCAATATAATCAGAGATCTCTTGTTGGACATGATCAATATTTGGAGTTCTTCTACTTGTATCTTGTATGGGAGAGGAAATTAGAGATGGTACTTTAAGACTTGCTTCTAGATCAATAGGTTATGTAACTTCAGGGAGTGGATTTTTGGATACTTTGCAAAGTCTTGAGCTTCTTCTCACTGGTTGTGGAATGTTTTTAGTTTCTCATTTTTCTGTATGTATGACTTTTCCTTTCTCTTTTATGCTAACCCTTCTCTTTTTTACTGATTTTTTCCCTAGCCTTTCCAAATAATTATGCAATAGGAATTTCATCTTCTGATTGTCGTTGAGGTGGTTGTTCTTCTTCAGCAAGGTTTTCAATTTTTCTCTTTTTGCCTCTTTTCCCTTTAGTATCACTAGGCTTCTTTTATTCTTTCTCTTGAAAATGATTCCTAGTTAAGAAGTCTTCCCAAGTATCTCCTATGCTCTTTAAATGAAATTCAATGAGGATTTTTATGAATGCATGATGGTGCATTGTGTTATCTATAAAATAACCCCTCTTTTGAACCATCCCATCCATATTCCTTAAAATATTTAGCAAGAAATATGGAATGTTTATCTCCTTATCCTCTACGAAATTCATGAGAAATCTAACATGATAGAAAAACATGTAGCCAAATCTACCTTCACATGTAAAAAATATATGGATTATTAAAAGCATATTCCTCCATTTACTCTTAAGAGTTGTGCTGGGAATTCATTTCTTAAAAATACTTGTGTCCATACCTAGGTTTTTCAAGAAGAATTTCCAATCCTCTCCATTGATTCCTCTATTTTTTATCCACCTTTTGCCTATTTTTGGAAGTCTAGTTGCTTCTGCCACCAAAGATTCTGTGACTGCAAATTTGATGCCACCAATTTCGACCTTAACTCCATCGAAGGCTCTAGAAAAATATTTTGTATCTTCCTTGTGGAATCCGTCAAAATTTTCTATGAAATTAAGCCATTGTGCCTTCTCCAGTATCACTGTTAGTTGTGGATATCCCTCCATGAATTTCTTGCATATGGGCTTTGTTTTTACAATCAAACCCATATCTGTTTCGAGATCTTGTGCCTTCAATATTGTCTCTACTTGAATGGATAAATTTATGGTTTTAATATGAACTTGGAAACGTGGAGGAGCTATGTCATGAAATGGTGGAGACATGCAGGTAACAAGTGAAATGGATGAGTGAGGGTTTAGAAACATGAGCGAGGTTTAGGTATAAGTGATGTTACAGTATGAGACATGACCATTGAATCATTAATGAATGAGATAAAAAAGATCGTTAAGGAGATTATGATGTGGGCTAGGTGGAAAATCATGAGATATAAATTTTGATTCGACTCAATCAGTTTTAATGATGATATTTTTGAGTTGGAAAATATATGATCATCTAATTTATACATATCAATGTTTTGAACCTTATTATTTAAAAAAAATTGTATCATACCTTGGATTATAGCTAACCTTATTGTTTTCTTCTTTGTTTTTTATTCCTCAGGCGTCCTTGAGTACATTCTTGAGTATGATCTTCAATCTTGTCTTCAACTACTTCTGTAAATCATTTATGTTCATTTGTGTCGCAGGATGTGTGGGCTGCAGAATGTCATAATGGTTGTAGAATTGCAACAATTTTATAGCTAATCTTTATTTTTCTGAAAATAAAGGGGAATGCAAAGAATTTGGGATTTTTAGAATGGGGAAAAAGAAATATACTAATGTCATAAATAAACTCTGATTTTCACCTTGTATTTTCTGCATAAGGATGCTAATAATTGATAGATTTTCATACTTATACAATTTTATTATTATTATTATTATTATTATTTATATGAAAAGTAAAAATAATACTAAGTTGGAGAAGAATAAGGATCCTTCTTCACCAACTTCATATCAGCATTGCCTTGAAAATTATTGACAAATTCCACCTTTGTCAGTGGTTTGTGATAGACCCTTAGGCGATGTCCATTCATAAGAAGAGGAACCTTTTCTTCATCAATTTTCCTTATCCTAACTGCTCCATTGTCAAAGACTCTTTCATTCTCACAAGGCCCAAGCCAATGAGTTTGAAATTTCCCTTGGAAGTATTTGAACTTTGAATCAAATAAAAGTTCCCAATCTCCTGTTTGAAATTTTCTTTCTTTTATGTACTTATCATGCTATCTGGATATTTTTTGTTGAACTACACTGGTCTTTTGAACTAAATCTTGTCATATTTCATCAAGGTCATTGAGTTTCTCCATTCTATGCTTATGGGCTTCTGATAAGTCAAGTCCCAATTTTACTGTTTTTTTGAAGGTTCTGATTTGGAAATCTATTGGAAATATGACTTGCTTCCCATAAACAAGTTCATAGGGAGTATGTCATGTTGTATTCCTCCATGTGATCTAGTAGGCCCATAAGGCTTCAGGAAGCCTTTCTGCCCAATCCTTCCTATGTAGATGTACAGTTTGTGAGGATTGCTTCAATCACCTTATTGGTGTACTCCACTTATCCATTTTCCTGTGGATGGTATGGAGTAGACTTTATGTGCTTGATTTTATATTCTTCCATGATCTTTTGCACCAATCTGGATGTAAAATAAGTTCCCTGATCTGTCACAATTTACCTTTGGACACCAAAATGAGTAAAAATATATGTTGTGGAGGTAAATCCCCTCTGTGAAAAGAGGCGATCCCACTAGCCCTAGAGTGGGTCTAGCAACAATAGAAACACGCAAAGCTATTGATTCCTATTTACAAGAGATAGAATCGCGATAGATCACTTACCGTGATTCATTCGTTGTTGTTGTCGAAGAAGAAGTGGCGCTTTCGTTCCTAGTTGGACAGGTCACAATTCGGGAACTTGTTGCATCCAGATACCTGTACACATGCAAAGAAGAGAGACAAAATGAAACGTAATATTTCACAATTTATAACTATCGATCAGTCAAAGAGGAACAAATGAAATTGCATTATATAATGGACAAACACAATCATGGAACCAATAGCAGAGTCATGTATATTAAGATACGAGAGAACAAATACAACCAGTGCTCTGACGTCGTGATCTTCCTTCGACATGATTCTAGCGAGACGTTTCTCACAAAGCTCGTCAAGGATATGACAAAACTCTCTCTCTCTCTCTCACAGGGTTCTCCTTAGCGCTGCTCTTGATTGTCACTCAGCTATAATTTCCTTCCCAAAAGTTCAGCTTCCAAGCGTTCAGATATCTTGCAAATGGAGAGGGCAGGCCTTTATGGAGGGAGGAAAGGATGTTGGGATCCCTATAATCATGGGATAGAGTCTTATCTCTTAGGAAGGTTCCATGAGTGGTGGAAAACCACTTACTAATCAAGAAGATCTGGAGCCAAACAGCCCAACCTCTTTTTGATGATTCGTTCTGAAGTAGTTAGAATCAAACTTCTACCTTCTATTGTTAAAAAAAATTCCTTAATAGGCTTGGTGTGGGCACAACACAGAGACAGAGCACCAGCTAGCACACCCACTAGTGTTGATTTTCCCCATTGGCACGAGGGATGAACTAGCTACTCACGCCAATGCCAAAACATGGGTTTTTAGGGTTTTTTAGAGGAAATTTTATTGAGAAGAATTCTTGCCCTTATGTAGAAGGATACCATCAAGGTGTTTTCAGGACATTTTACTGTCCACAGATCATGGGAATAGTCCTCCAATGTACAGGACGAGGGATTGCAGGGACAGTGACAAAATGTTGTGTAAAATATGCCCCTTAAAGCATGAGGTCCAAGAGAGAGGGAGGGGTGAAATGCTTTATGATAATGCATCCAACTAAAAACACTATTTTCAGAAGACCTGCGAATACAAATACAACTGATATCTCTAACACATGATATGTGCTATGGGCACAACCATCCATAATAAAGTGTACACAAACCATGATCCAGGGTATGGAGGCAGCCATCCAGTAAAATAAGGATCAACAAGTAGACTCAGGTATGGTCGCATCCATCCAATCAAAAGAGTCATGTAATAAGTCATAACAATCCAAAAAGAACCCGCAGCCTCGATTTCATTAGACAAAATCCAGGGTCTTGCGCTCCATATCAATCCAAAAAAAGTACAAGTTCGAGCATTCAAATAGGTGAGCTGAAGTCGAACATGCAAGAACATCGTCTGATTACTAGCCAATGATGAAAACTATTAACAGACGCGAGAGAATCCACCAATAATGAAAATTTCTCTCAAGGTACAAGAGGTACAATCCGCGGAATGTGAACAGTGATCTGGCATCGAACACCCATAGAATCATCTGATCGAAGGCCAATAATGAAAACCTTACATCAAATGCGAAGAACCTACCATTGAGGCATGCAGGCTCCAAGTGTAACGTCCCAAATGGGTAAATTTCTGCAATGTCGGGAATATCTTGAGATATTCCTATTTTCCAACCTCCGGAAGTATTAACAATCAACACTAAAATATCTCAGAGATTTATTGCAGGGGCATTTACTGGATATATCACCTTCACAAGGAAGGATGAGATCTAGAGGCTACCTGGGCCACTAGTAGACTTTGCCAATAGAATTTGTCAAGAGCTAATAATTCCCTTCAAGGAATTTCTGCACCAGTTGCCCATGAGGACGCTGTATAAGGAAGCCATTGTGAAAATAAGGCAATCCAATGCTGGGATGCCTTAGAATATTTCTGGTACAAACTCCCTGCAGAATATAAGCTCAAAGAAATAACCCTAAGGGGGTTATTCAAACCTCCCATCAACAAGTACATTGAAATAAGGCTCAATGAGATAATCTTCAGCAGCATGAAAATTTCAACAAGTAGCAGCAGTGAAATAATGTCTCACATAATGTAAGAAGAGTCCAAATCTGATATATAATATGCAGCAGCAAATGTAATACAAATTTCTTGAGGAAAATGCCTCTCAAGGTGAGCTCAAATCAACCTCAAAAGGAAATGTACATGCAATGAAGAAACACACTACTACGTAAATCCAACTACTCTCTAACTGCGCAGTCTATGAGGGAAAATTACTGAAAAATGATATATATAAGATGATATAACAATACATGATCAAATAAAGAAGGTGGAGCAAGATCTCAACCCCAGAAAACATTATTGCATCAATCCTCCAAGGGATTGGCTAAAATACATAAAATAGAAAAAAACTGGAGTTGAAGTGTAGCTATTGCAACTCAATAATAATAAAAGAATGGAGAAGGAAGTATATGCAGCAATAAACAATGATATCTCCTCCAATTATCTCCAAAATTAAGGGGCCGATCTCCTTACTGAAGATTGCACTCACTAGTGCACAAAATGAGCTCCACCTACAATCCCTCTCTGAGAATAACACTGTAAGAAGAAGGGAATGCAATGGGCATGAGAGAAAAAATATGGCCCAATGCCAAAATCTACAATAGAAGCTCCATAATATCCTTTTCTGATCTCCTAGAGAAAGAGATGGCCTCTCCTCTACAGAACAACTCCGAAAATGTGATGATGAAGGTCCCTCACTGCAACACCAGCAACTCCAACGTTCTCTTGCTGCAAGAATAACGCAGTAGCTGCAAATGACTACTTTGGCATCAAGCCAAGATGTGAGGAAGATGAAGAACAATCTCTCCATGGCCTCCCATGTAAGAGAAGGGCATTCCTAAACAGGAATCGCTCTTGTGCTAAGCAACACCAAGTTGAAGAGAGCTTCAACCTCCAAATTCTATCTCCAAGAATATCTATACAATGGCTCTCCTTCATCTTTTATGCAATGTATGCATGGACCCCACACACATTAGGGTTTCTCTCATTTCAATTTTTCCCTCCACTCCAACTACGCAATCTTCTTGTGCAAACTTCCCCTCTTAGGGTACGTTGTTGAATTTGGTCAACCATGGTCTAGCTCACATGCCTTTGGCCCTTTTCACACTTGGGCTGCTATCTTAAGCCACTTAAGTGACTTTTTGCACCTTAGGAGTGTTTATTAATTTTCTACATGGGTTCCCTCACCCATTTTATTCATTTTATTAAAATAAAAGGAACATTAATGTTCCAAATACTTTATTGAAAAATTTGGAACATTACAGTCCTCCCCTCCCAAAACTTGATTGTCCTCAAGCAAGAGCAAGGATGAACTGAAAAATTCTTCTACTCAAGGCATGGAATCTGAAATAGCCTCATGTAAATCCTCCATCCCTCAAGCAATCAACCAATAAAAAATGAGTCACCCTTTGACTAGGCAACTCCTGAAAGTGCTTCTCCACCTTGTGCTCATGAGAAATAGGTGGGCTGAATTTCTAAACATGGTAAGCTTCATAGCCTACCCCATGTTATCCTCTTCTCCACTTATAATTAATGTGGAGTGAAATCTGAACTTGGGCTGCAATAGTGTTTCCTTCAAGAGGCAAGATGAAGTCTAGATCTCCAAGGACCTCTCCTCCAACGCTGCAAATCAAGCTGGCCAAAATCATCTCATATGTGATTAGTTAGAATTCATCCACATATGGAATCCAAACAACATATGTTCCACCTCATGGTAAAAACTCATGGCTGCACATGGTGACCATATCATCTTCCATACTCCCCTTGGAGAATGTGCTGCAAAATAAATGGAGGTCTTCTCTCCCAAAGGGAACTTCTACCCATTGAGTCTATCCCTCCTCATCATACATATGGGGCTACTACTGATATATAGCTGAAATAAATGATCTTCATGAGAGACCCAACGCACCCCATCGATCATACAAACCATGAAATGCCTCTTCCAAAATTCTAAACTTTCCAAATAACTCCTCCCACATGAAGGAAAGAGATGAAGCTTGGAAATCATGGACTGCCCATTGCTTATCCTAAAACATACAGCATGCAAAATAGGGAGAATCATACTCCCAATGGGCATCTTCAATTTATTTCTCTCCTCCAAAACAGTGCTTCCTCTGAACAACATTCCATCTGCAACACATGGAAGCATAAACTTATGAGAGCAAGGAGGTGAAATATAGTTCCATGCATGGAACGAGCGTAGGGCATCGTTGGCCTGCCTCAAAATAGAAAGTAACAAGTGTCTTTTTAGCCACCTTTTTTCTACCACATTCATCCTGCAAGATGTGATCATGAAAAACAAAATTTGGTGCCAAAGGTGCACACCAAAACTATATGGCTTTCCCCCACAAACCACTGCTGAAATAGCCATCATTTTGCTTCATTAAACCATAAGTACAACAAAACACAATATGAAAGAAGGAAATATCCCTCTTGATCTGATATGCTACTGATAAAGATAAGAGAGTACAAGCATGTCACAAATAGTTACCTCCCTCATCATGTACTTTGGCCTTTGAGCTGAAATGGCTCCAATGAAAGCCCCCTTACTGCAACATAGTAGGGGAGTAGTTGTGCCAACCATCTCATCATCCTTGAGCTATGCATCTGTTCATATGCTGATATGCAACCATTAGGAAGCCCTCCCAATTGGATTCCTCCATTAATGAAGAATATGCATGGAAATGCATGAAAGAAGAACCCATAAACATTACATGTAGTTCCCTCTCCTTGTGCTTGTGCAACCAAGCCAAGAGTGTTAAAATGTAGTAAGGAGTGATCTCCTCCATTACTCCTTCATGCTCATCACCTACATGCCTCCAAAGTATATCACTTGTGAAGTGGCTTTGAGAACACTCCAACAAGTAATCCAAGCTCTCAAGTGACAGCGCTGTTGGCCTTTGAAGTAGGGCCACTGTCAACTCAAAGCCTCCCTCTTTGACTTGAATCTTGCCTAATACTCCTCCCATCCTGTTGATGCAAATGTAGAGCTCCTCCCATGAAGAGGTGCTACTTGGCATCCAAGATCAAAGAGCAATCCTCTTGTACTATGCTAGTGCCTCCTCTTGCTCCCACAACATCCAAATAAAATTTGAGCAACAATAATGTTTGTTGCTCCCCTATACTTCCACCATTCTCAATCTGAAATGGAAACATAATGAGTGGTAAGAGAAATTCCACCCCATAATGATGCACCCATACTCTCCTCTTTGTCCATCAAGAGCAACAATTGTGGAATGATCTTGGGAGTTGTGGGTTATGGATCCTCCACATTTCCGTTGGGCACACTCCATCCATAAGGCTCTACTCTTTGGTGTAAGTATCCTGCCACTTGGTACCTCTTTCACAAGAGCTACCATTGTCCCAAAATTTTTTTCTCTCTTTTCATTTCATGGGACATTGAAATGCAATCTCCTTCATGACAAAAGTTAAAAACCCCACCCTCACATGTGATGCATGGCTCATCAACAGTGCATGAGGATGATGAGGGTTTCCTTTCCTCCAAAATGGCACAATGCAGTAAAATTTCCCTCCTTAAGACAATCAGCATGCGATAATGTACAATCCCCCATAATAGATGCAAACTCATGCATACCTTGGAGATATTTGGAAGAATCTTGTTTTGCTACAAGAGTCTCTTCCTCAAGTGTGCTGGCTACCTCAATAGCTGAAGGTGGAGGCTGCTCCTCCATGAAAGTGCTGGCATGTGCCTCTGGTGGTGAGGGCTCCTCCCTCCCTTGGCCAAATCTTCTGATCAAGATCTGAGAAAAATCAGCAAGAGTAGAAACCCTTGCATGCCTCTCATGGCTGAACCACCAAGTTCTTTCCTCTTTTTGCTGAACAAGTGTGAAAATATAGAGTCCCTGGAAATACTCTAGGGTTTTCTCCATATTCAGCAAAACTCTCACTTAGAATTCGAATTCTAAGTGTTCTCCATGCTTCTTCTCTGCTCCTCTGTGAGAATAGGAAGTGCATGGTCCTTCCTAATGTCCTTCTTCTATTTCCTCAACCTCCTTGAAGAGGTTCTTGCTGGACCCAAAACTAATGAGATCAATCTCATCCTCTGCATCATTTTTATCTCCTCTTCCTCTAAAATTCAAACTTCACAGGCTGAGCCAAGTTCGAAGCTCTGATACCACTGTAACATCCCAAATGGGGAAATTTCTGCAATACCGGGAATATCTTGAGATATTCCTATTTTCCCACCTCCGGAAGTATTATCAATCAACACTGAACTATCTCAGAGATTGAATACAGGGGAATTTACTGAATATATCACCTTCACCAGGAAGGATGAGAACCAGAGGCTACCTGGCCCACTAGCAGACTCTGCCAATAGAACTTGTCAAGAGCTAATAATTCCCTTCAAGGAATTTTTGCAACAGCTGCCTGTGAGGATGTTGTATAAGGAATCCATTGTGAAAATAAGGCAATAAAATGTTGGGATGCCTTAGAATTTTTCTGTTACAAACTCCCTACAGAATATAAGCTCAAAGAAATAACCCTAAGGTGGTTATTCAGATCTCCCATCAACAAGTACATTGAAATAAGGCTCAATGAGATAATCTTCAGTACAATGAAAACTTCAACAAGTAGTAGCAGTGAAATAATGTCTCACATAATGTAAGAAGAGTGAAAATCTTATATATAATATGCAACAACAAATGTAATACAAATTCCTTGAGGAAAATTCCTCTCAAGGTGAGCTCAAATCAGCCTCAAAGGGAAATGTACATGCAATGAAGAAACACACTGCTACATAAATCCAACTACTCTCTAACTGCACAATCTATGAAGGAAAATGACTGTAGACTGATATATATAAGATGATATAACAATACATGCTCAAATAAAGAAGGGGGAGCAAGATCTCAACCCTAGAAAACACTATTGCATCAATCCTCCAAGGGATTGGCTAAAATACATAAAATAGAAAAATGTCGGAGTTGCAGTGTAGCTGTTGCAACTCAATAATAATAAAAGAATGGAGAAGGAATTATATGCTGCAATAAACAATGATACCTCCTCCAATGATCTCCAAAATGAAGGGGTTGATCCCCTTACTAAAGATTGCACTCACTAGTGCACAAAATGAGCTCCACCTGCAAACCCTCTCTGAGAATAACACTGTAAGAAGAAGGGACTGCGCTAGGCATGAGAGAAAACATATGGACCAATGCAAAAATCTGCAATATAAGCTCCAGAATCTCCTTTGTTGATCTCCTAGATAAAGAGATGGCCTCTTCTCTACAGAAAAACTACGGAAATGTGATGATGAAGGTCCCTCGCTGCAACACCAGCAACTCCAGTGTTCTCTTGCTACAAGAATAACACAGTAGCTGAAAATGACTGCTTTGGCCTTAAGCCAAGATGTGAGGAAGATGAAGAACAATCTCTCCATGGCCTCCCATGGAAGAGAAGGGCATTCCTAAATAGGAATCCCTCTTGTGCGAAGCAGCACCAAGTTTAAGAGAGTTTCAACCTCCAAATTCTATCTCCAAGAATATCTCCACAATAGCTCTCCTTCATCTTTTATGCAATGTATGAATGGACCCCACTCACATTAGGGTTTCTCTCATTTCAATTTTTCCCTCCACACCAACTACGCAATATTCTTGTGCAAGCTTCCCCTCTTAGGGTACGTTGTTGACTTTGGTCAACCATGGTCTAGCTCACTTGCCTTTGGCCCTTTTCACACTTGGGCTGCTATATTAAGCCACTTAAGTGACTTTTGCACCTTAGGAGTGTTTATTAATTTTCTACTTGGGTTCCCTCACCCATTTTATTCCTTTTATTAAAATAAAAGCAATATTAATGTTCCAAATACTTTATTGCAAAATTTGGGACATTACACCAAGGTACCTGAAGGGAGTCAGTCTCTAGACCAACTTCCCGGATAATGAGCTGAAGTCGACAGGAAGTGACTTTGATCGAAGGTGGGCCATAATTTTTCCCACATCATCGACCCGAGACAAAGGAACATGATGTTTGTGAATCAAGACCAACAGAGAATCAGAGGGAGGTTGAAAACTACATAGGCCAACTTCTCTTGAACATATCGGCAGCACAACACTGGATTTGGAAGTATTTGACATCAAGGGATCTGAGGTCATGTTGATGTGGCAAAGAGCAGATGAGCAGTAAAAAGAGATTACCCAAACCCATGAAGGCAAGTATATAATGAGATGAGATGTCCCCAACCCAACACGAATGCAGACAAGTGCCATGTTCAAGAGCGACATACTGTCGATACGACTATAATATTGGTTCCATTTTCCCCCACCATTTCTTGTGAGTACCCCAATTATTTTTGAAAACATGCTTGAAGGGGATAGCATATGCTTGTGATGTAAGTTTTTCCTTCAGACAAATCCAACCTAGTACATTTTACGAGCCCTAGGAAGGAGGAACTCGAGTAACGTCATTACAACAGAGTTCGATGTCATCAGTTTTAAACGAGTTTGACAAAGGAAGAACTCAACATCTTTTCATATTTAGAGAGTTTGAAAAGACAGCAGAAAAGAAAACTCTAGCAATCCCTTTTCGTAGGTAGTGCCACAAATCTGAAAAGGTAGAAAACTATGTCTGAGAGAACCTCCTAGTCGTGATATGCTAGGGTATTCCTTTTTCGTAAATAATCTATCCCAGCCCAAAAAAGGGGTAAACGTATACTGGGTATTTTTCGTTTCGCAGCCAATTTAACGAGCTCAAAATGACAAGCAACTCAGCAATATTTTCAGTTTTAGAGAGTCAGAAAAGAGCTAGAAGTTGACTCCTCCTAGAGGAACGAGTGGTATTAAGGGTAGTAATTGGTTCCAGTGATGATGGAACTACTCAAAACATGTAAAGGTCAAGAGGTTGGCTAACAAGACCACTCATTGCAGCGGTTCCCTAGGATTGGGTAAAACAACCAAGTAAAGGCATATGATCACCCAAGTAGATGGTGACGATGGAATGAGAAAACCAGGGTCATCTGGAAAAATGGGTTGATAAAATGAAAATCACGAGAGGTAAAATGGGAATGATTTCATTTTTACACAAGCTTGAAATCAGGAAACTCTGCTTGAAATTGGTTTCATTTTTACACAAGCTTGAAACAAAGATAAATTATGCTTGAAACCGGTTTCATTTTTACACAAGCTTGAAATGGAAACAAACTAAGCTTGAAATTTTTGCATGCCCCCAGCATCGTGAATCAATTCGAGGTACATGCCCCCCAAGATTCAATGCATTCACCAGAGTAGGCTGCTAGTTACTGACAGGTGGATGGAATGAAAGTTCAATTATGACACCAAGAGAAAGACTCGACTGGGATTTTACGAGATCTTATCAAAGACTTGAATTGAACAAAAAAGTGTTTCATTGTTTTAATGAGGTTGATACATTAAAGGAACTATCCTCAAGTCCTAATTCATTTTTTAACGAGGTTGACATAGAATATGAACTATCCTCTGAAGACCTTATTTCATTTTTTAAGGAGCTTGACACAAGAAAATGAACCTTGCTCCGACAGACCTTGTTTCATGGTTTAAGGAGCTTGAAATAAGTAGATGAACCATGCTTCGATAGACCTTGTTTCATGGTTTAAGGAGCTTGACACAAGCAGATGAACTATGCTCCAACGACCTTGTTTCATTTTTTAAGGAGCTTGACACAAGAAAACGAACCTTGCTCCGAAGACCT
Source organism: Pinus albicaulis (assembly GCA_034641835.2). Lineage (NCBI taxonomy): Eukaryota > Viridiplantae > Streptophyta > Pinopsida > Pinales > Pinaceae > Pinus > Pinus albicaulis. The sequence goes on from CM076577.1 coordinate 530,206,820, forward strand.
TGTTTCATTTTTTTTTAAGGAGCTTGACACAAGAAAACGAACCTTGCTCCGACAAACCTCATCACAATGAGTAAGAAGTCATAGCTTCCAAGGGTTTGCCGTCTGATGGAAGGAAAACATCTTAGAAATCTGGACCCAATGCCCCTAGCACACGATGTACAACGACACTATCAATGAATATGGGCACAGGATAGGTAGCCACATAATTGACATGCGACGGGAATGACACAACCAGCGAATAAAGACCTGGCAGGGATGATGGTGGGTTAGCTACCATATTATGACCAAAGAATGCAAGTTGATCGATGGTCATGATCCGACCTTGGTGCGGAAAACACATCACACGAAAGAGGGAGGAGACAAGCATTCCCATGGAATAATTATAATCATGGCCCAAGAGTAAATTAAAGTCCAAGGGGCCAAGAACAACAATCACGTCCATATGGACATTTTTCCCTCCCAAATTAACAGGCAACTTTGGTAGGATCCCTAACGATTGACTAGTTCCTTTGTTAAATGCCAACAGATTATGCATAACAGGAACAAGAAGCGGCGAACCGAAATCTTTCCAAGTAGTTGAGGATAAAATACTAACAGACGCACCTTCATCTATAATGGTGTTGGGTACAACCAGGTGGGAGGCCTGTATCGTGATCTCAAAGGCCATATAAGAAGGAAGGAAATAACCTGTGAATCGACCCCAATTGAAGGAAGCGACCAAACTACTTGGAGGGGATACCATTGAATCGAGATGGTCTTACCCTAGTGTTACGGGAGAAGAAGGAGCATCCTCTGCCACTTCCATCATGGAGGCAGAAGGAGTATCCTCCAGGACCTCCATCATAGGAGGTGGAGGAGTAGCTTCCAGAGGTACAGGGATGGGAGAATCTTTCTCCAAGTCCAAGGAATCTAAAGAAACAAGAAGAACCTGAGGGATGTGAGATCCACTCTCAATGGAAAAGACCTGGTGCACCGCAGACGGGGCCAACTCAACCGATCCCACGACCAATGGTTGGTCAGGGATGGATTCATGATGATGAATTTCTGGGGGAGCGGGACCAAGCAAGGATGACTCTTGAATGATTGTTGAATCAATTGGTGAAGGACTCAAAGAAAGCTGTTTGTAACCAGCCGGAAGGCATGGTGCATAAACAATCGAGTTGTCCAAAACTCTCTTGCCTTCATCCATATATGGACAAAGGTGAATGGCATGATGCCCTTCACAAAACTTACAGGGATTGGTGAGCTTACCCTGAATCTTGTGAGCTTTACCAGCACTAGCTAAATACGTGCCTGCAACCTGACTCCCGGAAGCCAAAGGCAATGGCGGACGACCGTTGGACCATACTTCAAGCACCTTGGGAGTGACAGGGAAATCTTGAAGAAGATGGGTTCCCTGGATAACATGAAAGGGAGCTTAACTTTCCGTGGAGGGTCGGAAGGTTCATAAAGAGTAGGTGTTTTAGAAGCAACAGCTGCAGACTTAGCCTCTCGCTTATCTTAATTCTTCTTCTTAGTCTTCTTCTTCTTCTTCTCAACCACCTGGGTACTAGAATCAAAACTTTCACCAGGAAAAGTAGAAAATGAGGATGAAGAAACAGGCGAAGAATGGGAGAGGTCCACCTTCAAATCAACATGGTGTTGCTCAGGTGGAGGAGTGGATGGTATGGTAGCCGGAACACTTGAGACAACAGAGGTTGAAAACAACCAAACAGGAAACCCAATAGTTAACCAAGGGAGGGATAACGTGGCCATATAAGGGGCACCAATATTTCCTAAATCATGAAAAGGACTAGGAATCCCTTTAGAAGGGACTCCTTGATTGGAAAAATCTGGAAAAGTTGCCATCAGAAACGACCTTGAAATAAAACACTAAGGACAAAAATTTGAACCAAGAATATTTTGTGGGCAATTAATTTTGTATACATTGAAACCAGACTTTGTTGTTTCGTATTTTAAGAGTCGAGAAACAAGAAAAAGGTAACTCTATCGCTTTTAGGTTGGACACGAGCTTGAAAGTACAAGAGCTCGATGATCTTTTCAGTTAAAAGAGTCAGTAAAGATCAAAGTGACTGCTCTGGTAATATAGGTAAATGGGCATACCAGATATCCGTGACCTGCCATATACACCTTGGTAAAAATGAAAGAGAAATCAACCAAGGACTTAATGTACGTGCAAGTAATCTCCCCAAATTCTGTGTTCGGTGTATCATGGGTAAGAGGCGACAGACTCAGCTTCCTATGGATAAAGTATTTGCAACCTAATGGGGTATCCCTTTATATACACGACAGTACGGGGAGCACAAGTCCGTACTAGCGTTGTCTATAGCCAGATGGCGAGCGACAGATACTAGGCTTAAAGACACTGGAACACGTCTCTACCTTAGACTACTAGATATTCCATTAAGTTTCAATGTTGCCTTAGGTTAATGCAGTAAATTTTAAAGTAGATCTACAATTTACGTTTCGATTTCAAGGCCCTATTGAATGTTGGATCACATAAAACCTCTAGATGCAAACTACATGCCACAAAATATCATTTTGTTCAATGAAGAGATATCTACGGGAGAGTTGAGAGCTTTCAAATGATAGCAAAATGAACACACAAAAACATCCACTACCGATTTCAATGCAAGCTAATGAAATTGGAAAACTTTTCTCTATAATTATACAACACTAGTAATGCCAAAGAGTATTCAATTTTCACTATGCCAATCAAGAATGCAAAATATTTTTTTTTAATATTTTTCAATATATTAGTTCAAATGCACTAAATAAATGAAAAACTAATGAAAACATCAATTTGAGAATGATAAAGAGAGAGCTGAAACAAAACAAGTTCACTCAACTCAAACAAACACAATCAAGACTCAAACCAATGACAAAATCTCTCAAAGCGAAGAAGAATCTCGAAAGAGACTCAAACAAGCCGTGTGATCTAGGCTTGGAGCAACACAAAGAAAAATTGAATGAAAGAGAGGAAAATCACTCAATAAATGAAATGACTCAATTGGATTCAGCAAGATGAATGCAAATAAGCAGAAACAAAGTTGACCAGGAAAGAAAAGGCCAAAAACTCCCCACGGGAGGCTCAGCACACTGAAGCACCTAGAAACCCTAGGGCTATAATGAAAAACTGATAGAAAAGGGAAGAAAACTGGATGACAAGGGCTAAACACAGTAAAAAATGACTTCAAAGCACTCAAACAATCAGAAAAAACAAACCAAGACCAAAACTCAAGTTCAGTGAGTCCAAAAATAATTAAACCCTAAAACCAAGTAGGGTTGGTGTGCCTTTCTGGCTATAATCTGCGCCAAATAGGGGATGGTGTGAGTTCCTAGCTAGCAACTCACACCCTCTGGCATGACTGTCAGAGGGATAACCGTGCCAATCAGGTTTACCCCTAAAAAAATTATGAAAATGAACTAACAGAGGCTAGATCTGGTCTTCTGGCGGCTAAACAAGATTTTAACACCAAGAAAAGTAGACTAATCAAACAAAAAGCCAAAAAACAACCCAATGGAGGAAGGACCAACTCCCACTAATCCCCAGCGGAGTCACCAAATGTTTGTGGAGGTAAATCCCCTCTGCAGACAGAGGCGATCCCACTATCCCTAGAGTGGGTCTAGAAACAATCGAAACACGCAAAGCTATTGATTCCTAGTTACAAGAGATAGAATCGCGATAAATCGCTTACCATGATTCCTTCGCTGCTGTTGTCGAAGAAGAAGTGGTGCTTCTGTTCCTAGCTGGATAGGTCACGATCTGGGAAAGTGCTGCATCCAGATACCTGTACACATGCAAAGAATAGAGACAACATGCAACGTAATATTTCTCACTTCATAACTATCGATCAGTCAGAGAGGAATGAATGAAATTGTATTATATAATGGACAAACACAATCATGGAACCAATAGCAGATTCATGTATATTAAGATACAAGAGAACGATTACAACCGGTGCTCTGACGTCATGATCTTCCTTCAACGGGATTCCAGCAACACGTGTCTCACAAAGCTCGTCAGGGATATGACAAAACTCTCTCTCTCACAGGGTTCTCCTTAGCTCTTCTCTTGATTTTCACTCAGCTATAATTTCCTTCCCAAAAGTTCAGCTTCCAAGAGTTCAGCTAGCTTGCAAATGGAGAGGGAAGGCTTTTATAGAGGGAGGAAAGTAAGTTGGGATCCCTATAATCATGGGATAGAGTCCTATCTCTTAGGAAGGTTCCATGAGAGGTGGAAAACCACTTCCTAATCAAGGAGATCCATAGCCAAACAGCCCAACCTCTTTTTGATGACTCGTTCTGAAGTTGTTAGAATCAAATTCCGCCTTCTATTGTTAAAAAACATTCCTTAATAGGCTTGGCATGGGCACAACACAGGGACAGAGTACCATCTGGCATGCCCACTAATGTGTATTTTCCCCATTGGCGCGAGGGATGAACTAGCTACTCGCGGCAATGCCAAAACATGGGTTTTTAGGGTTTTTTAGAGCAAATGTTCTCGAGGATAATTCTTTCCCTTATGCAGAAGGATACCATCAAGGTGTTTTCAGGATATTTTACCGTCCACAAGTCACAGGAATAGTCCTCCAATGTACAGGACGAGGGATTGCAGGGACGGTGAAAAAATGTTGTGTAACAATATCCTCAAAGAGAAATGAAACTACAACATTTTCATTAGCAAAAGAAAGTGATTTAGCCTCTACCCATTTAGTGACATAATCAGTGCATACAATAATGTCCCTCTTTTGTCTTGATGGTGGATTGATTGGTCCAACAAAATCCAAATCCCATTTTTCAAAGGTTTCGATGAATACCTGTGGTTGTAAGGGCATTTCATCTGTAGGAACAGGTTGTCCCATTCTCTAACAATTGTCACACCTTTTAACATACTCCTTGGAGTCCTTAAAAAGGGAAGACCAATAATATCCTAAAAGAAGGATTTTATAAGCAGTCCTTTTATCAGCAAAGTGTCGTCCGCATGGCTCATCATGGCATGCCTTCAGTATGTCAGATATTTCATCTTCTCGAGCACATCTTCTAATGATGAGTTCTGGACCTGTCTTACATAATTCATCATTAACCCGTGAATATGATGCACTTGTTTGAATTAAACTTCTCTTTCCTCTAGGAAAAAAAAATGATGGTCATTTTCCTATGGCCAAATAATTGGAAATGTCTGCAAACCATGGAGATTTAGCAGATATTGCAAAAATATATTCATCGGGAAAATTATCCTCTACTGGTGTATCATTGTTGTCAGTTTTAATTCTAGATAAAAAATTTAGCAATTGTGTTTTGTTTTCCAAGTCGATCTAAGTAGAAATTTTACAAACAATATGTATTTCATGTATTCAATCCGATCATGTGATATGCTAAAGCAAGATACTGAAAACTTCTACAAGTCAATTGCGGAAAATACACACAATTGCCAATCACAAGAAGTAAAGAAAGAATCAAATCAAACCACAACACAGATAATTTCTCGGGGAAAGCTTGTTGCTCAAAACTCCTCTATATTATATTGTATATTCACCATGGAATCATGAAACAATTACAATGCACTCTTCTCACAAGAGTATCCTGCATTCTGGTAATCATCTCACACTATCTCGGACAAAGTTGACCAACACTTATCAAATTCTCAGCCTCTAAATAGCCTGCCTTTCTTCCGCAATCCCTGTTGAATGCAATCCCTATTTTTTAGGAATTTTGGCCTTCCTAAACTACGCAAGCGTCATGGGAAATCCAATGAGTGTCTGGTTACATGTATGCAACCTACTAATCACACAATTGATAGTTAACATCCCTTTAAACTTTGTATCAACTAGGTCTCCACTGGAACTCACATGCATGCAGCTAATACTAGTAAATCATCAGTTGCATGGGAGATCATTGATTGTGAATTAAATAATATTTAATTCACTTGATATCTCACTAGTGCAACAAACCGTTACAACTAGTTCAACTGACTCTGACTCAAAAAACTGATTTAACTGAGTACTCATGCATTAACTAATGCACCAACTGCAATTCGAACTCCATAACTAATAGAATTACTCTGCATGCCTCACCAACCACCCTCAACTCAAAATTCATGAGCTAACTGAGTTTATCACACTCAGTTAACTGTTACAAGTGATTATGAGATAAGATTACATTTTATTGTCCAATTTAATTAAGGGAGAATTAAATTAAACACTGCACCAAATTTATTCCACGCTAGTGTAGGTGCTACTATGACCTATTGGTCCCACACTAGCATAGGTGTTGTAATTTCTTATTGGAGTTCAACACTCCCTCTCAATAAGAAATGGATTATCTTCCACCCCAATCATGTCTCTGTGGTATTCAAATTTTCTCCTAGTGAGTGCCTTCGTTAGAATATTTGCATCCTGATCCTCCGTGGGAATGTAATGAAGTAACATAATACGCCTCTGAACACAATCTCTGAGAGTGTAGTACCATAGGTCTATGTTTTTGGACCTATCATGGAATATGGGATTAACCGAGAGTTTAATGCAACTCTAGTTATCACAATGTATCACCGTCTGTTACACAACATTTTTTCACCATCCCTGCAATCCACATCCCGAACATTGGAGGACCATTTATGTGACTTCTGTATAGATTCATGCCTTGAAAAAAGTGTCATTGCATCCCTTGCCATGAGAAGAACATTTCCTCTGTTGACTATTCCTGGAACAGACCATCAAAAAAGTATGATTTTGGGTCGGCACTGGCAGGCATTTATGGCCTCACGCCAATAGAGAAATTAACACTGGGCCCTGAGCCCATTGGCACTCTGTCTCAGTGGACAGTCCGCGTTGAGCTATTTTTGGAATTTTTTTTAAATATAGAATCAAATTTTCCATTTCCAACCACTTCGTGAGCAGAGTCAGCATGGGTTGTTCAATTGAATAGCGTCGAACATCTTCCTTTGGATTTTTGTTTCCTACTTTTGAGCAACCTCCCAAAGGATAAGGCCTCCCTTCAACCATTTGAGGGATCCCAACCTCTTCCTCCTCTCCTATAAATACATCTCTCTCACATAGATGCAGCTAGCTGAACATTTTATACAATATCTAAAATAGTTGAATAGTTGAACAGTTTGATATAGCTGGTGTGAGATAGAGCAGTGAGAGACCTATTGTTGAAAGGGAGTCTAGGCTGATTGCTTCACCAAGTCTAATTCCCCGATGAATGCTCGAGACACGTTTTGATTGGACCTGCTGAAGGAGGATGTAATGTCAAGGCTCTTATGGTTGTAAACTCTTTCTCTATTCTTAATTAATACATGACTGATGTTTTGGTTCCCGTCTTGTGTTGGTGTGATTAAACTTGTGCAATATGTTTAATTCTCCTTGACCAATTAGATAGTTATGAATGCAAATATTTTTTCGTATGCTTCTATCGTTCTCTTATCCTTGTGCAGGCACCTAAGTACCACCACTGAAGGACCGCGACATGTCAGGATAAAGATCATGATACTGCTACCACAGCTATGACAACTGCATTGGAACAAAGGTAGGACATCTATCCCGACTCAGTTTCATTCATTAACTAGTAATCGATGCATTAGCATGTCCTCTTACTCTAGACCCACCCTAGGGCTAGAGGGATCACCTCCATCCGTAGAGGGGATTTACCTACACAACAAGTTGGCGACTCCGCTAGGGAATCAATGTGTGTTTGTCGTCTCGTTGTTCGTCGAGCATTTGGCTTGTCAAGTCAACTTTGTTCGTCTCATTGTTTTGTTTCTTTGCTTGACTTGTCTGATTGTTTTCAACCATCCTGTTCAGTTCCATAGTGTCAAGTCTGACCTCTAATCAATGGTTTTACTTTTTCCCATGGTTTTCTAGATCGGCGCTGGTTTTCTTTGAACATTCATGCCAATTGGCGGATGTTGCTTTTGTCACAGGTGCTCCAACCCCTGTTTAGCATGGATTACAACTAAACAGTTGTGTCGAATCCTGTAGGATTTGATTTGGCCTCTTTTCTGAGTTTTTTTTAGTGCTTCTTGGCTCTGGATTGGTTTTTTATCTTGCAATTGGTCTACTGAGATTGTTTTGACTCTGTAGTCTCGGTCTTCTTAGCTGTTTTTCCATCATATTATCAATGGAGTTTGTAGCCCTAGGGTTTCTAGGTGGCTTGTGCTATTTGTTCGGCCCTATCCTCACTGAGCCTTCTAAGTTAAGTTCGAGTCACTTTGATCCTTGTCATTTAAATTCACTAACTGATTTTGTTAGTCTTTCTTTAGGTTCTTCGAGTCTTTGGTTTGTTGAATGATCACCTTTTTTTTCGTTTGGCTCTCCATTTTCCAATTGGAGCATAGATTACATTTCTCGTTGGATCGCTCGCAAGCCCTTTGTTTTCTTGGAAGAGTGCATCCTTTTTTTGAGTGAATTTTATGTTTGTATTGCATAGATCTCTTTGTTTTAGATTGTTACCTTTGTTGTACTCAAAGCTAGTATTTGTTTTTGCTTTTTAGTGTAACAGTGCATTGCGTGCCTCATTCATCTAACAAGACAAAAATTTGCATTCTTTCGCTTAAATTGAAAATGAAAATGTTCTTTTGTATTACTAGCTCTTAGAAAACTAGGAAAGAGTTTTTTTTCTCATTTGGTTGTATTAGATGCATTAGTGAAATTCTTCTTATGTTTCAATTGTTTGAAATTTTTTCATAGATTGCTATCCTTCTCTTAGCTTGCATTCATTGAATGGAAATGATGTTCTTTTGCATGTAGTGTGCATTTAGGAATTCAATATCACATTCGGTAAGGCCTTGAAATCGCAACATTAATTCAAGATAAACCTTAAAATGAATTCAATCAACCTAAGGAAACATTGAAACCTAACGCACATATTTTAGAGGTCTAGGCTAGTGATGTGTTTTGGTGTCGTTAAACCTAGTAGTTTTCATTCACCACCTAGCATTAGACAGCACTAGCACGAACTTGTGCTCCCCGTACCATCACGTATATAAAGGGATACCCTCATAGGTTCCAATCCTTTATCCATAGGAAGCCAATTCTGTCGCCCTGTAACCGTGATACACCGAACACAACATTCAGGGAGATTGCCTGCACATACGTCAAGTCCTTGGTCATTTCTATTTCATTTGATCACCAAGGTGTCTATTGCATCTCACGGAAACTTGGTACACCCTCTTTCTTAGATTACCTGAGTATTCATTTTGGTCTTTTTGTGACTCTCTAAAGGTAAAAATCTCATCGAGCACTTGTCCTTTCACGCTCTTTCAATTTGAAAGTGACTAGAGTCATATTTTTCTTGTTTCTTGACTCTTAAAACATGGAACAACAAGGTTTTTTTTCAATGTCATAAAATTAACTACCCACGAAATATTCCTAGTTAAAGTTATCTTTCTTAATGTTTTTCTTTAGGGTTGTTTCCAATGGCAACATTTCTGGAGTTTACTAACCAAGGAATTCACCCTGAAGGGAATCCTGGTCCTTTTCCTGCTTTTGGGAATGTTGGTGCTCCTTATATGGCAACTTTCTGCCTTCATCAGTTAACTATTGGTTTTCCCATGTTGTTATTTTCAACCTCGGTGGTCCTGAGTGCTCTGAATTCTGCTTAACCATATTCTCCGCCTAAACAACATCATGTTGATTCTAAGGTGAACCTCTCACCTTCTTCGTCCTACCTTCTGGTTGGTTACGAGAAGCTTTCTTTGAGTCCTCTTATAGTTGATTGAATGATCATTCCAAATCCATCTTTGGCTGATCCGGCTCCTTCGGAAGTTCAAAATCATGAATCCATTCCTGAAAAACCATTTTCCATGGAATAGGTCGATCTAATCCCAACTATGGTTCATCAAGTCTTTTTTGTCGAGAGTGGATCTCATACCCCACACGTTCTTCTTGTTTCTTCGATTCCTCAGATTTGGAGAAATATCCTCCCATCCCTGTGACACAGGAAGCTTCTCCTCTTGCTCCCACATCTGTGATCCAAGAGGATGGTCCTCTTGCTCGGTTAACACTAGGGGTTAACCATTCCATTTTTTTGGTACCCCCTCCAAGTAGTTTGGTCGCTTCCTTTGATTGGAGTAGATTCGCAGAATACCGTCTTCCTTCTTATGTTCCTCTCGAGATTATGGTACAGGCCTTTAATGTGGTCACGCCTAGAAAAATTATAGACAAAGGCACATCTGTAAGTATTCTGTCTTCAACTACTTGGCACACTTTTGGTTCTCCACTTCTTGTGCCTGTTACATAGAATCTGTTGGATTTTGACAGAGGAACTAGTTAACCGTTAGGGATCCTTCCAAAGTTGCCTGTTACTTTGGGAGGTAAAACTGTCTATATAGATGTGATGTTTTTCCAAGGTCCCTTCGATTTTAATTTACTCCTAGGATGCGACTATTCTCATGCCATGGGCATGCTTGTATCTTCCCTCTTTTGTGTGATATCTTTCCCACATGAAGGTTAGATCGTGACCATTGATCAACTTTCTTTGTTGGTCCTAATGTAACATCTGGTCCACCATCGTCTCTTCTGAATCTTTATTCACCGATTGTATCCTCCCCGCCACGGGTCAATTATTTTGCCACTTGATCATTGCCCTCATCCAGTGATATTGCCATTGAGTACCATCTATTGAGGGCATTCGATCGCGATTTCCCAGATGTCGTTCTCCCATCAAAGGAGCACCTCTTGGAAGCCATGACTTCTTATTTGACATGGTAAGTTATCATCAGAGCATGGTTCATCTTCTTGTGTCAAGCTCTTTAAAAAATGAAACAAGGTCTTCGGAGAAGAGTTTGTTTTCTTTTTTCATGCTCCTAAAACAATGAAACAATCTCGTCGGAGCAGAGTTCATTTTCTTGTGACAAGCTCCTTAAAAAATGAAATAAGCTTATTTTGGAGCAGAATTAGTTTTCTTGTTTCAAGCTCCTTAAAAAATGAAACAATATCTTGTGAGGATAGTTCTTTTATTGTTTCAACCTCGTTAAAAAATGAAACAAGTTCCCTTTTCAGTTCGAGTCTTTGATTAGATCTCGTAAAATCTATGTCGGGTCTTTCTCTTGATCTCATAATTGAACCTTCATTCCATCCACCTATTAGTAAATAGTGGTCTACTCAAGTGAATTACATGAAGCTCGGGGGCATGTACCTCGAATTGAGTCATCATGCTGGGGGCATGCAAACATTTCAAGCATAGTTTGCTTCCATTTCAAGCTTGTGTAAAAATGAAACCTGTTTCAAGCATAGTTTATCGATTATTTATGAAAAAGGAATACCTTAGCCTATCGTGACTAAGAGGTTCTCTAAAATATGTTTTTCTACCTTTTCGGATTCGTGAGACTACCTACGAAAAGGAACCTGTTGGAGTTTTCTTTTTCGATTCTTTTCAAACTCTCTAAACATGAAAAGATGCCAATTTCTTCCTTTTTCAAACTCGTTAAAACCTAAATGACATCGGAAACTGTCACCATGATGTAATTGAGTTCCTCCTTCCTATGGATCGTGAAATGTACTAGGATGGATTTGTCTGAAGGAAAAACTTACATGACAAGCATATGCTATCCCCTTCAAGCTTGTTTTCTAAAAATAATTGGGGTACTTGCCAACAATGGTGGGGGGAAATGGAACCAATTCTAAGTTGTGTCGGCAGTATGTCGCTCTTGAACATGACACTCAACTACATTCGTGTTGGGTTGGGGACATCTCATTTCGTCATTTTTTGCCTCCATGGATTTGGGTAATCTGTTTTGACCTCTCATTTACTCTTTGCCACGTCAACATGACCTCAGATCCCTTGATGTCAAATACTGCCAAATCTGGAGTCGTGATGTTGATATGTTCAAGAGAAGTTTCCATTTGCAGTTTTAAACCTCCCTCTGATCCTCTTTTTGGTCCTGATTCACTATCATCATATTCCTCTGGCTCTTGTCGATGATGTGGGAAACATTATGGCCCCGCCAACCGCAGCAACCAAGTCACTTCCTATTGACTTCAGCTCATTATCCAGGAATTTTATCTAGAGACTCCCTTCCAGTACCTTGGAGCTTGCATGCATTAATGGAAATTTCTTTGCATTCGACGACAGGTCCTCATCATTGGCCTACGATCGAGTGATTCTGCGAGTGTTCGACGCCAGATCATTGTTCACATTATGTGGATTGTACTAGTTGTACCTTGAGATCCATTGTCATTATTGGTGGTTTCTCTCGTGCCTGTTAAAAGCTTACATCATTGGCTGGTAATCAGGTGACTTTCTCACATGTTTGACTTTAGCTCACATATTCGCATTCTTGAATTTGTACTTGTTCAGGTCGATATGGAGCGCAAGACACTGGGTTTTTTCTGATAAAATCCAGGTTGTGGGATATTTTGGTTTATCATGACTATATGCATGACTCTTTTTATTGGATGGCTACGACCGTACCTGAGTCTATTTATCGATCCTTACTATTGGATGGCTACATCCATACCTCGGATCTCAGTTTTATATGTACTCTATTATGGATTTTTGTGCCCATGCCACATGTTCATGTGTCAGAGATATCAGTTGTGTTTGTACTTGCAGGTCTTCCGGAAGCGGTGTTTGGTTTGAACGCGTTCTCGTAAAGAATTTCACTCCTCCCTCTCTCTCGGACCTCATGCTTTAGGGGGCATCGTTACACAACATTTGTCATTTTGTCACTGTCCTCCCCATCCCGAACACTGGAGGACCATTTCTGTGACTTTTGTATAGTGTCATGCCTTGAAAAAAGTTTCATTGCATCCCTTTCCATGAGAAGAACATTTCCTCTATTGATTCTTCCTAGAACACACCATCAAAAACATATGATTTTGGGTCAACGCTGGCAGGAAGTTATGGCCTCGCTCTAATATAGAAATTAACACTAGACCCATGCCCATTGGTGCTCTATCTCAGTGGACTATCTGCGCTGAGTTATTTTTGCAATTTTTTTTAAACATAGAAGCGAAGTTTCCATCGCCAACCACTTTGTGAGCAGAGTCAGCATGGGTTGTTCGACTGAATAACGTTGAAAATCTTCCTTTGGCTTCTTTTTTCCTACTTTTGAGCAACCTCCCAAATGATAAGGCCTCCCTTCCACCATTTGAGGGATCCCAACCTCCTCCTCCTCTCCTATAAATACATCTCTCTCACATAGATGCAACTAGCTGAACATTTTGTACAATAGCTGAAATGGTTGAATAGTTGAATAGTCTGATATAGCTAGTGTGAGATCGAGCAGAGAGAGACCTATTGTCGAGAGAGATTCTAGGCTGATTGCTTTGCCAAGTCTAATTCCCCAATGAATTCTTGAGACGCGTTTTGACTAGACCCACTGAAGTAGGTTGCAACGTCAAGGCTCTTATGGTTGTAAACTCTTTCTCTCTTCTTAATTAATACATGACTGATGTTTTTGTTCCCGTCTTGTGTTGGTGTGATTAATCTTGCGCAATACGTTTAATTCTCCTTGACCAATTAGATAGTTATGAATGAAAATATTATTTCATATTCTTCTATTGTTCTCTGAAAATTGTGCAGGCACCTCAGTACCACCGCTAAAGGACAGCGACATGTCAGGACAAATATCAGGAGACTACTGCCACAACTACGAAAATTGCATTGGAATATAGGTATGACATCTATCCAAACTCAGTTTCATTCATTAACTAGGAATCGACACATTAGCATGTCCTCTTGCTGCTAGACCTACCCTAGGGCTAGAGGGATCACCTCTGTCCGCAGAGGGGATTTACCTACACAACATTGTCGGATCAATATGAGAACCAACAAACCAACCAGGATATTTCTCAACCATATGCCCTCACATACAGCCTAAATTGCTACCATGTACTCTGCCTCGGCTGAATTGAGTGCCACATATCACTGCTTCCTAATGTAACAAGAAACTGTTGTCAATCCTATGATGAAGATCCCTCCTGATGTGCTCTTTCTTTCTAATGGACTGCCTACCCAGTCTGCATCCGTGAAGCCTTGAAGCTTCACTCCCTTTTTCTATTTGTACAATAATCCATACTCTGTAGTGCCCCTAAGATATCTCAAGAAATGCTTCCCTTCCTTCCAAAAGAGCTTGGTCGGCTTAACCATAGCTTGACTCAGCTGGTTAACAGCGTAGCAAATGTCTGGTTTATTGTTCACGAAGTACATCAGTAAACCCACTAACTGCTTGTAGATGGTAGCATCCATTACTTCTCCAGAAGTAGCATTATCTTTCCTCCAATTTCCTAGAATAGGATTGTACATGTGTTTATAGCTCTCTGTGTGAAACTTACCTAATATCTCTTTGGCGTACTTTCCTTCAGAAATAAAAATTTCACCATCCCACTACCATATTTCCAAACCAAGGAAATAGTGAAGGAGTCCCATGTCCTTCATTTAGAACTCTCTTACAAGGTCCTCTTTGCAAGAATGTATCAGCTGCTCATCACCTGTAAAAATTAGATCATCAACCTAAAGTATGATAATCAAGAGCTTACCATCAACCACAATCTAGTACAGGTTTGCATGAGTTTCACCTTTGGTGAAGCCCAACCTGGTGAAATAGCTGTCAATACGAGTGTACCAAGCACGAGGTGCTTGCTTCAGCCCATAAAGTGCTCTCTTGAGTCGACACACACGTGACTCACTGTAAAAGACATTGAAACCTTTTGGTTGCTCTATGTACACTTCTTCCTCAATAACACCATTGAGAAATGCAATTTTCGCATCCATCTGATGAATGCACCACCCCATCTAAGCTGAGATTGCAAGGATAGATATAATGGAAGAGTACCTTGTGACTGGTGTGAAATTATATTAATAATCGATCCCCTCAACTTGTGAGAATCCACGGGCCACAAGTATGGCCTTGTACTTCTCCACACTCCCATCCGTTACTTGTTTCACCTTATAGATCCATCTAGATCCAACCATTGATTTTCCGACCAATCTTGGAACAATCTCCCATGCATTGTTCTTGATGATGGAGTCATACTCCTCTACCATAGCATCAACCCAAATTGGTTGTTGCACTGCTTCCTCAAAGGAACATGGTTATGTCACAATACAGTTTCTCATAAGAGCCATTTATCCAATAAATCTGTCGGGGGGTTGTCTCTATCTTCGCAGTGAAATGGGGGTTCCTAAATTCTCTACCACATCAAGTCTCAATCTATAAAATTATGTGGTGCACCTTCTACCATTTTTGGTGGATGGCTCTGCATGAGTGTTTTCTGCCACTCCATGATCATTTGCACGTGGCTGCTCCACATATTGAGGCTCATCCTTTCGAACCAAGAGTTCCTCCTCGGCATGCAAATCTAGCTCCCTCTCAAGGGATAATCGCATGACTTTCTCCTCATCAAATTTTATATATCATCGCACAACAGTCATTCTGTTGTTTGGAAAATACCCCCGATAGTTGTGGGGAGTTTCAGTGTACCCCAAAAATATCCCAATCTCGGTTGTTGGTTCAAGCTTCTTCCTGGTGTCTTTGCTCACGTGCACATAAACAGATGAGCCAAAAATCTTAAAATATGAAACATCAGGTTTCTTACCAGCAAAAGCCTCTTCTGGTGTACTCATGCCAAGTATCTGATGAGGACAACGGTTTTGCACAAATACCGTTGTGTTTCATGCCTCTGCCCATAGATGTAACGGTAGGCCCTGATCATGCAACATTTCTCATGTTGCACCCACAATTGCTTTATTATTTATTTCTGTGACCGCATTCTACTGTGGGTTATGAAGCGTAATAAATTCTCTATAGATTCCTTCTTTGCTACAGAAGTTCTTGAATTCATTGGAGATGTACTCACCACCATTGTCACTCTTAAGAGCCTTCACATTCTTTCCCATGTCTTTCTCCACCAGTGCTTTGAACTCAAGAAACTTTGAGAATGTTTTATCTTTATTCTGGATGAAGTAGATCCAACACTTTTGAGAAACATCATCAACAAATATCACATAGTACTTATGCTTTGCTGTCGAAGAAGTAGAGAATGGTCCACACACATCTGAGTGAACTCTCTCAAGGATCTTCGAGGATCAATTCTCCTTCTCATGAAAAGTCTCCTTTTCATACTTCCCCATAGTACATCCCTTGCATGTGTATGACTGTGCAAGTGTGCCCTTGTGAAGACCTGTAAAATTTTGATGCATGACCTTCAAGGCTCCGTGGTGTAGATGGCCCAATCTACTGTGCCATAACTCACCCTCATCCCGGCTCACCACTTTGTCTGCCTTACCCATCAATTTTGCACAACCATATACATCAAGTATATAGAGATTATTCACACGAATCCCAATATTCTTGGCTTGTCCTATTGTTTTGTGTCACAAGAAAGCTTCACCTTCACTGAAAACAACATCATAGCCTCTATCCTCCAACATTGCGAATGAGACTAAATTTTTCTTCAAGCCTGGTACATGCATTACATCTATTAATTGAAAAGTTTTACCTGATTGTCTCTGGCAGGTAACTGTACCAATCCCGTTAGCACTGTATCACCTGTCATCACCCATTTCGATATGCATTTGGAGGTCCTTCTCCTCCAAGCTACTGAAAATTTCTTTGTCCCCCGTCATGTGAAAGGATGCACCACTAACCAAGTACCACACCAATTCCATTGCACATGACACCATGCATGAAATGAGCAATAATTCAAGCTCAAATTGTGAGGCCAAAGCCTCACCAACTGCATATCTTGAAGCCTTATTGTTCTTATTCTTTTGTGGAAAATTAGTAGCATAATGTCCATGCTTGTGATAGTGAACACATTTCACTCTAGACATGTCGCGCTTCTTGCCATATTTTATGGACTCATATTTGGAATGGAATTTATTTCCTTTCCCTTTCTTCACCTTGGCATCCAAAGCGCAATTTTCTTCATCATCATTCTTAGACGAAGAACCATCCCTTGTATTCTGCATGAATTCTTCTTGCACCAAATCCGACCAAATTCATTCCCAATCTGGCAGCTTTTCCCTTCCATTGACAAAGTCCTAATAACTATGCCAACTCTTAGGAAGTCCTAGAAGAGCTAGGCTCACCAAGTCATCATCCACGACAGTAATACCGATGCTCCCAAGCTCATCCAGACATTGGAAAAACTTTTTTAAATATTTCAGCATTGTGTCACCTTTCTCCATTTTCATTTTCCTGAGTTTATCCTTCAGTGCTAATTTTCTATGATCATTGCTGCTCTAAAATATATCTGTCAAAGCTTTCCACATTGCATATGGTGTCGCTTTTCCATGGAGAATTGAGAAAATGTGGTCTCGTACTCCATCCAGTAAGATCCTCCTCGCCTTTGCAACCCTCTTTTTCCAAGAATCAATATTTGCAGCAT
This sequence comes from Pinus albicaulis, assembly GCA_034641835.2. Taxonomy (NCBI): domain Eukaryota; kingdom Viridiplantae; phylum Streptophyta; class Pinopsida; order Pinales; family Pinaceae; genus Pinus; species Pinus albicaulis. The sequence goes on from CM076577.1 coordinate 530,224,156, forward strand.
CTTCTACAACAAGTTTTGGAATTTCATTGTCGATGAATTCTTTCAACCCATTGCCCTCTAGTACTGCTTCCATTTTGTCTTTCCACGCAATATTGTTAGAGCTTCCCTTGAGTGCATACTCCAATCTCAAGCCATTGAAAGCCATTTCGATCCTAAATCGCATGTTGCACCAAGAATATTGTTACACAACAATTTTTCAACATCCTTGCAATCCCTCACCCCGCATATTGGAATGTATTTCCTGTGACTTGTGAGTAGTTTCAAACTCTGTAAATACTTTCTTTGCATCCTTCTGCATAAGGATACGATTTCTCCTGTTGAACATTTCCTCAGGAAGCACCCAAAAACCCTTGTTTTGGCATTGGCACGAGTATCCATTTCATCCCTTGCGTCAATGGGGAAAATATACACTAGAGGTCACGCCAGCTGGCGCTCTATCCCTGTGTTGTACCCACACTAACCTATTTTGGAATTTCTTTTAACCAATTGGAGGGGGAAGTTTCCTTTAACCACCTCGAGTATGAATCATCGCAAATGGTTAAACTTGATAAACCATGGATCTCTACCTTTAGGAAATGGTTGATGGAACATTCTAAGAGGATAGGACTCCCCCCAAGATTATAGGGATCCTAAATTCTCCTTCTCCCTCTATATAAACAAGCCTTCTCCCTTTACATCAGCTAGCTAAAACAATAGCTGAACATATAGCCAAGAAGCTGAGCTTGGAGAAGAGACATTATAGCTGAGTAATCATTATAGGGAAGGTCGAACCAAGGAGGATCCTGTAGAGAGAGCCCTGTCTGAATTCCCGACGAGCTTGTGAGACGTGCTCCACTAGAACCCTACTAGAGGAGATCGCAACATCGAAGCATCGGTTGTACTCTTCCTTCTTTAATTTAATATACTCGACTATGATATTGTTTCCATCTCTATGTTATGTTTATTTAATGCATGTGATTTAGTCTTCTTCGACTGACTAATAGTTAGGAATTCAAAATAGTATGTTGTGTATCGTCTTCGTCTCTTGTGTATGTGCAGGTATCCGGGCGTGAGAATGAGCGTGTCGTGATCAATCGAATCGGGAGCGGGAGGCAGCTATTCTTTCGGATGACACAACAGCGCAGGACCTAAGGTAGGTGATTTGCTAAGTCTTTGTCCATTCTCAGCTAGGAATTGATGTCATAGTGTGTTTCGTTTGTGGCTAGACCCGCCCTAGGGCTAGTGGGATTGCCTCTGTCTGTAGAGGGGATTTACCTGGACAACAAATTGGTGACTCCACTGGGGATCAATGTGAGTTTGTCTTTTGTCTATTTTATCTTCTTCTTGGTATTTTCTTGCTTACCTTGCCTTTCTGGATTGTTTTTTTGAGTCTTAGGCCTCTGTTCATCCCCAGAGTATCAGTTTTGACCTCTATTTTTCCAAATTTTCATCTTTTCATAGTTTTCTTGATTGGCGTGGTTTCCAGCCTGACATTCGCACCCACTAGCGCTAGTTGCCAGTTTATCACCTGCGCCATCCCCTATTTGGCACGGATTATAGCCAGACAGTTGCGCCAATTCCTGTAGGTGCTAGGGTTTTCCTTGTTTTCGGATTTTTGGTCCATCCTGGTGTCTTTGGGTGTTTTCTTCACTTGTTTTGAGTGCTTTGGGTTTGTTTGTGACTGTGATCAGCCTTCTCCCTTTGGTTGTTTTTCCATCTCTTTCAGCATCCTGGCTTTAGGGATTTCTAGTGCTTTGGTATGCTGAGCCTCCTATTGGAGTTTAGTTCTCTTGTTTCGCGGTCACTTTCGTTAGTTGCTTGATTGGATCCATTTTGAGTGGTTGCTTTTGGTGAAATGAATCTTGAGTGAGTCTTGTCTCTTTCATTCATTTTCACTTCCTATCACTCCAAGCATAGCTCACATTGCTTGTATGGGTCCGTTTTGACACCTTTCTTCGATTTGACAGATTGTGACATTGGTTTGAGTTTTGTCTTATTTTCTTTTGAGTTGCTTGAGTTGCTTTGTTTCGAATCTTCCATTGGCATTCTCGAACTAGTGTGAAGATTCATTTTTCATGTTATTTAGTGCACTATTTGCTCTATTACATTGAAAAAATCCAAAAAAAAAAAAAAATTGTGCTTGTTTTTTTTGCACTATAGAATTGAAAAATCTTTTGCATAACTAGCATTCGGCATTCTATGAAATATTTTTCATTCTCATTAGTTTGCATCAGGTTTTGTAGTGAATACTTCTGTGTGTTTTCATTGTTTTCTATCACTTGAAATTCCTAACCTTCTCTTAGATAGCTCTTCATTGAAAGAAATGGTATTTTGTGGCATGTAGCTTGCATTCAGGAATTTATGAGATCCAACATTCGGTAGGACCTTTGAATTGAAACATAAATACAAGATCAACTTAAAATTAATTCAATTAACCTAAGGCAACATTGGAACTTAACGAAACATTTAGCGGTCTAAGTTAGAGACGTGTTCTGGCGTCTTAAAACCTAACAGCTGTCACTGACCATCTGGCTTCAGAAAGCGCTAGTACGGACTTGTGCTCCCCGTACCGTCGAGTATATAAAGGGAAACCCCTATAGGTTGCAATCCTTTTATCTGTAGGAAGCCGAGTATGCTGCCTTGCAACCATGATACACCGAACACAGCATTCGGGGAGACTACCTGCACGTACGTCAAGTCCTTGGTTGATTCTTCTTTCATTTTATAACCAAGGTGTATATGGAAGTTCACGAGAACCTGGTACACCCTTTTACCTAGACTACCTGAGCAGTCATTTTTTATCTTTACTGACTCCATAAACTTGAAAAGATCATTGAGCTCTTGTCCTTTCATGCTTGTTTCAACCTGAAAGTGATAGAATCACCTTTTTCCTGTTTCTCGACTCTTAAAATATGAAATGGTAGAATTTTGTTTCAATGTCTTGAAAATTAACTACCTATGAAATATTCCTGGTTAAAGTTAGTTTCCTTAGGGTGTTGTTTTAAAAGTTGTTTCTGATGGAAATGTTTCCAGAGTTCACTAACCTAGGAATCCCTTCCGAAGGGAGTCCTGGTCATTTTCCTGCTTTTGGGAATGTTGGTGCTCCTTATATGGCAATGTTTTCCCTGCCTGGTTTAACTGTTGGATTTCTTGTATGATTATTTTCGACCTTGGTGGTCCTGAGTGTTTCGTCCACTGTACAGTCATCTCCTCCACCAGAACAACATCATGTTGCTTCTAAGGTGGACCTCTCACCTTCTTCGCCTATTTCTTCGTCCTCCTCTTCTACTTCACCTGGTGAAAGTTTGGACTCCAGTAACTAGGTGGCTAAGAAGAAGAAGAAGAAGTTAGATAAGTGAGAGGCTAATTCTGCAGCTATTTCACCTAAGAATCTTTCCCTTGCCGAATCATCCACGCTTCCACAGAAAGTCAAATTCCCTTGCATTCTCTACAAAGGTAACCATTTTCTTCGAGACTGCCCTGGTATTCCCAAGGTACTTGAAGCATGGTCCGATGGTTTCCCGTCGTTGCCTTTGGCTTCTGGAAGTCATATTATTGGCACATATTTGACTAGATCTGATAAGGCTCATAAAAAACAGGTCAAGATTACCAATCCCTGTAAGTTGTGTGAAGGGCATCACCCCATTCACCTTTTTCCGTACATGGATGAAGCCAAAAGTGTGTTGGACGACCCTAGTGTTTCTACACCCTGCCTTCTGGCTGGTTACTAGAAACTTTCTTCGAGTCCTCTGCTAGTTGATTCAAAGGTCAATCAAGAGTTATCCTTGGTTGGTCCCACTCCCATGGAAATTCAAATTCAGGAACATGTTCCCGACCAACCGTTGGTCATGGGATCAGTCGATCTGACGCAATCGGTGGTTCATCAGGTCTTTTCTGTTGAGATTCGATCTCATCCCCCTCATGTTCTTCTTGTTTCTTCAGATTCCTCTAACTTGGTGAAAGATTCGTCCATCCCTATGATGCAAGAAGATACTCCTCCTACTCCCATGATGGAGGTCCAGGAGAGTGCTCCTCTTACTCCGGTAACACCGGGGGACAACTATCTCAGTTCGATGGTATCACCCCCAAGTAGTTTGGTCTCTTCCTTTGATTAGAGTCGATTTTTCGGATACTGCCTTCCATCTTATGTTCCTTTTGAGATCACAGTACAAACCTTTGATGTGGTCGTACCCAGCACCATTATAGATGAAGGCACGTCTGTTAGTATTCTGTCTTCAACTACTTGGCAAGCTTTTGGTTATCCGATGCTTATGCATGTTACCCAGAATCTGTTGGCTTTTAACAGAGGAACCAATCAACCATTAGTGATCCTTCCAAAGTTGCTTGTTACTTTGAGAGGGAAAACCATCCATATAGACATGATGGTTGTTCCAGACCCCTTGGATTTCAATTTTCTCTTAGGGTTGTTATACTCTCTCAAATAACAATAATAAATCCAAAATAATAAATTAATTAATTAAATATTCCAAGTTAGGAATATGTGCCTAACTCTTGGGTTGTTCCTCAAATATTGGAGTTTGTTTAGTAACTCCTATCTTCGTGGTTTTTGGTGAGAAATTATCTCAACCAAAGGAGTCTATGATAGCACAAACTATCTTAGACATTTTCTCTCATCTGTTTAAATTGTAAACTAAATTCTTTTAATAAGATAGAATGATGAGAATGCCATGAGGCTGAAGCCTCTTTTCCGCCAATGTTTTGTCTGGTTTGTATCTGAATTTTCTGCAATCTGTTTCTGCGTTATTTCATTTCTACAAGGGCGCAACTATAATTATGTCATGGGGGCAACTGTCTCCTCCCTCTTTCGTGTGATTTATTTCCCACACAAAGGTCGAATTGCGACCATTGATCAGCTTTCATTCTTTGGTCCTGACGTGACATCTGGTCCACCATCGCCCCTTCCAGGTCTTTATCCAATGGTTGTATATTCCCCGCCGCAGGTTAATTATGTGGCTACCTGTCCCATGCCCACATTCAGTGATAGTGCTATTGTGCATCATGTGCTGGGGGCATTGGGTCCTGATTTCCAAGATGTTTTTCTCCCATCTAGTGCGGAACTCTTGGAAGCCATGACTTCTTATTCATCATGATGAGTTGTCGTCAAAGCAGGGTTCTTTTCTTGTGTCAAGCTCCTTAAAAAAATGAAACAAGCTGGTCGGAGCACAGTTCATTTTCTTGTGTCAATCTCCTTAAACAATGAAACAAGGTGTCCTGAGGATAGTTCATCTTCTATGTCAACCTCGTTAAAAATGAATTATGTCATGAGGATAGTTCTTTTGATGTGTCAACCTCATTAAAACAATGAAACACGTTCCTGTTCAATTCGTGTCATTGCTCAGATCTCGTAAAATCCTAGTCGATTCTTTCTCTTGATCTCATAATTTGAACCTTCACTCCATCTGCCTTTCATATGGATTGAAGCTTGGGGGGCATGTACCTCGAATTGAGTCACCATGCTGGGGGCATGCTTACTTTTTCAAGCATAGTTTGTTTTCGTTTCAAGCTTGTGTAAAAATGAAACTGGTTTCAAGCATAGTTTATCTTTGTTTCAAGCTTTTGTAAAAATGAAACCAACTTCAAGCAGATCTTCCTGATCTCAAGCTTGTGTAAAAATGAAACCATTTTACCTCTCATGATTTCCATTTTATCAGCCTGTTTTGCTAGATGAGCCTTGGTTTTCTCATTCCATCGTTACCATCTGCTTGGCTGATCATACGCCTTCACTTGGTTGTTTTACCCATTCCTGAGGAGCCATTGTAATGAGTGGTCTTGTTAGCCAACCTCTTGACCTTTATCTTGTTCTGAGAAATTCCACCATTACCGGAACCAGTAGCTACCCTTAATACCACTCGTTCCTCCAGAAGGAGTCATATTTCAGCTATTTTCTGACTCTCTAAAACTGAAAAGATTTCTGAGTCGCTTGTCGTTTTGAACTCGTTAATTTGGCTACGAAACAATATCTACCCAGTATACGTTTACCCTTTTTTTGGGTTGGGAAAGATTATTTACGAAAAATGAATACCCTAGCCTATCGCAACTAGGAGGCTCTCTTAGACACAGTTTTCTACCTTTTCAGATCTGTGAGACTATTTACAAAAAGGGACTGCTGGAGTTTTCCTTTCTGCCTTCTTTTCAAAATCTCTAAATATGAAAAGATGTTGAATTCTTCCTTTGTCAGACTCGTTAAAAACTGATGACATCGGACTCTGGCGTCATGATGTTACTCGAGATCCTCCTTCCTAGGGCTCGTAAAATGTACTAGGTTGGATTTGTTCGAAGGACAAACTTACATCGCAAGCACATGCTATCCCCTTCAAGCTTGTTTCCAAAAATAATTGGGGTACTCGCCAGAAATGGTGGGGGAAAATTGAACCAAGATCTTAGTCGTGTTGGCAGTATGTCGCTCTTGAATATGGAACTTTTCTACATTTGTGTCGGGTTGGGGACATCACATCTCATTGTCTGTTTGCCTCCATGGTTTTGGGTAATCTCTTTTGACCGCTTATCTGCTCTTTTCCGTATCACCATGACCTCAGATCCCTTGATTTCAAATACTGCCAAATCCATTGTCGTGTCGTTGATATGTTCAAGAGAAGTTGGCCTCTACAGTTTTCAACATCCCTCTGATTCTCTATTGGTCTTGATTCACAAACATCATATCTCTTTGTCTCGTGTCGATGTTGTGGGAAACATTATGGCCCACCTTCGATCAAGGTCCCTTCCTGTCGACTCCAGCTCATTATCCAGGAAGTTGGTCTAGAGACTCCCTTCAGGTACCTTGGAGCCTACCTGCCTCAATGGCAGGTTCTTCACACTCGACGTAAGGTCCACATCATTGGCCTTCGATCAATTGACTCTGCGGGTGTTCAACGTCAGATCACTGTTCACATGTCGTGGATTGTACCTTTTTTACCTTGAGATCCATTGTCATTATTGGTGGTTTCTCTCGCATCTTTTAACAGCTTTCATCATTGGCTGGTAATCAGACGATGTTCTTGCATGTTCGACTTGAGCTCACATATTCACATGCGCGAATTTGTACTGTGTTCAAGTTGAGATGGAGCGCAAGACCCTGGGTTTTGTCTAATGAAATCTAGGCTACCGGTTCCTTGTGAATTATTATAACTTATTATGACTCTTTTGATTGGATGGCTGCGACCATACTTGAGTCTATTTATTGATCCCTACTGCTGGATGGTTGTGTGCATACCTCGGATCTCATTGTTTATGTACTCTATTATGGATGGTTGCGCCCATACCACATGTCATGTATCAGATATATTAGTTGTATTCATACTTGCAGGTTTTCTGGAAACAGTGTTCCGGTTGAACACGTTCTCATAAACCATTTCACCCCTCCCTCTCTCTCGAACCTCATTCTTTAGGGGGGAATCTGTTACACAACAATTTTTCACCATCCCTACAATCCCTCACCCCACATATTGGAGGGTCTTTCCTATGGCCTTTGAGGAGTGTCAAACTCTGCAAATACTTTCTTTGCATCCTTCTGCATAATTATATGATTTCTCCTATTGAAAATTTCCTCAGGAAGCACCCAAAAACCCATGTTTTGGCATTGGTGCGGGTAGCCAGTTCATCCCTCACGCCAATGGGGAAAATATACACTAGAGGTCGCACCAGCTGGCGCTCTGTCCCTGTGTTGTACCTATGCCAACCTGTTTTGGAATGTTTTTTAACCAATTGGAGGTGGAAGTTTCCTTTAACCACCTCGGGAATGACTCATTACAAGTGGTTAAACTTGATAAACCACGGATCTCTACCTTTAGGAAATGGTTGATGGAACATTCTAAGAGGATAGGACTCCCCCCATGATTATAGGGATCCTAAATTCTCCTTCTCCCTCTATATAAACAAGCCTTCTTCCTTTACATCAGCTAGCTGAAACAGTAGCTGAACATATAGCCAAGAAGCTGAGCTTGGAGAAGAGACATTATAGCTGAGTAATATTTATAGAGAAGGTAAAACCAAGGAGGATCCCATAGAGAGATCCCTGTTTGAATTCCCGACGAGCTTGTGAGACATGCTCCGCTGGAACCCTACTAGAGGAGATCGCAACGTCGAAGCACCGGTTGTACTCTTCCTTCTTTAATTTAATATACTCGACTATGATATTATTTTCATCTCTGTGTTATGTTTATTTAATGCATGTGATTTAGTCTTCTTCGAATGATTGATAGTTAGGAATGTGAAATAGAATTTTTTGTATCGTCTTCATCTCTTGTGTATGTGTAGGTATCCGGGCATGAGAACAAGCGGGTCATGATTTTCCGAATCGGGAGCGAGGGGTAGCTATTCTTCCAGACGACACAATAGCGCAGGACCTAAGGTAGGTGATCTACATAGTATTTTTCCATCCTTAGCTAGGACTTGATGTCATAGTGTGTTTCGTTTGTGGCTAGACCCACCCTAGGGCTAGTGGGATCACCTCTGTCCGCAGAGGGGATTTACCTCACCAACAAATACCTTCTGAAAATTGGAATTCTATTCAGTCACAAACTTAGCTTCTCCTCCACTATAGTGATTTATTATGCTTTGATACCTTGTAGAAATTATACAAACAATATGTATTTCATGTAATTAGATCATGCAATATGCTAAAGTAAGATACTAAATACTTCTACAAATCAATTTTGGAAAATAAACACAATCGCCAATCACAACAAATAAAGAAAGAATCAAATGAAACCACAACGCAGATAATTTCCCAGGGAAAGCTTACTGCTCAAAACCCCTATATCTTCTATTTTATATTCACCTTGGAATCATGAAACAATTACAATGCACTCTTCTCACAAGAGTCTCACACACTCTGCTAATCATCTCACATTGTCCCAAACAAAATCAACTAGCGCTTAACCAATTCTCAGCCTCTAAACAACTTTCCTTCCCTGTGCAATCCTTGCTAAATTCAATCCATGCTGTTTAGGAATTTTTTCCTTCCTAAACCGCGCAAGCATCATGGGAAATCCAATGAGTTTCTGGTTGCATGTGTGCAACCTACTAATTACACAACTGATAGTTAACGTCCCTTTAACCTTTATCTCAACTCGGTCTCCACTGGAACTGAAATGCATGCAGCTAATAATAGTAAATCATCAGTTACATGGCAGATCACTGATTTTGAATTAAATAATAATTCACTTGATCTCTCACTTGTGCAATAAACAATCACGACTAGTTCAACAAACTGAGTTAACTGATTACTCATGCATTAAACTAATGCACCAACTGCAATTTGAACTCCATAAATAATAGAATTACTCTGCATGCCTCACCAACCACCCTCAACTTGAAATTCATGATCTAACTAAGTTTATCACACCTAGTTAACTATTACAAGTGATTATGAGATAATATTACATTTTATTGTCCAATTTAATTAAGGGAAAATTAAATTAGACACTACACCAAATTCTACCCACACTAGTGTAGGTGATGCTATGACCTATTGGTCTCACACTAGTGTAGGTGTTGTAATTTCTTGTTGTACTTCAACACTCCATCTCAACAAGAAAGGGATTATCTACCACTCCGATCCTTTCTCTGTGGTATTCAAATTTTCTCCTTATGAGCGCCTTCGTCAGAATATTTGCATCCTGAGCCTCTGTGGGAATGTACTAAAGTAACATAATACACCTCTAAACACAATCTATGAGATGTTGGTACTAGATGTCTATGTTCTTGGACCTATCATGGAATACTGAATTAACCGAGAGTTTAATGCAACTCTGGTTATCACAATGTATCACCGCTAGATCCATCTGAGAACCAAACAAACCAACCAGGATATTTCTCATCCAAATGGCCTCACATGCAGCCTGACTTGCTCCCATGTACTTTTCCTCGGCTTAAATGAGTGCCACACATCGCTTCTTCCTTTTTTACCAAGAAACTGATGTTGATCCTATGCCGAAGATCCCTCTTGATGTGCTTTTTCTTTCTGATGGACTGTTTGCCCAATCTGCATCTATGATCCTTGAAGCTTCACTCCCTCTATCCATTTGTACCATAATCCATACTATTTAGTGCCCCTAAGATATCTCAAGGCATGCTTTCCTTCCTTCCAAAAGAGCTTGGTCAGCTTAACCATAGCTTGACGCAGCTGGTTAATTGTGCAGAAAATGTCTGGTCTAGTGTTCACCAAGTACATCAGTCAACCCACTAACTGCCTTTAGATAGTAGCATCCACTACTTCTCCAGAAGTAGCATCCTCTTTCCTCCAATTTCCTGGAAGAGGAGTGTCCATGGGTTTACAGCTATCCATGTGAAACTTACCCAATATCTCTTTGGCATACTTGCCTTGAGAAACAAAAATTTCACCATCCCACTACCTGTAGAAATTTGAATAACTGATATATTATTCACCGAGATTCTCCTAATCACACACTATTTTAACTTCATGAACAATACAGAATCTCTTCTACCATTGATCATTAATTGCGGAAATAAAAACAATCGCATGTGCACATTAAAACCATAAACAATCACACATATGAACATAGTATTTCATGGGAAAGCTTAAATCTGAAAACCCCCAACTATCTGTATATTATATGTCGTAGAGATCATGTAACAATCATTGTACAAAGCTCCTCACAAGCTATCAGCACAACTGTTGAGCTTCAAAGATGTTCTTCTCTTCCACCACATTCCACTTCATTTCCTTTGTCCATTATTAATTTCAGGCTTAAATGATCAATAAGATTAGTTAAAATTGCTTTGAGATTGTATATAATGTCTAACTTGTTATGTTTTCATGATTTCGTTGTTGTAGTACTTTTTGACTACACCTAGCTACAGAATGTAGACATTCTGTAGCTAGTTGCTGATTTTGCAGCTGTCTTCATGTCTACGCAGGTTCCAGGTGTCATCATAGGGAAAAACACATATGGTCGTATTCCACATCGTTCCCTCATCATTTTTTGCTCCCCACGAAGTCTGAGTTAAAGTATCAAAGTGGTTATGCACGAAGAAGAGAGGCAGTTTCCTATCAAAACACGGACTCTACAGATGTCTGCAGTAAAGCACAAGACTATTAATAAGAGTTTTAATTTGATTAGGAATGGGAAAGACACTTATCCCTATTTTTCTCAAAAAGTAGTTATGTAATTTCATTATAAGTATGACTCGGGAGACCGAGAAACTGTTGGTTAGATTTTGTTTTTGTTGCTAGATTTTGGAAGGCCGTAAATACTTTGTTTTGAAGAATTTCTCCTTTAATGAAAGAGACATAATTTTATTGCACAAGATGAGTCAATCTTGAGTAGATTTGCGTGTTGATCCGGTGGTAGAGGGCCCCTACTACCCGTGAAGCGTTATGCATTTGGTTTAGATAAGTAGCCGTAGCTCTATTTCATTCTCAATTTAAATAGTTTTCTGAACTTTGCTTACATTGGATACTACAGTTTAGCTTTGTTCTCATGAAGTATTCCAAAAGATCACTAATCCCCATGAGTACAATTGTAGCAATCTAGAACTTTACGTTTTTGTGTTCAATTATAATTAGTTGTTACAGCTAGTCCTATTCTCATTAATCTCTTCCAAAATATCACTAACCCTGGATAAGACTTAGCTGTGGTGTTTTAGTTTACCTGCATATTGTTATGTTTTTTTTTTCATGCCCATTTGCACTGAATGATACAGCCAGACTTGTTTGTACAAACTATTCCAAAATATCACTCATCTTGAACAAGACAGGGCTGTAGTATTTCATAGAATTAGTTGCATTTTGGTTCAGTTGAAATACTCCGGAGGTAGATGTCATTCTAGTTTAATTATGTCACTATATTTCAAGCTTGATAATGGTACTCTAGTTTAACTCTGTTCAATGTATTAGTATCATTCTAGTTCAGTTCCAATTCAATTCAAGTTATATAAAAGCACTCTAATTCAATCTTAGTTCACTGTATTAACATTCTAGTTTAGTTGTTATCCATTGCATTTTAAATTGTATTAGTTGTTAAATTTAGAAACCACGGTCTTCATTATTTATAAAATATTCTTGTTCTGAATTCCTATTAATACATCATCATATGGACAGGAACTATCAATAACAGTTTAAGGCCTTGAGTATTTTCCAACCTTTTACAATTTCACAATAATCCTTTTCTCAAAAACTATTCTAAAAAGAAATATATAACTTTTGAATGAGGCCTAGTGGCGCTAAATTGAGTTGCAGAATAGATTAATCTCAGAATTAGAAGTTAGTTTAGAGTAGAAATCTTATTGTGCTACAATTATTCTTTTCCAATTATGTTCAAATAAACCTCTAACCATGGATGAGATGTTGTAACATTGTAAGTTGATTGTTGACTTAGGAAAACCTCAATTGCACTAAAAACTTATCCTTTTCTCAAGCTATTCCAACATATATCTAAATGAATGAATTGGATGAGTTCATGATATGGGTTACTGAGTTCATGTTGTGATTTGTTTCTTTGCTATGAGTCCTTATCAAGCTTTGCATTTTCTGTCCTTTAGTGCACACCTAATTTCAACTCCTATATTAGAGCATCCATCAACATTCACTTCTACACCTCCCTTCCCAAAAAGATTACAAATTGATAGGGGTGTAGAAAAACAAATTATGGTGCCTAATTATGGTTTCCTAGATGAGCTGAGAAATGTTTGTATTAAGATCCCATTATTGCAAGATATCAAGGAAATTCCAATCTTAGCAAAAACAATAAAGGAGTTGAGCATGAAGAAAACAAGAAAAAGAATAAGAGAGATAAAGAAAATTCAACTGGCAGGAAAAATAACAGATATCATGATGGGTAAGATTGCTATTCCAAAGTATCTAGACCCAGGAAATCCAATTGTCAAAATTCACATCAATGGAATTGAGATCCAAAACACACTCATTGATTTAGGAGCAGCAATCAATATCATGAGTAGAAAAATCATGGATAAAATGAAACTTCCTAATCTTCTTTTTACACCCACATTATTACAATTAGCAGACAGATCTATGATCAAACTTGATGGGGTAATAGAAGACATTCCAGTGTCCCTAGATTCTTGGGAGTATCCTATGGATTTTATGATTCTAACTCCTAAGAATAATCTAGGAGGGCATCCTATTATATTAGGAAGACCTTGGTTAGCTACAACTGATGCTTTCATTAGTTGTAGATCCGGTGATATGTATATCTCTGATGGTAGTTCAACCAAGAAATTTACCTTTTATCCTCCAGCAAGAACAAATACAGAATTAGATGATACTCAATGGATAAAGGATGAAGAAGACTTACAACCTCTCTTCACAATTTGAGAAATTAGTGAAGATAGCCAAATTCTGAATACCTTGGAAAACTTTGAATCCTCTTTGGAATATAAACATGCAAAATTTCAGGAAGAATCCAACATTGAGTTTTTTTCATCAAGGCAGATGTCTCTCTATTCCATGGATAAATTTGGCAGCTCTACAATTGAGATATTTCCAGGCAAAACTTTAAACATAAACAAGAACCTAGAGAAATCTCAACAAGAAGAGTTAGTCAAGATATTACAGAGACATTATTCTACATATGCATGGGAGTACACTGATATGAAAGGGATAAGCCCCAAGACTTGCACTCATCACATCTACATAGAGGAAAATTGTAAACCAATCAGACAACCTCAGAGAAGGATGAATCCAAATATTAGGGAGATTGTTAAAGAAGAATTGCAGAAATTATTGAATGTCAACTTTATCTATCATATTTCAGATAGTCAGTGGGTTTCTCCTTTGGTAATTGTGCCAAAGAAAAATGGTAAATGGAGGGTATGTATTGACTACCGGGAATTAAACAAAGCTAATCTTAAAGATCATTTTCCCTTACCCTTCATAGATCAGGTGTTAGACACATTAGCTGGCAAAAAGTACTTCTCATTTTTAGATGGGTTTAGTGGTTATAATCAAATCCAAGTAGCACTAGAAGATCAAGACAAAACCACATTTACCTGTCCTTGGGGTACCTATGCTTACCGAGTATTTCCATTTGGACTATGCAATGCACCCGCAACATTTCAAAGGGCAGTACTAGGAATTTTTTTAGATCTAATACATGATTGTGTAGAGGTATATATGGATGATTTCACAGTTTATGGAAACACATTTGAAGAAGCCTTAGCAAACTTGGAAAAAGTCTTAAAGAGATGTAAAGAAGAAAATCTTTCACTAAGTCATGAAAAGTGTTTTATGATGTTTACTAAAGGAATTGTTTTGAGACATCACATTTCAGGGGATGGGATTAGAGTTGATGAGTCAAAAGTTGAAGTCATCTCTAACTTATCTATTCCAAGTTGCCAAAAAGATGTTAGGAGTTTTCTAGGATTTACAGGATATTATCGAAGGTTTATAGAAAACTTCACCAAGATAGCATCTCCACTTTTCAAATTACTTACCAAAGATTGTGAATTCAAGTGGAATCCTGATTGCCAGTTAGCCTTTGAGACCCTGAAAACAAAAATTTCTGAAGCACCTATTTTAAGGGGACCTAACTGGAAGTTACCTTTTCATATTTCAACAGATGCCTCAGATACAGCTCTAGGAGCAGTATTAGGACAAAAAGACCTGATTCCTTATGCCATCTACTATACCAGTAAAAATTTGACTCCTGCAGAGTTAAACTATACTGTAACTGAAAAAGAATTTTTAGTTGTTGTTCATGCCATAAACAAATTTAGACACTATATAACAGGCTATGAAACTTTTGTTCACACTGATCATTCTGCAATTAGATACTTAATGAACAAATCAATTACTAATGGCAGAGTCATAAGATGGTTATTGCTTTTACAAGAATTCAACATTACCATTCTAGATAGGCCTGGAAAACAAAACACAGTAGCTTATTTCCTATCTAGACTCCAAAACATCCAAGACAATACCCCAGTTGAAGATCAATTTCCTGATGAATATCTTTTTTGCAATTTCTACTCAAACTCCTTGGTTTGCTGACATTGCTAATTATTTAGTTTCAGGGAAATTTACTTCAATAATGAATGCAAGAGACAAAAGAAAAATCATTTATGATAGTGAAAAATATTCATGGGTTGCTAATGAGTTATACAAGACAGGTCCAGATTTTATCATTAGGAGATGTGTTCGGGAAGATGAGATGCCTGAGATTCTCAAGGCATGTCATGATGAACCTTGTGGCGGACACTTTGCTGATAAAAGGACAGCCTATAAGATCCTTCATTTGGGATATTATTGGCCATCCCTTTTCAAAGATGCTAAAGAGTATGTTAAAAGGTGTGATAGTTTCCAAAGGGTAGGGAAACCTTCTCCTTCAGGTGAGATGCCATTGCCGCCTCAGGTACATATTGAACCTTTTGAAAAATGGGCTTTGGATTTTGTAGGACCTATTAGTCCTCCATCAAGACAAAATAAATATATATTAGTTTGCACTGATTATGTTACTAAATGGGTAGAGGCCAAGCCATTACTTTCTGCTACTGAAGCATCTGTAGTTAATTTTCTTTTTGAGGATATTTTTACTCGTTTTGGTGTCCCAAGGGAAATTGTTATAGATCAAGGAGCTCAATTCACATCAAGGCTAGTGGAACAAATGATGGAGAGGTACAGAATCAGACACGGAAAATCTACTCCCTATCATCCACAAGCAAATGGTCAAGTGGAATCTACTAATAAGGTCATTGAAGGGATCCTAACAAAGACTGTTCATTTACATAGAAGAGATTGGGTAGATAGGCTTCCTGAAGCCTTGTGGGCCTATAGAACTACATGGAGAAGCACAACAGGCCATACTCCTTATGAACTTTTTTATGGAAAGCAAGTTTTGTTTCCCATAGAGTTCCAGATTCAAACTTTCAAAATGGCAGTTCAGCTAGGACTTGATCTAACAGAGGCACAAAAGCACAGATTGGAGCAGATTAATGAATTGGATGAGATCATACAAGATGCAGTTCAGAAAACAAGTATAGTCCAACATCAAAGGACTAGATGGCATGATAAGTACATCAAAGAAAAGAAGTTCAAAGAAGGTGACTGGGCTCTCTTGTTTGATTCAAAGTTCAAAGATTTTCAAGGTAAATTCCAAACACATTGGCTTGGACCATATGAAATTGTGAAATTTTTTGATAATGGAGCAATAAAAATCAAGACAATAGATGAAGAGAAGGTCACTTTTCTTGTGAACGGTCATAGATTGAAGCTGTATCACAAACCACTCTCAAGAGAAGAATTTGTCAAGAGATTCCAGGAAAACAGTGATGTGAAGTTAATGAAGAAGAATTTTTCTTCTTCATCAACTTAATTAATTTTTTTGAAGTCGGATGATTAAAAAAATTAAAAATAAAAATAAAGTATAAACATGAAAACCAATCACTGATCGACATGTTTATACAACAAAGGTGGAGTGAAAATCAGAATCTTTCTGACACTAGCTTTTCAAATCTGTTCTTTCTGCAAGCAGTTATTACAAAATCATAAGTGCAGATCCATTTCACTTATGATCCATCTTACTCCATTCATCCATACTCCATTTCATTCATTCATCCACACTTCATTCATTTCACTCCATGGTCCACCTCATTTCCATCCTAGATTTTTAAGTTTGATGTTTTTCTACAATTGAATAATACACATCATGAATTGCAGGCTACTTTTCATACTCCACTCCACTTCATAAGTTGTGATCCATTTCACTCCATTATTCACTTCATTCATATTCCATTACACCATATTTCATTATCCATTTTCACTCATTCCATACAACATTCCATTTCATGTTTCAAGTCTTCTACAGGTACATTCTGCAATTAGTCAGACATTCTGCAGCTCGAGATCCTGAAGACATTGTCCAGTAATTACTTGATCTGCAACAAAAATATCCTACATATCCATGACAACAAGCAAAATAAAGGGAGTTATGAAGATTCAAAAATTAATGATTTTCAGGGGAGAACAAAGCATATAAAGATCAAAAAAATCAGAGGAAAGGCAAAGGTAAAAGTTATGAAATTATTATAATGACAGATCATGAAAAATTTTAGTATAGTTAAGTTATGTATAATTCAAAAAGTTGTTTTAATTAATTGTGTTGATCATGCCTAACAAACCTCTCATAAAAACTTTGGATAAAATTCCTTCTATTCCGCCATTCGAAATCCCATATCTGATCATCATTTAAAAACATAACGGTTAAAGTACTGAGGTGATTGGATTAATCACGTCACTAAGCCAAAGCATTTAATGATGATTTTGAATTTCCTACGAAATATCTCCGTGGTCTTTTCTTCCAAGATATTTCCCAACTCATTAATTCCTTTACATCACCCTCACCTCATTATACTCATTCCGTAACCACTCCATATCATTCTTTCCCGTAGCCAACTCTTAACCATTTCGGTCTGTAAAACAGAGGAAGCATCCGTGGGGAAAAAACATCTCTTTAACAGTCATTTTCACCGTGAGCAGAGGAGTAGTAATTTGAAGGTTGGAAAGAAAAACTATGGTTCTCATAGTGAGGACTGAACCGGTTGGAAATAAATACTTGGAGGGTTATCCACAAATCAGAGAAATGTTACAGCAAGCCGGGTGGTTGCAATTTTTGGAGAAATTTAGTGGTTTTCACAAAGAGGTGACTAAAACATTTGCAAGGTCCTTCAATGGAGCCGAGGTCGAAATAAGAGACATTAAATTCACTGTTACAAAGGCTTTCATTGCAGAGGCAACATAACTACCTATACAAGGAGAAAGGTGGTTCAAAAATAGAGAATTTCATAACGAGACATGGAAGAAAATACTTAAGTCACCAGGTATGGATGTTTCCATTTTTAAAAAGGGTATTCCTAGCTCGGCATTAAAGAATAAGTGGAGGAACATGTTACTCATTTTACAAAAAATTATCACTTGTGAAGGTAGATTTGGTACCTTCTATGTTTACCATATTCGGTTAATGATGCATTTATTAGAAGAAGAAATCAACTTGCCCTTTTTCTTGCTTCATATTTTAAAGAAAATGGCCTCAAGTGTTCAAAAGAGAGTTCAATTTCTGGAAACAACCTTATACCACCATGGTTTAGTCAGAATATTGATTGAATATCATTTGAGAAAAATGGGGGATAATTGGGATGAGTTCTTAGTGATAAATCACTTTGAAGAACCCAAGGAACCTCTACCTGAAGACAAATCTACAAAAAGAAGCAAAAGATGGAAAACCTCCAAAACTGAAACTAAAACTGGTAAAACAATACAAGAGGATAGTGAAGAAATGATTTCTGAGAAATTGGCCCAAATTAAGAAGCAGCTTAAGAAAGAGAGGATAATAAGGAAATCTGCCTGAGAGAAAGGAGAAGGGCCATCTCAACCAAGACGGAGCCACAGACTTAGAGGGATACTAAAAAAAAAATATGTTAGACAAACTGGAATTATAAACATTGAGGATGAGGAAACACCTGAGCATCAGTATGAGGAGGATTTTGATGAAGAAGCTCCTGAAATAGACCCAGCACAACAAGAAATTTACAATTATGTTGAGACACTAGAGAAGAGAGCTTCAGAAAGTAGAGACAGAACTCCTAGTCCACCAAAATCTGCAATTGATATCCTAAGAAGAGATAAATATGAGTTAGAAGTACTCAACAGGCATATCAAGAATGATAATGAAATTCTAAGGGAGCAATTTAAGCTGAAAACTGATATGAATTCAACTTTGTCTCTACAAATGCAAAAGTTGTACAAGGCCAGTGAAAAATTGAAAAAGAAAAATAAAAGGTTAACCAGGGCACTCACAAATTTGATATTCAAGTTAGTCATAAGGAAGCCCAGAAGGCCATTGACTGCCAGGAAAAGCAGAAGAAGAGGATTGGATGTCCTTGCAGAGGTCTCAGAGTTCATGGAATAGTTGCATGAGGACATGCAAGAACCTAGCAGTGGGGGTATGTTGAGCTTCAAAGATGTTCTTCTCTTCCACCACATTCCACTTCATTTCCTTTTTCCATTATTAATTTCAGGCTTAAATGATTAATAATATTAGTTAAAATTTCTTTGAGATTGTATATAGTGTCTAACTTGCTATGTTTTCATGATTTCGTTGTTATAGTACTTTTTGACTACACCTAGCTACAGAATGTAGACATTCTGTAGCTAGTTGCCGATTCTGCAGCTGTCTTCATGTCTACGTAGGTTCCAGGTGTCATCACAGGGAAAAACACATATGGTCGTATTCCACATCGTTCCCTCATCATTTTTTGCTCCCCACGAAGTCTGAGTTAAAGTATCAAAGCGGTTATGCACGAAGAAGAGAGGCAGTTTCCTATTAAAACACAGACTCTACAGATGCCCGCAATAAAGCACAAGACTGTTAATAAGAGTTTTAATTTGATTAGGAATGGGAAAGACACTTATCCCTATTTTTCTCAAAAATTAGTTATGTAATTTCATTATAAGTATGAATCGGGAGACCGAGAAACTGTTGGTTAGATTTTGTTTTTGTTGCTAGATTTTGGAAGGCCGTAAATACTTTGTTTTGAACAATTTCTCCTTTAATGAAAGAGACATCATTTTATTGCACAAGCTGAGTCAATCTTGAGTAGATCCGCGTGCTGATCCGGTGGTAGAGGGCCCCTACTTCCCGTGAAGCGTTATGCATTTGGTTTAGATAAGTAGCCGTAGCTCTGTTTCATTCTCAATTTAAATAGTTTTATGAACTTTTCTTACATTGGATACTAAAGTTTAGCTTTGTTCTCATGAAGTATTCCAAAATATCACTAATTTGGAATGAGGCATAATTGTAGCAATTTAGAACTTTACGTTTTTGTGTTCAATTATAATTAGTTGTTACAGCTAGTCCTATTCTCATTAATCTCTTCCAAAATATCACTAACTTTGGATAATACTTAGTTGTGGTGTTTTATTTTACCTGCGTGTTGTTATGTTTTTTTTATGCCCATTTTCACTGAATGATACAGCCAGACTTGTTTGTACAAACTATTCCAAAATATCACTCATCTTGAACAAGACAAGGATGTAGTATTTCATAGAATTAGTTGCATTTTAGCTCAATCAATACTCCAGAGGTAGATGTCATTCTAGTTTAATTCTATCACTATATTTCAAGCTTGATAATGGTACTCTAGTTTAACTTTGTTCACTGTATTAGTATCATTCTAGTTCAGCTCCAATTCATTTCAAGTTAGATAATAGCACTCTAGTTTAGTCTTAGTTCACTGTATTAGCATTCTAGTTTAGTTGTTATCCATTGCATTTTAAATTGTATTAGTTGTTAAATTTAGATACCACGGTCTTCATTATTTACAAAATATTCTTGTTCTAAATCCCTATTAATACATTATCATATGGACAGGAACTATCAATAACAGTTTAAGGCCTTGAGTATTTTGCAACCTTTTTACAATTTCACAAACAAGCCTTTTCTCAAAGACTATTCTAAAAAGAAATCTATAACTTTTGAATGAGGCCTAGTGGTGCTAAATTGAGTTGCAGCATACAATTAGAAGTTAGTTTAGAGTAGAAATCTTATTGTGCTATAAGTAATCTTTTCCAAATTGTGTTCCAATAAACTGCTAGCCATGGATGAGATGTTGTAACATTGTAAGTTGATTGTTGACTTAAGAAAACCTCAATTGCACTAAAAACTTATCCTTTTCTCAAGCTATTCCAACATATATCTAAATGAATGAATTGGATGAGTTCATGATATGGGTTACTGAGTTCATGTTGTGATTTGTTTCTTTGCTATGAGTCCTTATCAAGCTTTGCATTTTCTGTCCTTTAGTGCACACCTAGTTTAGAATAGTTTCACTCTATTTTAGTGTAAACTTCTTAGCTCTTTTTCAACATAAAAACCATAAAACCAAAAACATCATAAAAACAATAAACACAACATAGTGAGAAACATATACCTAGGCACATACAGTGCACCACACTTCAGCAGTTTACTAGCCGTGGTTGACAATTAATGACCTCAATTTAGGAACACTAAGTTGAGCACAACAACAACCTCCAATTTCTACACACTAATCAAGCTAGATCTAGCAAAACACATGCTCCAATCTCTGCCACCTGATAGCCAGCCTATATTGTGTAATCAATGTTGTAGGATGGCTCATTAAATAACATAAGCCACCTGGCTTGTACTGTGCAATCCTCATGGGCTCCTCCAATCACTGGTTGTTGTAAATATGCAACACTATAGTCACAAATAATAGTTAACCTACTCTTTCACCTATCTCTGCACTGTTCTCCACTGAAACTATCCATGCACTGAAGTTAACTGATGTATTCTTTAGTTGATTAATGAGTTTATAATTATTGAATTAATTAATAATTAATTCACACCACTCTCACTAATTGTATCAATCAGTTAAACTAGATACAAATAGCTCAACTATATTTAGATTAGTTAAACTGAACACAACTCCATTAACTTCCTCAATCAACTCCACCAAACTCTGTCACATGAGTTCTAACTGAAGTATCCATGCAATAGCTCCACATAACCCTTAGGAATAGCGTAATTCCTTCTGTCAGCTCCTGTGACACATCTGTGCACTTAATTGAAGTGCTCCAAGAGAATAAGATAATTTTTATAGTCCAAATATTATTAAGAGCTAATAATATTCGACATATCTATTTTTAGACTCGCAATCTAAAAATAGATTCTGCCCAATATGTCTAAAAATAGAAGTCCATCTATTTTTTTTTGACTTGACCAACCATCCACAAATAGCATCCTGCAACTCATAGAACATGATCCATATGTCTAAAAATATACATAGTCTAAAAATAGACATAGTCTAAAAATAGAATTTCCGCCAAAAATAGCCTGCGGGCCCACTTAGTGAAGGCGACTTCTTTCCACTATGCTCATCATCTTGTTGCAATCTCAACACTCCCTCTCAATAAGATAAGGATTATCTTCCACCCCTATCTTGCTTCTGTGGTATTCGAATTTTCTCCTGGTGAGCACCTTCGCCAAGATATCAGCATCCTGATCCTCCGTAGGAATGTATGAAAGTAACATGATCTTCCGCTGCACACAATATCTGATATGATGATACCGGATGTCACTGTGTTTATATCTATCATGAAATACTTGATTAACCAAGAGTTTAATGCAACTCTGATTATCACAATAAATCACAGTAGGATCTAAGTGTGAACCGAACAACCCGACCAGGATCTTCCTCATCCATATAGCCTCGCATGCAGCCAAGCTCATTGCCATATACTCGGCCTCTGCTGAAATGAGTGCCACGGATCTCTTCTTCCTGCTGTACCAAGAAACTGTTGTCGACCCGATATTGAAAATCCCTCCAGATGTGCTCTTTCTGTCCATTGGGCTCCCTGCCCAATCTGCATCCGTGAAGCCACATAGCCTCACCTCATCTGACTATATGTACCATAATCCATATCCTGATGTGCCTCTGAGATATCTCAATACATGCTTGCCTGCCTTCCAGTAGAGCTTGGTAGGCTTAACCATAGCTTGTGAAAGTTGGTTCATAGCATAGCATATGTCGGGTCGTGTATTGACCAGATACATAAGCGACCCCACCAACTGTCGATAAACAGTGGCATCCACTACCTCCGCCGAAGTAGCATCCTCCTTCCTCCATCCACCAGGAAGAGGAGTATCAACAGGCTTGCAGCCATGCATGTTGAACTTCTCTAGTATCTCTCGGGCATACTTTCCTTGAGAAACAAACAGTCCATCACTGCGCTGCCAAATTTCCAATCCCAGGAAATAATGAAGGAGGCCCAAGTCCTTCATCTCAAACTCTTTTGCAAGATCCTCCTTGCATGAGAGTATCAACAGCTCATCACCTGTCAAAATTAAATCATCTACATAAAGTACAATGATCAGCAACTTACCCTCCACCACAATCTGGTATAGGTTAGGATCCGCCTCACTCTTGGAGAATCCAAGTCCGGTGAAATAACTGTCTATCCGTGTGTACCAAGCACGAGGTGCTTGTTTCAACCCATACAACGCTCTCTTGAGCCTACACACATGCGACTCGCTGCTGAAGATCTTGAAACCTTCGAGCTGCTCTATGTACACCTCCTCCTCAATGACTCCATTGAGGAATGCAGTCTTCACATCCATCTGATGAATGTGCCACCCCATCTGCGCTGAGAGAGCAAGAATCGTCCGTATGGAAGAATACCTTGCGACAGGTGCAAAGGTCTCCTCATAATCGATCCCCTCTATCTGTGAGAAGCCTCGGGCAACAAATCTTGCCTTGTACTTCTCCACACTCCCGTCAGCCGCCTGCTTCACTTTGTAGATCCATCGTGAACCCACCACTGATTTCCCCTCCGGTCGCGGGACAATCTCCCATGCACTGTTTCTGACAATAGAATCATACTCTTCCACCATGGCATCTACCCATGCGGGGTCCTCCACAGCTTCCTCGAAATAGGATAGCTCTGTCACGACACATTTTCTCACAAGAGCCATGTATCCAGTGTACCGGTCCGGTGACTGTCTCTGTCTGCGCTGTGCTGTAGGTGGTCCTACAACCTTCTCTGCATCTTGAGCCAGTCGCTCAGCTTCTGTAGTGCGCTTGCGCCCTCTGATGGTTGGCATTGCATGAGTGGTTTCTTCCACTCCATGAACCTCCTCTTGTGGCTGATCCACATCCGGAGACTCATCCTTGGGAGCTAACAGCTCCTCCTCTGCATGCAAGTGTGGCTCCCTCTCAAGCGAACACTGCATGGCTTTCTCCTCCTGAAATTTGATATCCCGTCGCACAACAGTCTTGCGACTGTCTGGAAAATACACACGATAGTTTTGGGGCGTATCAGTGTACCCCACAAATATCCCAACCTCTGCGGTCGGCTCCAGCTTCTTCCTGGCATCCTTCATCACATGAATGTAAACAGGTGAACCAAAAATCCTCAAATGGGAAATATCGGGCCTCTTACCAGAAAACGCCTCCTCGGGTGTACTCATGCCAAGTATCCTGTGAGGACAACGGTTCTGCACATATACTGCAGTATTGCATGCCTCAGCCCACAAGTGTATGGGAAGGCCCTAATCATGCAACATCGCCCGTGCAGCACCCACGATCGTTCTGTTCTTCCGCTCAGCAACCCCGTTCTGCTGTGGGTTATGAGGTGTTATGAGCTCTCTTCGAATTCCTTCTGCGCTGCAAAAGTCCTTGAATTCGCCAGAGATGAATTCACCACCATTGTCGCTCCTAAGAGCCTTCACCTGCTTCCCCGATTCTTTCTCAACCAGTGCCTTGAATTCACAGAACTTTGAGTATGTCTTGCTCTTCTTCTGCATTAAGAAGATCCAACACTTACGAGAAAAATCATCAACAAATATCACATAATACCTGTGCTTTGCTGTCGAAGCTACTGAGAAAGGTCCACACACGTCTGTGTGAATTCTCTCAAGGATCGTCGTGGTGTGACTATCCTTCTCGTGAAAGGTGGCTTTCACAAATTTTCCCAAGGTACACCCC
Source organism: Pinus albicaulis (assembly GCA_034641835.2). Classification (NCBI taxonomy): domain Eukaryota; kingdom Viridiplantae; phylum Streptophyta; class Pinopsida; order Pinales; family Pinaceae; genus Pinus; species Pinus albicaulis. Next base: position 530,248,630 of record CM076577.1, read on the forward strand.
TTGCACTGATCTGACTGCGCAAGAGTGCCTTTAGGAAGCCCAGTAGAAATCTGCTGCAGTATCTTCAAAGCTCCATGGTGAAGGTGGCCCAATCTCCGGTGCCACAACTCGCCATCATCCCGACTCACCACTCCTTCTACCTTGCCTGCCATTGCTGCGCAGCCATCTACCTGCAATTGATAAAGGTTCTTAACTCTAACCCCTATCCTTCGGGTCTCACCAGTTGCCTTACTGCGCAGGAAAGCCTTTCCCTCGCTAAAGACAACATCATATCCCTTGTCTTCTAACATCGCCACAGAGATAAGATTCTTCTTCAATCCTGGAACATGCATCACTTCCTTCAATACGAAGGGTTTACCGGACTCCCTCTCAAAGGAAATGGTACCGATACCGGTCGCACTGTATCTACCATCATCGCCCATCTCGATGTGCACTCCAAGATCTTTCTCATCCAGATCAGTAAACAAATCTCGATCTCATGTCATGTGAAAAGATGCACCACTGTCAAGAAACCACACTGAACCCATCACACTTGAGACCAAGCATGCGATCAGCGAAAAATCCAGCTCAAACTGCGAGGCTAAGGCCTCTCCAGTTGCAGATCCAGCAGCCTGCTTATTTTTCTTCTTCTATGGACAATTAGTGGCGTAATGTCCGTGTTGGTGACAGTGAAAGAACTTCACCTTGGACATGTCCTGCTTCTTGCCTTTCGCACCGGATTGAGAAGCATTCTTCTTGCTCTTCCCTTTCCTTGCTTTGGCAGCCAAAGCGCAATTTTCTTCATCTAAGTTCTTTGATGAAGATCCATCCTTGGTACTTTTCCTTATCTCCTCTTGTACAAGATCTGACCAAAGTCGCTCCCATCCTAGCAATTTCTCCCGACCATTGACAGAGTCCTGATAGGAATGCCAACTCTTCAGAAGCCCAAGGAGAGCCAAGCTCACCAAGAAATCATCATCAAAAATAACCCCCACACTTCCCAGCTCATCCCTGCATTGAGTGAACTTTGTGAGGTACTTGGGCATACTGTCACCTTTCTCCATCTTTATGTTTTCGAGTCCTCCTTGAGCGCCTTCCCTATGGTCGCTCTTGCTTTGAAATAAATCCGTCAAAACTTTTTTCACATCAAAGAATGGAGAAGCCTTACTGCAGATTTTTGGACACTATGTGATCCTTCACACCTTCAACGAGAATGCTTTATTTTTGTTGTATTCTTTTGCCATGCATCAAGTGCGGCTACATCGCTATAAGCAAGTTTTGGAATTTTTGCATCTATGAACTCCTTCAACCCATTATCATCCAGCACCACCTACATCCTATCCTTCCATGAAAAATAATTCGAGATTCCCTCTAGGGCATACTCCAATCACAATTCGTTGAAAGACATCTCAACTTCGACACCAAGAAAACACTACTGCAAATTCGAATTCCACCAGCTCAAAAAACTCAACCGCTTCAATGTTTTTCAATTGCTCCAATGATCAATATCCCTCTGATACCATGTAAAAATTTGAATAACTGATATGTTATTCACTAAGATTCTCCTGATCACACACTATTTTAAATTCATGCACAATACAGAATCTCTTCTACCATTGATCATTAATTGCGGAAATAAAAACAATCGCATGCGCATATTAAAACCATAAACAATCACACATATGAACACAATATTTCATGGGAAATCTTAAAGCTGAAAACCCCCAACTATCTGTATATTATATGTCATAGAGATCATGTAACAATCATTGTACAAAGCTCCTCACAAGCTCTCAGCACAACCTCCAATTGCTACACACTAATCAAGTTAGATCTAGCAAAACACATGCTCCAATCTCTGCCACCTGATAGCCAGCCTCTATTGCATAATCAATGCTTTAGGATGGCTCATTAAATAACATAAACCACCTGGATTGTACTGCGCAATACTCATGGGCTCCTCCAATCACTGGTTGTTGCAAATATGCAACACTATAGTCACAACTGATAGTTAACCTACTCTTTCACCTATCTCTGCACTAGTATCCATAGAAACTGTCCATGCACTGAATTTAACTGATGTATTATTTAGTTGATTAATGATTTTATAATTAGTGAATTAATTAATAATTAATTCACACCACTCTCACTAATTGTATCAATCAGTTAAACTAGATACAAATAGCTCAACTATGTTTAGATTAGTTAAACTGAACACAACTCCATGAACTTCCTCAATCAACTCCACCAAACTCTGTCACATGAATTCTAACTGAAGTATCCATGCAATAGCTCCACTTAACCCTTAGGAATAGCGTAATTCCTTCTGTCAACTCCTGTGCCACATCTGTGCACTTAACTGAAGTGCTCCAAGAGAATAAGATAATTTTTATAGTCCAAATATTATTAAGAGCTAATAATATTCGACATATCTATTTTTAGACTGGCAATCTAAAAATAGATTCTGCCCAATATGTCTAAAAATAGAAGTCCATCTATTTTTTTTTTTACTTGACCAACCATCCACAAATAGCATCCTGCAACTCATAGAACATGATCCATATGTCTAAAAATAGACATAGTCTAAAAATAGAATTTCCGCCAAAAATAGCCTGCGGGCCCACTTAGTGAAGGCGACTTCTTTCCACTATGCTCATCATCTTGTTGCAATCTCAACACTACCATATTTCCAAACCAAGGAAATAGTGAAGAAGTCCCATGTCCTTCATTTTGATCTCTCTTGCAAGGTCCTCTTTGCAAGAATGTATCAGCTTCTCATCACCTGTCAAAATTAGATCATCAACATAAATTACGGTAATCAAGACCTTACCATCAGCCACAATCTGGTATAGGTTTGCATGAGCTTCATTTTTGGTGAAGCCCAACCTGGTGAAATAGCTGTCAATCCAAGTGTACCAAGCATAAGGTGCTTGCTTAAGCCCATACAGTGCTCTCTTGAGTCGACACACATGCGACTCACTATCAAAGATCTCGAAACCTTTTAGCTTCTCTATGTACACTTCTTCCTCAATAAATCCATTTATAAATAAAGTTTTCACATCCATCTGATGAATGCACCACCCCATCTGTGCTGAGAGTGCAAGGATAGATCTAATGGAAGAGTACCTCGCGACTGGTCTGAAAGTCTCTTCATAATCTATCCACTCAACTTATTAGAATCCACGGGCCACAAATTTGGCCTTGTACTTCTCCACACTCCCATCCACTTCTTGTTTCACCTTATAGGTCCATCTAGATCCAACCATTGATTTTCTGACCGGTCTTGGAACAATCTCCCATGCACTGTTCTTGACAATGGATTCATACTCCTCTAGCATACTGTCAACCCAAATTGGTTTTTGCACTACTTCCTCAAAGGAAGACGGTTTTGTCGCAATACACTTTCACATAAGAGCCATGTATCCAGTAAATCTATCAGGGTATTCTCTCTGTCTGCACAGTGAAATAGGGGCTCCTACATTCTCTGCCACATCAAGTCTCAATATATCAGCTTCCGTGGTGCGCCTTCTACCATTTTTTGTGGATGGCTCTGCATGAGTGTTTTCAGCCACTCCATGATCCTCTGCATGTGGCTACTCCACATCTTGTGGCTCATCCTTTGGAACCAATATTTCCTCCTTTGCATGCAAATCCATCTCCCTCTCAATGGAAAATCGCATGGCTTTCTCCTCATCAAATTTTATATCCTGTCAAACACCAGTCATTATGATGTTTGGAAAATACACCCGATAGTTGTGGGGAGTTTTAGTGTACCCCAAAAATATCCCAATCTCAATTGTTGGTTCAAGCCTATTCCTCGCATCTTTTCTCACATTCACACAAATATATGAGCCAAAAATCTTAAAATATGAAACATCAGGTTCCTTACCAGTAAAAGCCTCTTTTCGTGTACTCATGCCAAGTATTCGATGAGGACAACGGTTTTTCACAAATTACCGTTGTGTTGCATGCCTCTTCCTAGAGATGCAATAGTAGGCCCTGATCATGTAACATTTCTCATATTGCACCCACAATTGTTCTATTCTTTCTTTCTACAACCCCATTCTGTTGTGGGTTATGAGGTGAAATCAACTCTCTCTTAATTCCTTCTTGGTTGCAGAAGTTCTTGAATTATTTGGAGATGTACTCACCACCATTTTCGGTCCTAAGAGCCTTCACATGCTTCCCCATGTCTTTCTCCACCAATGCTTTGAACTCAAGAAAATTTGAGAATGTCTGATCTTTCTTCTGCATGAAGTAGATCCAGCACTTTCAAGAAAATTCATCATCAAATATTACATAGTACTTATGCTTTGTTTTTGAAGCAGTAGAGAATGGTCCACACACATCTGAGTGAAATATCTCAAGGATCTGCGAGGCTAGGTTGTCCTTCTCATGAAAAGTGGCCTTTGCATACTTCTCCATATTACATCCCTTGCATTTTTCTGACTGCGCAAGCGTACCGTTGGGAAGACCCGTAGAAATCTGCAGCATGACCTTCAAGGCTCTGTGGTGTACATGGCCCAGTCTCCTGTGCCAAAACTCACCCTCATCCCGACTCCGCACTTTGTTTGCCTTACCCATCAATGTTGCGCAACCATCTACATCAAGTTTATAGACATTCTTCACACGAATCCAAATATTCTTGGCTTTTCCTGTTTTTTTGTGTCGTAAGAAATATTTTCCTTCATTAAAAACGACATCATAGCCTCTATCCTCCAACATTGTGAATGAAACTAAATTTTCCTTCAAGCCTGGTACATGCATTACATATTATTATTGAAAGGGTTTACTTCGTTGTCTTTGGAAGGTAACTGTACCAATCCCAGTAGCACTGTACTACCCATCATCACCCATCTCGATATGCATCTGGAGGTCCTTCTCCTCCAAGCTACTGAAAAAATTCTTTGTCTCCATTCATGTGAAAGGATGCACCACTATCCAAGTACCACACTGATCCCATTTCACTTGACACCATGCATGCAATGAGAAATAATTCCAACTCAAATTGCGAGGCCAAATCCTCACCAGCTGCAGATCCTGAAGCCTTTGTGTTCTTCTTATTTTGTGGACAATTAGTAGCATAATGCCCATGCTCGTGACAGTGAAAACAATTCATTGTGGACGTGTCGTGCTTCTTGCCATATTTTCCGGACTTAGATTTGGAATGGAATTTCTTTCCTTTTCCTTTATTCACCTTGGAAGCCAAAGCACAATCTTCTTCATCACCATGCTTAGATGAAGAACCATCCCTGTTATTCTGCCTGAATTCTTCTTGCACCAAATCCGACCAAAGTCGTTCCCAATCTAGTAGCTTTTCCCTTTCATTGATAGAGTCCTGATAACTACGCCAACTCTTAGGAAGTCCTAGAAAAGCTAGGCTCACCAAGTTATCATCCGTGATATTAATTTCGATGCTCCCAAGCTCATCCTGACATTGGACAAAGTTTGTTAAATATTTTGGCATGGTGTCGCCTTTCTCCATTTTGATTTTCCTGAGTTTATCCTTCAGTGCTAATTTTCTATGATCACTGCTACGCTAAAATAGATTTGACAAATATTTTCACATTTCATATGGTTTATCTTTTCCATGGAAACTTGAGACAATGTGGTCTCGTACTCCCTCCAATAATATCTCCTCACCTTTGCAACCTTCTTTGGCTAAGCATCAATATTTGGAACAATTGCTACAACAGGTTTTGGAATGTCATTGTCCATGAATTCTTTCAACCCATTGTCCTCCAGTACTGCTTCCATGCTGTCTTTCCACACAATATTGTTAGAGCTTCCCTTGAGTGCATAGTCCAATCTCAAGCCATTGAAAGCCATTTTGATCCTGAATTACCTATTGCACCAAGAATACCTTCTGCAAATTCGAATTCTATTTAGTCACAAACTCAGATTCTCCTCCACTATAATGATTTCTTGTGCTTTGATACCATGTATAAATTATACAAACAATATGTATTTCATGTAACCAATCATGCGATATGCTAAAGAAAGATATTGAATACTTCTACAAATCAATTGTGAAAAATAAACACAGTCGCCAATCACAACAAGTAAAGAAAGAATCAAATCAAACCACAACACAAATAATTTCCCAGGGAAATATTTCTGCTCAAAACCCCTCTATATTCTACTGTATATTCACCATGGAGTCATAAAATAATTACAATGCACTCTTCTCACAAGAATCTCATGCACTCTGCTAATCATCTCATATTGTCCCAGAAAAAATCAACCAAAACTTAGCCAATTATCAGCCATTAAACAGCCTGCCTTGCTTGCGCAATCGCTGCTGAATGAATTCCCTACTGTTTAGGGATTTTGGCCTTCCTAAACTATGCAAGCATCATGGGAAATATAATGAGTTTCTGGTCGCATGTTTGTGACCTACTAATCACACAACTGATAGTTAGCATCCCTTTAACCTTTGTCTCAATTGGGTCTCCACTGGAACTAAACTGCATGCAACTAATAATAGTAAATCATCATTTACATGACAGATCACTGATTTTGAATTAAATTATAATTCACTTGATCTCTCACTAGTGCAATAAAAAGTTACAACTAGTTCAACTAACTCTAACTCAACAAACTGAGTTAACTGATTACTCATGCATTAAACTAATGCACCAACTGTAATTCGAACTCCATAATTAATATAATTAATCTACATGCCTCACCAACGACCCTCAACTCAAAATTCATGATCTAACTAAGTTTATCACACTCATTTAACTATTACAAGTGATTATGAGATAAGATTAAATTTTATTGTCAAATTTAATTAAGGGAAAATTAAATTAGACACTGCACCAAATTTAGCCCACACTAATGTAGGCTCTGCTAGGACCTATTGGTCCCACACTAGTGTAGGTGTTGTAATTTCTTGTTGGACTTCAACAATATAGAATGATTATGTTAAATTATTCCATGAGTAGTAACCATCTTGTGACTCTACCATTAGTGATAGATTTATTCATTAAATATCTAATTGAAAAATGATCCATATGAATGAAGGTTTCATAGCCAATGGTGTAATGTCTAAAATTGTTAATAGCATGGACAACAGCTAGAAACTCATTTTCAGTAACAGTGCAATTTAACTCAGCAGAAGTCAAATTATTACTTGTATAGTAGATGGCATAAAGGGTCATATATTTTTGTCCTAATACAACTCCCAGGGCCGTGTCTGAAGCATCAGTTGAGATGTGAAAAGGTAATTTCCAATTTTTTCCTCTTAAGATGGGTGCTCCAGATATCTTTTCTTTCAAAGTTTCAAATGCCATTTGGCACTCAAGATTCCAGATAAATTCACAATAATTAGTGAGAAATTTGAAGAGTGGAGATGCACTCTTTGTGAAGTTTTCTATTAATCTTCTATAGTACCCTGTAAAACCAAGAAAACTCATAACATATTTTTGAAAACTTGGAATTTCTAATTTCGAAATAACTTCTACTTTAGATGAGTCTACCTTAATTCCATTTTCTGAAATATGGTGTCCTAAAACAATTCCCTCAGTAAAAATCATAAAGAATTTTTCATGAATTAATGAGATATTTTCTTCTTTGCATCTTATGATTACTTTTTCCAAATTTTCAAGAGCCTCTTCAAAAGAATTTCCATAAACTATGAATTCATCCATATACACTTCCACACAATCATATATTAAATTAGAGAAACATTAGAGAACTTTTGAGGTCTAAAATGGGCCTCCTAATTAACATGTGCAATCAAAATAAATTTTATAAGAACCAATAGGATTCAAGATGATTATGTCAACCATGGGGGATTATTCCTCATTTTTGGGGTAAAAAAGTAAAAATATTAAAAAATAATGAAATAATAAAACTACATTTTCAACTTATCTTCCTAAGGTTTTACTAATATTTCAAGCGGGAGTACTCGTTGCCATGAAAAATTTAATTACTCACCCAAGAAGTACCCATGTTGCATAATTTTGATGAGCCCTGCTACACAAAAATGAGAAATACATGAAAAAATGTGATTGCAATCATGTTTTTCATGTATTTCTCATTTTTCATGTTGTAGGGTCCATTGAAAATATGAAACATGGGTACTCCTTGTATGAGGAATCAAAGTTTGCATCCAAAGAGTGTTCCCGCTCGAAATTTAATGAGTAAACCCATAGGGAGACAAGTTAAAAATACAAGTTGAAAAAGTAGTTTTTTTATTTTTTCCCTCTAAAATTTGATGATGTAATCAAATCTTATTTTATTATCTCCACTATTATTTTATAATTTCCTTAGGAGGCCCATTTTAGATCTCAAAAATACCCTAATGATTCCTAATAGTGCTCTTTGGAATGTTGCAGGTGCATTGCACAATCCAAAAGGAAGTACTTGGTAAGCATAAGTTCCCCGAGGACAGGTAAATGTGGTTTTGTCTTGGTCTTCAGGTGCTACTTGAATTTGATTGTACCCATTGAACCTGACCAAAAATAAAAAATATTTCTTCCCTGCTAATGTATCAAAATCTTGATCTACGAAAGGTAATGGAAAATGATCTTTTAGAGTAGATTTGTTCAACTCCCTGTAGTCAATACACACCCTCCATTTACCATTTTTTTTAGGGACAATTACTAAAGGTGAAACCCACTGAATTTCTGATATTGGATAAATAAAGTTTTCATTCAGTATTTTATGCAGTTCTTCATTTACATTTTCCCTAATATTTAGATTCATTCTTCTTTGAGGTTGTGTAATTGTTCTATAATTTTCCTCAATATAGATATGATGTATGCAAGTCTTGGGATTAATTCCTTTGATGTTAGTGTACTCCCATGCATATGCAGAAGAATTTTTTTGCAATGTTTTGATTAAATCTTCTTTTTTTAATTTCTTCTAGGTTTTTGTTTATGTTTAAAGTTTTTCCTAGAAAGATTTCAATTGAAGAATTACCAAATCCTTCCATAGAATATAAATACATTTGTCTGGATGATAAGTACTCAATATTACATTGTTCTTGAAAATTTTGACTATTCTCATATTATGAAGATGATTCATAATTTTCTATTGAATTTAAAATTTGATTTTCTTCACTAATGTGGGAGATAGTAAAAATAGGTTATAGACCATTATCATCATACATCCATTCTTCATATTCTACTTCTATCATTTTTTGTTGTTGGAGGATATAGGGTGAATTTCTTTGTTGAGTTTCCATCAGAAATAAACATATCACTAGATCTACAACTGATGAAAGCATCAACTGTAGCTAACCAGGTTCTTCCTAATATCAATGGATGTCCTCCTAAGTTGTTCTTGGGAGTCAAGATCATAAAATCAGCTGGATATTCCCAGAATTCTAAGGATACATAAATATCTTCTAATACACCATCTGGCTTGATTACTGATTTATCTGCTAATTGCAGTAATGTTGGTGTATATTGAAGGTTTGGAAGCCTTAGTTTTTCCATGGTTTGTTTACTCATGATGTTTATAGTTGCTCTTAGGTCGATCAATGTATTTGGAATCTCAATACCAATGATGTGTGTTTTAACAATGGGACTTCCTGGATCTAAATATTTTTGTATGGTTGTTTTTCCCATCATGATATCTGCAATTTTTCACACTAACTAGATTCTTTTCACTTATTTTGTTTTTCTTCCTGACTTATTTATACTCAATTCTCCTATTGTTTTTGCAAGGATTTGGATTTCCTTAATGGCTTGTAATAATGTAATTTTGATACAGACATTTTTCAGTTCATCTCATATATCATATTTAGGCAACAAAAATTTGTGTTCTACCCCTCTATCAATTTGTAATATTTTAGGAAAAGGGGGTTTAGATATAGATATTGATAGTTTCTCTACGATAGGAGTTGAGTTTATTGGATATTTTTGTGTTTGATTTTTAAAATTTTGATTATGAGGAAGAGATGTCCCTTCTTCAAAATGATTATTTTTGTTTTGAAGATTTTTATTTTGAGGAGAAACTTCATCATCAAAAAGCGCAACTTTCTCTTGAATAAAAACAAAGGGCTTTTTATTTTCTAGTATTTTACCAGATCTAAGTTGAACATTGTTAATATCTAGTGGAGTTATCATATAATTTTGAAAATTATGTCCCTCTATGTTATAGATAAGCTGTGTATTTTTATTATTTGGATTAGGGGGTGGCTGAGTAGGTGGTTTCTTTTCCCTTTGTGTAAATGGTAATGAAAGTTGTGACTTATGATTTGGGAATTGAGTTTGCTGACTAGGTTGAGGAAAATGTTGTGGAGGATAGTTCAGATAAGATTTTGGATATTGAGAATATTTCCCATAGCGATTATTCATTCCTTGTGCCCAAGGTTGAGGTTGAGACCAAGGTTGCTGACATGGCATTGATGAATTCCAATTATTCTGTGGGGGGCGAGTAGCCATGTGAGTATTAAAACCTTGATTTTGTGGCACTTTCCATGGTCTTCTAGAGAAAAAACAAAGAGGATATGCTGGATGTGGAGCTATTTCTTCTTGAAATACAACTTTAGGACCTAGTATAGAAGGATATTTCTTTGTTTCATGATTTTTTGTACATATGACACAGGTCTCTATGACTTTCAAATCAAGAGGAGATTCTCTTAAGGCATGTTTCTTGTTCTATTTAGGACAGAAAATAGATATGGAATCACTTTAATCTCTTTGCTTGTTTTGTAATTTTAAGGTGTCTATTTGTTCACTAAGACTCCCTAAAATATCTGTTTTAAATTAATCAAGAAAATTTCCTATTTCTACCCTACTTACTTTTCTTGCTGCATATTTATTCACTATAGAGAGAAGAAAATCTCTTGTATTCTTTCCAATTCTTGATTTTCCTCTTGAGAGATGTATGCATAATCTAGAGATATCAGGTAATGGTAATTGATAAATGTCTCCTTTTCCCATCATATTAAGAATATCTATCCATTCATCTCTAATGGCTTTCAACAAGTGAGCTTTTAAAGTATCTTGGTCCAAGTTTTCCATTTTAGCTCTTTTTAAGTTGTAACTGAATATCTCAATTAGGTCCTCTAAGTTTTCATCCTCTCTTTGCATCATCTAAAAAAACTTCATCTTTCTGACTATGAGTTATGAAATAATCTTGGTATTTTTGCAAGAACGCACTCTTCATATCCTCCCATGTCCTAATTGAATGTGTTATTAAACCCATGAAACATTTTAATGCTGCACCTTTAAGTGTTACAGGAAACAATTTCAATTTTTGAGAATCTTGTAAGTAGTCATAAGATATACATAAAACCTCAAATTCAAATAGAAACTTTTATGGATCTTCATTTCTTAGTCCATGAAAATTGGGAAGGGTGGAAGGTGATATATTCTTCATTGTAGAAGTTGTATCTTCATCAAGTATAGGAAATCCAACAAGGTCTTATCTATTATCATTTATATTTTCTTCTTCACCCCCTCTTCCTCTACCTCCTCCTCCATCTCGTCCTCCTCTATTTCCTTCACCTCTTATTCCTCCTCCTATTCTAAAGGTTTCTCCATTCACATTGTGTACTTCTCCTCATCCTTATTCTTCCATTGTAGATTCCTCATAACTAATATAGAATTCTATTCTTGGAGTTATTTGTTCTTCTTCTGGTTCTTTTATCAATGGTATGTTGAAGAATATTTCTTCCTCCTCTTCACTAGGGACTTCTAGCACTTGAGCTGACATTTTTTCTCCAGTGGAGGTTAAAAATACTACTCCTGTTGTTGGAGATCTGAGATCTTCTTCTTCTATAACCGCTTCAGTTGATGAAGTTGGAGAGTCTCTAGGCTCAATTTCTGACCTTAAGACTTCAAGGAGTCTATGTTTTAAGAATGGAATCTAAGTTTGAGATGGTGACGTGGCACTACAAGGTCTTGGTGGGGTGAGTGGTGTTGTTGGAATCAAACTCCTAACACTAGCTACAAATCTACCCCTAGAATCTCTTTCTCTACGCATATAAGGCTCCTAATTACACTTCCCCTGAAATGACGATAAAATTTTTAGTCAATTTAATGTCTTAAATTGCTATCATAAATTATCGACCAGAGTTAGTAATCTTGTGAAGTGCATGTGCACTATATATACTAGAAGCCTTTCTTTCTTATTTCGTTGTGTATATTTTATATGTTGCTTTTGGGGGGTTTTGTGTTTTTATTTTTAATGTTAAAAATAGGAAAACTAAGAACTAATCTAAGGAATGAAATCCAAATCTAATTAAGAGATTGTGATGAAAGATAATAAAGAAGAACAATTGATTTCTAAAGATCTTAGAAAATAAACTTCTATATTTTTGTATTTTTAGATATTTTATATTAATGAAATTTAAAAGCAAGAAAGTAACTGAATTTAGAAGAATTGTAATGCTTAAAATTTAAACTTAAGAAGGAAGAAAAGGAAATTTTTAAATTTAATCTAAGAAGGAAATTGGTTTATGATTTATTCTAAAGAAATTATTCTAATAGCTAGAAAATTAAAATTAAAATAAGGAAGAAAAGGAAATGTAAGATTAAGAGAGAAAACTAATCTAAAACAAGTCTAAATTACATAAAAAAGAAACCATGTTTAACTCTATGTTAAGTTATCCTATGCCGGTAATTATCTTAATTAAGGAAGGAGATTATCTACTTAAATTTATTCTAAATCTAAACAGAGCATCAACACAAACTATCATAAAATCCTATCATGTAATTGGAAACTTTTTCTCTACTTATTAAATGAAAACTTATCACATTAATTCTATGGAAAACGAAGTATTAAACTAATCTCTAATTCTATTCACTGCTTGAAACGAAATGAAAATATTAAACCTATAAATATCATATATAATGATTGTGCTATGGAAATTGAAAATACTAATTGGACTATGAATGAAAAAGAGTATTATGCCTATTGCGCAAAGGTAAAAATGCTTGTTTGTTCTGGGATGTGTTTTGACTATGTAAAATAATATAAAACATAGATTTATTAACACGATTGTAGCATCAACATAATACAAGAAATTGAAACGTTAAAGCATTAGACTTATACAAAAAATACAACATTCATTTTATGAAGACTTTAACATTTAACTAATGAAAAACATAGAAATTATTCTATACAGTAATGGAAATTGAACTAGAAATCAACAAAAACTATGTTATGAAACCTTTTTCTGTGCAGGTGCCCACTGCAATAGAACGGTTTGAGGAATTAAGTGAGACTAATCATGCATTAGTGGTCTTGAACTTCACCTTCTCCTTGCATTAATAAAATAGAGTTATGCTCTGTAGAAATATTACAAAAATTGAACTTGTTTCTGGTTCAAAACAACCTGGTATTTATAAAAAATTAAAATCAACTATTTTGAGATAATCTTGCCTAAATATGTTAACAAAACTGAGAAGTGGAATTATAAAAAATATTGTTGATCTTCATAGCCTTCACGATTTTCTACGTGGAGAGAAAATCGTGAGGCTTCCAACTTCTCGTCCGTTGTCTCGACCTTCTATATGACTAATCTTTTGACCGAGATTTTAGGCATGATTTTTCTTGATTTTGGATAATTTAGTAGGACAAAATCCATGTATGGATCATTTCAAAGCTATCCAAATGCTTCGCTCTTCTCCTTCATCTTCGGAACTTGTGAAACAATAACGGTAGCTGCAAAAACAAAGGTTAGCTACAGAATTGCAAGAATTCTGTAGCTAAATACAAAATTCATTCAAATAATAAGAAACATTGGAATATAAAATAAAGATCATTTAAATTCCTTTTCAGAGTGAAAATATATCAATTAATACTGATTAGGTTTGTGAATTATGTCAAAAAGGAAAGGAGAAGTGGTGAAATAGATGTCAAAATAAAGACAGTCTTGAGGCTCAACAACCTGAGAGAGGGGAGATTTTGTTTTGGTCTATATATATTATTTTAGAGTCATTTGACTAGTTAGACATCAGTGGATTATAATCTTGTATCTTTTACTTTCACTCATTTTCAGAAATCAAAGGATGCAGTTGCAACTATTATCTAGGAATTCATGTGTTGTGAGTTTATGATCACGTATCTTCTCTGTTATAGTATTTATTGAATGATGTATAGCTCCTATTTCATATCTTGTATCTTCAGTGGCTTTCCTTACATTTTATAGGAATAATTCTATTGACTTACCTCTGTTTATATTGAAATTTCATCTTATGTTTTATTCTTCCATGTTTAATGAATTCATGAATGAACATGCTCATTAAATCCCTCTACCTTTTTAGACTCACCACCATACCTACAAACCCTAAATCCATCATAGATTCATCTCTACCTTTCTCCTTTATATCTTTGCAGTTGTAAACCCTTTGATCCCTAGACCTAGCTACTTGGTTTCATCCTTGATCCAGCATCAAACTCTAAATTTTTTAAAACATACCTGAGCCTATCATATCTAGCCTAATATATTTCATGTCACAGTCAATCCTTGGTTGTGATCACATTGAGAGAGCCCTCTCATCCTGGTAGGGCTAGCTACTAGGTCAAAGTGGTCTGTGGTTACCTTTGCTGGTCTCCTTTTCAGCCTTCGGAGAAGGAGTGTTAACAATCCCGACTCTCATGAAACATGCATCATAGTTATTGACGGTTTAGCATTGTAATTTAATGTCAAAATGAAATATTGGAGGTGTATAACACAAGTAAAACCTAAAGTTGAAATATTTTCAACCCACCATCAAATATGTCCTACAACCAAAATTACGTCCTAGGACACATCAAATACCAGGGCTGGGCATGAGTAAAGTGGATCATATAAGTGGTAACACATGTAATATAGTAAAAAGTAGACGGCTAGAGTAATAAGGATAATATAAGTTGTAACACATGAAAAATAGCACAATACATGTAATGTTCCAAATTTTGCAATAAGATAATTGGAACATTAATTTTTCTTTTGTTTTAATAAAAGGAATAAAATGGGTAAGGGAGCCCATGTAGCAGTAAAATAAACTCTCCTAAGGTGCAAAGAGTCACTTAAGTGGCTAAACTTGGCAGTCCCTAGTGTGAAAAGGGCCAAAAGCTAGTAAACTAGGCCTTGGTTGACCAAGTCAACAACGTGGCTAAGAGGAGAAGCTTGCTCAAGAAGACTGCGGAGTTTTGATGGAGGGAAATTTGAAATGAGAGAAACCCTAATGTGAGTGGGGTCCATGGCAAGGAATAATTCCTTTCATAAAAAGGTGAAGGAGAGCCATTGTTCATTTCATGTTTTGAGAATTCGATTTTTCAGCTCTCTTCAGTTGTTCAATTGAGATAGCTTGTGCTACTTAGCACAAGGGAGATTTATGTTTAGAAGTCTTATCTCCTTCATTGGGAAGCCTTGGAGGAGTTTTTATTCAACTTTCTCACATCCAGGCTTGAGGCCAAAGCCATCTCTTTCAGCTACAACGTTTCTGTTGGGCAGATTCATTAGAGTTGCTAGAGGTAGCAGTGAGGGATCATCATACCACCATTCCCTAAGCTAGTTTTGAAGAGGAGGAGTTCTTCTTTCTATAAGAAATTAGCAAGGGACATTTCCAGATCTTATATGTAGATTTTCGCATAGGGCCAAGTGTTTCATCTTAGCCCCAGCACAGTCACTCCCTCTTACAGCATTATTTTTAGAGGGCAATTGTAGGAGGATTAACCAGGGGAATTAGAGAGTGAAATATTTAGTGAAAGGGGTAGCCTTTTACTTAGAAGATCATTGGAGGAGGTCATCATATTTTTTGCAGCATCTTTCCCCTTCTCCATTAATGTATTATTATTGAGTTGCAGCAGCTACACTGCAACTCCAACATTTTGTATTTTATCATTCTGTACAAGTATTGCAGCCAATCCTTCTAAGGATTGTTAGTTTTTTATTTACAGGGGTTGAGAGCTTTATAACCCTCATTTCTTGAGCATATAATGATATATCATTATATTTCCATATTATGTGTTGCAGTCTCCTCATGTAACTGCGCAGTCATGGCTAGGGCAGCAACTTGTAGTAGTGTAGTCTTGAGCTTTAATGGATATTCTTGATTGAGGCTATCTTGAGAGGTTTCTTCCTCAATATTTGTATATTATTTGTTGTTTTTACTTTATATATCAGCCATGCACTCTTCTTATGCATTATGATGTATTCTTTCACTGTTTTTCATTATTGAAGTTCAGGTGTTGTTGTAGCTCATCTCTTTTGCGCAAGATCTTCCTGAAGGAAGAAATATTTACATAGCTATAGTCAGAGTCTAAGAAATTGCCAAGAAGCCTACATTTCTCATCCTCTCTTTAGAGGTGAAATAACTGGTAAAATACCTCTCAGTCTATCTCTGACATAGCCTTGTTCGTATTTCCAACAAAGGAGTTCTTCAGCGGTGGAAAAAACTACTGATATCCATTTCAGGATATTACAATGGTATCAAAGCTTTGAAATTAGCTCATCCTATGCAGTTCGAATTTCAGAGAAGAAGAGGTCAAGATGATGCAGAGGATGAGCTTAATCTCATCAATTTTCAGATCCAGCAACAACCTCTCCAAGGAGGTTGAGGAGACAGAAAAGGGAGAAGAGGAAGGACCATGCACTTCCTATTCTCAGAGAGAAGCAGAATAGAAGCATGAATATCACTTGAAATTCGAAGTTATAAGTGGGTACCTTGTTGAATACAGAAAAAACCCTAGAGTCTTCCAAAAGACTCTATCTTTCCCTCACTATATTTAGCAGAAGGAGGAAAGGAGACCCTACAGTCACGGGATAATGAGAGGCAATAGATTTATGTTGTCTACATTTGATGGGTCACTCACATGTGCAGCAGAGGTTTGGGTGAAGAATCTGGAGGCTTTATTCGTGCTACATCCTGTAGTAGACAAAGGGGCTGTAGAAATTGCAGCACTGCACCTTGAGGGAGAAGCAAGAACTTGGTGGTTCAGCCATGGGAGGCATGCAAGATTTTCCACTCTTGCTGATTTTTCTCAGACCTTAATCAGAATATTTGGCCAAAGGAGGGAGGAGCCCTCACCCCCAAAAGAAAGGGCACATGCCAGCGCTGTCACATTCATGAAGGAGCAACCTTCATCTTTAGCTATTGGGGCAGCCAGCACACTTTAGGAAGAGACTCTTGTAGCAACACAAGACTCTTCCAAACTTTACCAAGGTATGCATGAGTCTTCATTTCCTGTTGATTCCATACATGCCATGAGGGATTGAATACCATGGCAAGTTGATTGTCTAGAGCAAGAGACTCTCACTGTGTTGTGCCACCATTCTCATTCACCCTTGATGAGTCATGCACCACACATGAGGTTTGGGTTTGAGGAATGGACCATAGAAAGGATTGCATTTCAATGTCCCATGAAATGCAAAGGTGATAATCTGTTTTGGGATGATGGCAGCTCTTGTTGGGGAGGTTCCAAGATGAAAAATGATGGGAAGCATCCACTAGGAGTTGAGTCGATGTGGATGGGATGCAAGAGGATGGTGAGCCTCTTGCAGATCTATGATACAGGGCAGCAAGAAGCCATGCTGCATTGGTTTCTCTTGAGGGAGTTTGGCCAACATGTGACCTATTCCTTTTCATGGGGTTTGAAAGGGAGGAGGAGATGGAAGGATACTTAAACCATGAAGCAGAAAGGAGCAAGGGTGCATTATGATGAGATGGCATTATTTTTACCATTCATCATGTTCCCATTTCATATTTGGTGTGGTGTAATTATGGAGGGGCAACAAACATCCCTGTTGCTCAGATTTTGTTTGGTTGTTGCGGGAGCAAGAAGAGGCACTAGCATGGTGCAAGAGGATTTCTCTTTGATCTTGGATGCCCAAGTAGCACCTTCTTCATGGGAGGGGCTCTACATTTGCAGCAACATGATGGGAGGACTCTTTGGAAAGATTCATGTCAAAGAGGGGAGCTTTGAGATGACAGTGGCCCTACTCCAAAGGCCAGCAGCGCTGCCACTTGAGAGCTTGGATTACTTGTTGGAGTGTCCTTCAAACCACTTCACAAGTGATTTATTTTGGAGGCATGTAGGAGATGAGGATGAGGTAGTAATGGACGGCAGCATCCCTTGCTATGTTTTGATCTTCTTGGCTTGGGCTCACAAGCACAGGAAGAGACACCTACATGCATCAACTTTGGATTCTTCTTCCATGCATTCTCATCCATACTATCTACTGATGGAGGAGTCCACTTGGGAGGGATTTCTAATGGATGTATATCATCATATGTATAGATGCATAACCCAAGAGATGATGATATGGTTGGCACAACCACTCCCCTACTATGTTGCAGTAAGGGGGGCTTTTCACTTGAGCCATTTCAGCTCAAAGGCCAAAGTACATGATGAGAGAGGTAACCATTTGCTCTATGTTTGGTTTTTATGATCAGCATATTATATCAAGGAGGATATTTCCTTCTTTCCCACTATGTTTGGTTATGCTCATGGTCTATTGCAGCAAATATGATGGCTATTTTAGTAGTGGATTGTGGGGGAAAGCCACATGGGTTTTGGTGTGCACCTTTGGCACCAAAGTATGATTTCATGATCACATCTTGCAGGATGAATGTGGCAGAAAACAAGTGGCTGAAAAGACACTTGTTACTTTCTATTTTGAGGTAGGCCAATGATGCCCTGCGCAGGTTCCATGAGTGGAACAATGATCCACTTTTTGGTTGTCATGTGACAACTTGCTTCTATTTGTTCTTGCTTCCATGCATTGTAGATTTTTCTTTTGACATGGGGAGATTTGTTTGGAAAGTGGGAAATGAATTGAAGATGCCAATTGGGAGTGTGATTCTCCCTACTTTCATGTTGTATGTTTCAGGAGAAACAATGGGCATCCCATGATTGCCAAGCTTCATTTCTTTCCTTCATGTGGGAGGAGCAATTTGGAGAGGTTGAATTTTCGGAGGAGGCACTCCATGGTTTGTATGATTGATGGGGTGGCTTGGGTATCTTTTGAAGACCATTTAATTACATCCATATATCAGCAGCAGCCCCATATACATCATGAGGAGTGAGGAACTCATTGGGTGAATGCGCCCTTTGGGAGGAGGGACCTCCATTTTTTTTGCAGCTCATGCTCCAAGGGGAGTGTGGGAGATGATATGGTCACCATGTTTAGCCATTTTCTTTTCCATGGGGTGAACCATATGATTTCTTGGATGCCATATGATGATGAATTCCAACTCATCACATATGAGATGATTTGAGCCAGCATGATTTGCGGCGTTGGAGGAGAGGTCCTTGGGGATCTAGTCTTCATCTTGCCACTTGAGGGAAAATATTTTGCAACCCAGGATCAGCATACACTCTTCACTTATCCTAAGTGGAGAATAGGACAGCATGGGGTAGGCTATTTTTCTACCAGGATCAAAATTTCAGGCCACCTACATTGCCGAAGCCAAAGGTGGAGGACAGTTTCCAAGAGTTGCCTAGTTGGGGGGTAGCTCATTTTGTATGGATGATTGCTTGGAGATGGAGGATCTACATGAGGATATTTCAAACTCCATGCCTTGAGTGGAGGAATTTTTTCAGTTCATCCTTGCTCTTGCTTGAGGACAAGCAAGTTTTTGGAGGGGAGGACTGCAATGTTCCAAATTTTGTAATAAGATAATTGGAACATTAATTTTTCTTTTATTTTAATAAAAGGAATAAAATGGGTAAGGGAGCCCATGTAGCAGAAAATAAACTCTCCTAAGGTGCAAAGAGTCACTTAAGTGGCTAAACTTGGCAATACCTAGTGTGAAAAGGGCTAAAATCTAGTAAACTAGGCCTTGGTTGACCAAGTCAACAACGTGGCTAAGAGGAGAAGCTTGTTCAAGAAGACTGCGCAGTTTTGATGGAGGGAAATTTGAAATGAGAGAAAACCTAATGTGAGTGAGGTCCATAGCAAGGAAGAATTCCTTGCATAAAAAGGTGAAGGA
The DNA here is from genome assembly GCA_034641835.2 of Pinus albicaulis. Lineage (NCBI taxonomy): Eukaryota > Viridiplantae > Streptophyta > Pinopsida > Pinales > Pinaceae > Pinus > Pinus albicaulis. The sequence continues at coordinate 530,268,492 of CM076577.1, forward strand.
GAGCCATTCTTCATTTCATGTTTTGAAAATTCGATTTTGTAGCTCTCTTTAGTTGTTCAACTGAGATAGCTTGTGTTGCTTAGCACAAGGGATATTTCTGTTTCGAAGCCTTATCTCCTTCATTGGGAAGCCTTGGAGGATCTTTTATTCATCTTCCTCACATCCAGGCTTGAGGCCAAAGCCATCTCTTTAAGCTACAATGCTTCTTTTGGGTAGATTCATTGGAGTTGTTGGAGGTAGCAGTGAGGGATCATCATCCAACCATTCCCTGAGCTAGTTTTGAAGAGGAGGAGTTCTTCTTTCTCTAAGAAATCAGCAAGGGAAATTCCCAGAGCTTAATGTAGATTTTAGCATAGGGCCAAGTGTTTCATCTCAGCCCCAGTGCATTCACTCTCTCTTACAGCGTTATTTTCAGAGGGAAATTGTAGGAGGATTCACTGGGGGAATCAGAGAGTGAAATCTTCAGTAAAAGGGGCAGCCTTTCACTTAGAAGACCATTGGAGGAGGTCATCATATTGTTTGCAGCATATTTCCCCTTCTCCATTCATGTATTATTATTTAGTTGCAACAGCTACACTGCAACTCCGGCATTTTGTATTTTATCATTTTATACAAGTATTGCAGCCAATCCTTCTAAGGATTGTGTTTGTTATTTCTAGGGGTTGAGAGCTTTCTCCCCCTCATTTCTTGAGCATATAATGTTATATCATCATATTTCCATATTATGTGTTGCAGTCTCCTCATGTAACTATGCAGTCATGGCTAGGGCAGCAACTTGTAGCAGTGTAGTCTTGAGCTTTAATGCATATTCTTGATTGAGGCTATCTTGAGATGTTTCTTCCTCAAGATTTGTATATTATTTGGTGTTGTTACTTTATATATCAGCCATGCACTCTTCTTATGCATTATGATGTATTATTTCACTGTTGTTCATTATTGAAGTTCAAGTGTTGCTGTAGCTCATCTCTTTTGAGCAAGATCTTCCTGAAGGAAGAAATATTTGCATAGCTATAGGGAGAGTCTGAGTAAGGGCTAGGAAGCCTCTGATTCTTATCCTCTCTTTAGAGGTGAAATAATTGGTAAAATCCATCTCAGTCTATCTCTGACATAGCCTTGTTCATATTTCTGACAAAGGAGTTCTTCAGCGGTGGAAAAAGTTGTTGGTTTCCATTTCGGGATATTACAATACAAATTTTAGGAAGAATTTCCAATTCGTTAAATTATTTCAGTTGTAAACGTTAGTCGTAACACATGTAATACCGTACAAAGTAAACAGTTGGAGTACTAAGGATGATATAATCCATAACACACGCATATACAACACAATACAATGTATAGGAAGCAGTTGTAGTTGTAAAACTTAGAATCCATGCCACGTCGCCCCTTTCCCTTCCCCACTTATCCATGGAAGCCTGCAATGTGTTAGGCTCTAAAATTCCCAAAAACACTCACGTTTTGATGAATATTTGGGAAATCCAAAAGGAACCAAACATCATGGGAGGATGTCGAAAGGTTCGTTCCTGAGAGATTCGTGAATGGCTTCACCCGCAAAGAAAAAGTTCGTAATTGTGAGTGGATTTCGTTTGGAGCTAGGAGGAGAGCATACCTCAAAGAGCAGTTGGGAATGTTTCTTGTTGCATTTCCATTAGCTTAGCTATTGTTATGTTTTTACTAGAAACTTTCGAAGAAAATGAATGGGAAGGAATTGGATATGTCTAAAAATTTTAGAATCACGGTGCACAAAGCACATGATCTCTCCATTTTTCGGACTCCTCGTCTTACGTTTGTACTGTAATTTGTATGGATGACTAGGCCTCAAATTTCAAATCCACTTTTCCTTTCAAACCATGTCCAATAATGGCATAAAAGTGGGAGCTTGTGTCAAGCTCCTACATTCGACGACCGTGTCTATATGGATTGGTTTCTCAGAACACTTTTTCCTTCTATTGGTAAATATGACGTGTCTCGCTTTCCTTGGATCGAGGAAGAAGCTCTCCAAGTCGCGTTGAAATATGACTTGATCTGCACCCAATCTGGTTATGTTTATATTGTTTTACTAGATATTCCAAGACCTAGTGGTGCCAACGCATCGGGGGCATCTCACGTCGTTAATGTTATCGTTGGATCTCTATCACATCCGTATACTCATCCTCCCATGGGTTATGGTTTCCCCCAGGGAGGGGCCAAATCCTCTAGAAATTATCCCCCTCCCAGAAGAATGTATCCAGGACAAAGAAATCCTTATGCATTTTCCCATTTGAATCAATTGATTCCAAGGCCAGCTGTTGCTCAACCTCTTTGCCACAATGTTGCTCAACCTCATTTCTATCCTTATCCAGATCCTAGTGCTCCAGCCCCTCCGGCATCAGCACCCTAGCCTACCGTTCCATATCAACCTCAGCCACAATAGCCACCTCCCCCTCAAGGTTAGGTGTATGTGCAGTAGAGTGCAGCTAATCCTACAAATTCCAAGAAAAAGAGGAAAGGCAACCAAAATAAACCAGCACAAGGTAATCAAGGGTGCCAAGGTAACCAACCAAACACATGCAAAGGGAAGCAGCCCAACACTAACAACTAGCAACAGGGAAATCAGCGTAAGCAGAACATGCCTCTTCATATGAACAAGCCTTGTTATTGTTGTGGTGTCCATGGCCATTATACTCATGATTGTCCCCTTTTACCCTACATACGCCAGTTGTGGGAAGCACAAGCAACATCTAGAGGACAACAAGCCATTGCTTCGACTCCTCTAAATACTGCGCCAGATCAACTGGTTGTGTTCATTGATCCTTTACCTCAACAAGGATATGTGGTTGCCCAACCCCCTCAAGGTCAAGCCATCCCTCAACCTTAAGAGTCTTGTACCACTAAATACCAAATTGTCATAATGAATTCTGAAGAGGTCAATACCGCTGATGTCAACCTTCAGACTCGGTCGCATCAATATGAAAAGCCACCTACTTTGTCTGCAATTGAATCCCAAGAAAAGGTTCCAAAGAGGCCATTTTGACACCCAATGCTCCATTATTGATCCCTCAGCCTCGGGAAGAGGTTATTCCTAAGATCCCCAAAGGGCCATTATGTCGAAATGTTGTTTCTAGAAAAGCCACCCACACTTACAGAATAATAGATGACTTGGCACAATCTCCCGTTGCCATGTCAATGTTGGAAGTCCTCCAGTCAGTCACTTCACAATGTAAAGCTCTATTATCTACTCTGGGCATTATGGATCCTACAGATGATCATTTTATCGTATTTGATGTTGAAAAGTCAAAACATCCCCCCTTACCTTCATCCTTCACCTTCCAAATACCAGTTAAGATTCGTAATGCCAATGTCTCACGATGTATCATTAACGAGGGCACATCTGCCTGCATGATGTTCGGATTTATTTGGAATAAACTCGGATCACCCAACATAGCCCCATCCATCATCACCCTACATGCTGGGGACAGTCCCCTTCTCAGCCCCTTGGCATGTACCGCAATTTTCCTATCACTCTTGCGGGAAATATTGTTTGTGTTGACATTGAAGTCATTGATGCCCCTTTGGATTAAAATATCATTTTGGATCATAGATATACCTATGTGATGTTTGTTGTCGCATCTACAGTTCACCGTAAGATTTTCTTTCCTCACAATGGAAAGATCATCACCATCGATCAATTGACATATTACGAACTGAAGCCTCAGACCTCTCTTGAGTCTATCATATCTTCGGTGGTTGATAAGAAATCAGTCGCACCTCCCACCAGTTTTTCACCAAGATTCTATAAATATTCCACCTTACTTGGTGCATTCCTTAGTCACCCCCCTCTTATCGCTGACCTCATCTCATCAAATGTTTTCATGATGCAATTTTCTCGGGCTAGCCACAAACGTTCCAGTTCAACCAGCCAGTGGCCTACGTTTCTGCAACCTATTGGTGGTCACTTAACGAAGCCTTCAGGTCCTTCTCTTCAAGAACCTTCTCCCTTTCCTAGTGTGTCTTCCACCCATTTTCAACCAGGAATGGTTCCCCCTAGCCTTAATCATTTGGGAGCCATTATGCTAGGCCATTACCCTTCTGGTCAAATCTCGTTTCTCGCTCCCCTCTCTGGAGTCTTTTCAGTGTCTGTTATGGACACATTGAGCCTTCCCAATTTGACCCTGGCAATCCCAATCTGGTACATCGGTCCCCCCAGCTATTGCTCTGCCTGGTCAGCTCAAATCTTATACCACTTAGACCATGGTCCAACCGTTCACTATGACCCCTCCCTTTGCTTTAGTTCCTTAGCCACCTCAACAGGAATCCACTCCTCTTGCAAAAGCATCTGGTGAGGGGGACAAAGCCAAAAAGAGGAAACATAAGTACACGGCCCCCCAAACAAATCCTTCTCCTCTTAAGCCTCCAAATCAGTCACCTTCATGCGCTTTGTGTGATGTTATTGGGAATGCTACCCATAATTTTCTTGAGCTTCTTCGTCTCAAACGTGTGGTCAACGAGACGTTTCCTGAATCCGATATCCCGAAGTTCCTTGTCACCTTACCCAATTCAGCTCATAAACTCAAATCATTGTGCTTGAACCACCCTTGTGCTTTGTGTGATTTTTATGGCCACTATTCTCACCTTTTTACCTATCTCGATGACTTTCGCGACACCCTTGAGGTTGTTCACCAAATTGAGGATGATTGTAGTGGATCCTCTACTCCTCTACTCGTGATTTTTCTTCAGCAGAACTGGAGGAAATTTCTGCACCCATTCGGATACCTCCCCCTAATGTCGAGATGACGAAACCTTCAGCCACTATCCTCTATCTATCATCATCCATGAGATCCATGGTCGAAGACCCCTTCGGGGCATTCCCTTCTGTTTCGACTGAACCTCCTTCAGCAATCACCTTGGGCTGAACATCGGTAGATGTTTCATATACTATATCTTCGTCTACCCTATGTAGTGATGTGTATGTGAACCATATCTCTCATGATGATGTGCCAAGTATCTCCGTCGTGTCATGTGGTATTTTATCTTCTAGTCCCCCCATATTTCATTCTAATGATGAAATTATGAAAGTGATTACCACCGCTGACTTTCCCTAAGATGATATGCACCACCATGCGTACTTTCTTCTGTGGAAATCACATGACCAGTATGTTGTGGAGTCTAAAGACTTCATCTCTTATGAAGTCGATTGGTTTATAAATCCCATTCCTGTACCCGATGCTTTCGAAGAAGGAAATATGGACAATATCTCTCCTACCATTAAAATTAATATTTATAATAAACCAGGGGTAGAAGAAAACATTACCATGGGGGCACATTACACCCTAGAATACATTGAGGCTTACAGTAAGCTATTGAAGAAATTCTGTGGTGTTTTCGCCCGATCCTATTCAAAGATGCCCGAACTCGATACTGCCATTTTTGAACACTATATAGATACATGGCTCGATTCCAATCCTGCTCGTCAAAATTTGAGACCCATTAATCCTTCTAGACGAGAGGTTATCAACACCGAAATCGATAAGCTCAAGCAGGCTGGTTTTATCTATCCCATTGAATACACCATTTAGGTCTCTAACCTGGTTCCCGTTCTTAAGAAACAAGGCACCATCCGTCTCTGCACTGACTTTCGCGACCTGAACAAAGCTTGTCCCAAAGACAACTTCCCCACACCGTTCATTGATCAGATCATAGATGACTGTGCGGGGCATGAGGTTCTATCCTTTATGGATCGTTTCTCTGGATACAACCAGATATTTATCCATTGTGCTAATCAGTTAAAAATTGCATTCATTAGTCCGTGGGGAACTTTTTCTTATAGAGTCTTGGTGTTCAGCCTAAAGAATGTTGGAGCCACCTTCCAGCGGGCCATGTCATATTTTTTCCATGATTTGGCTCATATTATCCTTGCCTACCTTGACAACCTTACTGCTCATTTTAGGCATTGGGCACAACACCTCCATTATTTGCGTACTGTCTTTCTCCGATGTCGCAAGTATAATATATATCTCAACCTGCTAAAGTGTGTCTTTTTCATTCCCACCGGTTGTCTCTTGGGCTTCATTGTGTCCAAAGATGGTATAACACTTGATCCCCTCAAAGTTCAAGCCATCCTTGAGCTTCCTATTCCTCATACCTTGCGCTAGTTATAAAGCCTCTAAGACAAAGCTAAATTCCTTCAATAGTTCATCCCTGACAATGCCACCACCACACATGGCTTTCTAAGACTCCTTTGATCTAACATTCCATTTTTTTGGGATGACTACACTCAACTGTATTTTGACACCTTGAAAAATGCTCTCACTTCCACTCCCTTGATTAGTTTTCCTAAATTTGAGAAGGATTTTATCCTGTATATCTCAGCTTCCACCCATTCAGTCGTTGGTGTCCTAATCCAAGAAGATGACACCAGAAATGAACATGTTATCTATTATGTCATTAATAACGTGGTGGGTCCTTGTTACACTGCAATTTGTCACCATCCCTACAATCCCTCGTCCCGCACATTGGAGGGCTTATTCCATGACCTGTGAGCAATGACATGACCTGAAAACACTTTCATGGAATTCCCCTAGACATGGAATTTCATTCCCCTGAAGACAACTCCTTATGAAAAACCCTAAAAATATCCTTTTTATCCTTGGCGCGACTAGTCAGTGTTATACCCGCGCCAATGAGGGAAATCCTCCAAAGAGGGCGCGCCAGCTGGCACACTGTCTCAGTGTTGTACCCGTGCCAGGCTTATTAAGGAGTGTTTTTTAAAAATAAATGGCGGAAGATTGACTCCAACCAACTCCTGAACTGGTCTCTAAATTGAGTTGGGACATTTGGCTCTGGATCTCCATGTAGAGGAAGTATCTTTCCACCTCTCATGGAAGCTTCCTTGAGGATAGGGAAAATCCCATCATTGTAGGCATCCCAACTCCCCTTCCACCATCTATATAAGCTTTCCATTTCCCTTTGCAAGCTAGTCTCCAAGAGCCTTCATAGCCTGAAGAATGCTGAAATAGTCCTCATAGATCCAAATCAATAGCAAGGACATTGATGATCGAAGAGAGAGGCTTGTCCCCATTCCCGACGAGCTTTAACGAGACGTATTTTGCTGACGACCTGTCGAAGGAAGATTCAATGTCAGAGCCAGGTTTTATTTTCCTTTGTATGAATTAATGATAAGTGACTTTGGTTATGGTTCCACTCATATTGTTCATTATGATCATGAGTTGTGTCTTCTCTGACTGATACATAATTGCATATGTTGGGTTTTACGCTTGTGTTTGTCGTGTTTCTTGCGTGTGCAGGTGTTCGATCACGGCGAGCGTGAGGATTGTGATCTGCCGAAGCAAGGGAACGGGAGCGCTACCTTCTCTACTAACAATAGCATTGGATTCAAGGTAAGCCTTCTTCGCTATTTTGTTTATTGCAATTAGGAACTTGCACCTTAGCATGATATGATTGTTGCTAGACCCGATCTGGGCTAGTAGGGATCGCCTCTGTTCGCAGAGGGGTTTTACCTCTACAAAAAATTGGCGACTTTGCTGGGGATACATTGATTGGAGTTTGTCTTGTCCTTTCGGTTGATTCTTGACTTTGCTTGCTTGATCAGCTCTTTTGGTTTGCTTTTTTCTAGTGTAAAACCTTTGTTCAACCCCCAGAGGATAAAATCTGACCTCTGTTTTTCCAAATTTTCATCATTTCATGGTTGGCTTGATTGGCGTGGTTTCTAGCCTGACAGTCGTGCCAATTGGCACAGGTTTCTAGTTCATCACTCGCGCCATCCCCTGTCTGGTACGGATTACAGCCAGACAGTCGCGCCATCTCCTGTAGGTGATAGGGTTTTCCCTTGTTCGAAAGTTTCTTTTGGTCAGTACTTTTCTTCTGGGTTTGTTTTAGATTTTTCTTGAAGTGGTGAGTCTGGTCTTGTTTGGGAGAATTTTTTTTTTTTTTCATTTTTAGGCATTGGCGCTTGTTGTCAGTTAGCAACCCGCGCCAATTTTCCATTGGCGCTAGTTGTCCGTGAGCAAGTCGCGCTAGTTGGCGCTAATTGTCAGTGACAAAGTCGTGCCAATTTCAGGGTGTGTGAAAATTGAGATTTTTTCCCTAAATCCTTCACCATTGTGTCTTTCCCTTCTGGTATTTTCACTGTATGAGCATAGATTACATTGCTCATTCTTTGAAATGTATTCTCTCCATGATTTCTTGATGTAAAAGGGAATGAATGCCTTGTTTTGAACTCATACTTTGGAAGTCATTTTTTTTGTGCTTGACCTCATTTGTCTTGTAGCCTTTTGAGGAATTTCGTTACAAAGTGTTTGAAACAACGATTGCATTCTTAGTGTTTGTTTACATTTCTTTTGCATTCATCCTTCATTAAGGAGATTTGTGTTCTTTTAGTTTTTGTCTCATAGTTTTCTTTTCGTTAAAATGCATTAGATCACATTGCATTGAAAAGCATTTTTCGAGATCCATAATTGAACTTAGATTACATTGTTTAATGATTGAAAACTAGAAGTCGCTTTGAGTGCATTCTTATCATTTGAAAAGAAAAAGGAAATTGTGCATAGATTACAATTGCATAGTTTTTGAAAAAGGGGATTTTGCATAGATTACGTTGCATAATTCACATCGTTGAATGTTTGAAATTACTTTTGGATAGTGAAAGTCATCTAGTTTGGAAAAGTTTCGTTTGCAATGTTGTTGTTTGTTGCATCATTGTTTGAAACTCTTCCCTTAACTAGATAGCATTCATCGAATTGAAAGATTTTTTTTCTCATGTAGCTGCATTTAGGAGATTTTGAGACATAACACTCGCTAGGACCTTGAACCGAGACATAATTGAAGATCAACCATAAAATTTATTCAATTTACACTAAGGCAACATTGAAACATTAATGAAATATTTAGAGGTCTAGGTTAGTGACGTGTTCCGGCGTCGTTAAACCTAGTAGCTTTCGTTCGCCTCTTCGCTTTAGACAGCACTAGTATGGACTTGTGCTCCCCGTACCATCGCGTATATAAAGTGAGACCCCACTAGGTTGCTATCCTTTATCCATAGGAAGCCAAGTCTGCTGCCTTATACCCGTGATACACCGGACACAGCATTCGGCGAGATTTCCTGCACGTACGTCAAGTCCTTGGTTGATTTCTCTTTAATTTTGAAACCAAGATGTATATTGCAGTTCAAGGTTATTTGGTACACCCTTTGCCTAGAATTCCAGAGTAGTCATTTTGATATTTTCTGACTCCTTAAATTTGAAAAGATCATCAAGCGCTTTTCCTTTCACGCTTGCTTCAAAACTGAAAGAGATAGAGTCACCTTTCATCCGTTTCTCGACTCTTAAAACATGAAATGGTGAAGTTTCTAAGTTTCAATGTGGTAAAATAAATCACCTGTGATCACACGCCCTGTTAGAGTTTGTTTGTTGGCCGTTTGATTGTGTGCCTTGGCTTTAAGCCCATGTGCGGTTTGGAGTTGTTGATGGAAACTTTTCCAAAGTTCACCAACCAAGGAATCCCCTCCGATGGGAATCCTGGTCATTTTCCTCATTTTGGAAATGTTGGTGCTCCTTATATGGCAACGTTGTCCCTTCCTGGGTTAACTGTTGGGTTTCCTGTTTAGTTGTTTTCAACCTCTGTGGTCCCAAATGTCTCGGCTACTGTTCAATCAGTTCCTCCGCCTGAGCAACATCATGTTGATTCCAAGGTGGACCTCTCCCCTTCTTCGCCTGTTTCTGCGTCCTCCTCTTCTACTTCGCCTGGTGAAAGTCTGGATTCAAGTAACCAGGTGGCTAAGAAGACGAAGAAGAAGACCAAGAAGAAGAAGTCTGATAAGCGAGAGGCTAAGAGTGCAGCTATTTCTTCTGAAACATCTCTTCTTGATAAACCTTCCAACCCTCCACGGAAAGTCAAGTTCCCTTGCATGTTGTGCACAGGATACCATCTTCTTCGAGACTGCCCTGGCATTCCCAAGGTGCTTGAAGCATGGTCCAACGGTCGCCCGCCGTTGCCTTTGGCTTCTGGGAGTCAAGTTGGGGGCACGTCTTCAACTGGTGTTGGTAAGGCTCCTAAGAAGCAGGCTAAGATTACCAATCCCTGTAAGTTATGTGGGGGGCACCCTGCCATTCACCTTTGTCCATATATGGATGAAGCCAATCGAGTTTTGGACAACTCGGCTGTTTCTGCGTCGTGCCTTCCAGCTGGTTACAAATAGCTTTCTTTGAGTCCTCCACCAGTTGATCCTACGATTGGTCAAGATTCATCCTTGGTCAATCTCACTCCTCCGGAAATTCAAATTCATGAATCCATCCCTGACCAACCATTGGTCATGGGATCGATTGAACTGGCCCCGTCTACGGTGCACCAGGTCTTTTCCATTGATAGTGGACCTCACATCCCTCAGGTTCTTCTTGTTTCTTCAAATTCCTCACACTTGGAGAAAGATTCTCCTGTCCCTATATCTCAAGAAGTTTCTCCTCCGCTTCCAGTGATGGAGGTCCCGGAGGATACTCCTCCTGCCTTCGAGATGGAGGTTGTGGAGGATGCTCCTTCTTCTTCTGTAACACCAGGGGAAGACCATCTCGGTTCGATGGTAGCCCCTCTGAGTAGTTTGGTCGCTTCCTTTGATTGGAGTCGATTTGCAGAATACCGCCTTCTGTGTTATGTGCCTTTCGAGATCACAGTACAGGCTTTTGGTCTGGTCGTACCCAGCACCATTATAGACGAAGGCATGTCTGTTAGTGTTCTATCCTCAACTACTTGGAAATATTTTGGCTTGCCGCTGCTTGCGCCTGTTACGCAGAATCTGTTGGCATTTAACAGAAGAACGAATCAACCATTAGGGGTCCTTCCAAGGTTACCTGTTACTTTGGGGGGTAAAACCGTCCATATGGACGTGATGGTTGATCCAAGCCCCTTGGATTTTAATCTGCTCTTGGGGTGTGATTATACCTATTCCATGGGAGCACTTGTCTCCTCCCTTTTTCGTGTGGTCTATTTTCCACATGAAGGATGGATCGTGACCATTGATCAGCTTTCATTCTTTGGTCCTGATGTGGCAACTGGCCCGCCATTGTCCCTTCCCGGTTTTTGTCCACCCATTGTATCTGCCCCACTGCAGGTCAACTATGCGGCTACCTACCCCGTGCCTATACTCAGTGATGGTGCTGTTGTGCATCAGGTGCTGGGGGCATTGGGTCCTGACTTCCAGGATGTTTTCCTTCCATCGGGAGTGGAACTCTTGGAAGCCATGACTTCTTGTTCATTATGATGAGGTCTGTCGGAGCATAGTTCATTTTCTTGTGTCAAGATCCTTAAACAAATGAAACAAGACAGTCGGAGCATAGTTTGTTTTCTTGTTTCAAGCTCCTTAAAAAATGAAACAAGACAGTCGGAGCATGGTTCTTTTCCTGTGTCAAGCCCCTTAAAAAATGAAACAAGGTTGTTGGAACAAAGTTCATTTTCTTGTGTCAAGCTCCTTAAAAAATGAAATAAGGTATGTCGGAGCACAGTTCGTTTTCTTGTGTCAAGCTCCTTAAAAAATGAAACAAGCTCTCTGGATCAGAGTTCCTTGTCTTGTGCCAAGCTCCTTAAACCATGAAACAAGGTGTCCTAAGGATAGTTCTTTTAATGTGTCAACCTCATTAAAACAATGAAACACTTTCCTATTCAATTCAAGTCTTTGATAAGATCTCCTAAAATCCCAGTCGAGTCTTTCTCTTGATCTCGTAACTTGAACCTTCACTCCATCTGCCTTTCATATGGATTGACGCTTGGGGGGCATGTACCTCAAATTGAGTCACCATGCTGGGGGGCATGTTTACTTTTTCAAGCATAGTTTGTTTCCGTTTCAAGCTTGTGTAAAAATGAAACTGGTTTCAGGCATAGTTTATCTTTGTTTCAAGCTTGTGTAAAAATGAAACCAACTTCAAGCAGAGTTTCTTGATTTCAAGCTTGTGTAAAAATGAAACCATTCCCATTTTATCTCTTGTGATTACCATTTAATTAGCCTGTATTTGCCAGATGAGCCTTGGTTTTCTCATTCCATCGTCACTATCTGCTTGGCTGATCATATGCCTTCACTTGGTTGTTTTATCCGTTCCTAAGGAACCGCTGCGATGAGTGGTCTTGTTAGCTAGCCTCTTGACCTTTATCTTGTTATGAGCAGTTCCACCATTACCGGAACCAGTTGCTACCCTTTATACCACTCGTTTCTTGAGGAGGAGTCAACTTTCAGCTCTTTTCTGACTCTTAAAAATTGAAAAGATTGTCGAGTTGCTTGTCGTTTTGATCTCGTTAAAGTGGTTACGAAACGACATCTACCCAGTATACGTTTACCCCTTTTTCAGGCTAGGATAGATTATTTACGAAAAAGGAATACCCTAGCCTATCGCGACTAGGAGGTTTTCTCAGACATAGTTTTCTACCTTTTCGGATCTGTGGAACTATCTATGAAAAGGGACTATTGGAGTTTACTTTTATGCTGTCTTTTCAAACTCTATAAACATGAAAAGATGCCGAGTTCTTCCTTTGTCAGACTCGTTAAACCCTGATGGCATTGGATTCAGTCGTAATGACGATATTCGAGTTTCTCCTTCCTAGGGCTCGTTAAATGTACTAGGATGAGTTCGTCTGAAGGACGAACTTATATGAAAAGCATATGGTATTCTCTTCAAGCTTGTGTAAAAATAAAGAGGTACTCGCCAGAAATGGTAGGGAAAAATGGAACCAAAATCATTGTCGTGTCGGTAGTATGTCACTCTTGAACATGGCACTTGTCTGCATTCGTGTCGGGATGGGGACATCTCATCTCATTTTTCACTTGCCTCCATGGGTTTGGGTGATCCCTTTTGACCTCTCATCTGCTCTTTGCCTCATCATCATGACCTTTGATATTTTGATGTCAAATACTTCCAAATCCACTGTCGTGCCACCAATATGTTCAAGAGAAGTTGACCTTTGCAAGTTTCAACCTTCCTCTGATTCTCATCTGATCTTGATTCACAAAGACATTATGTTCCTCTGTCTCATGTCAATGATGTGGGAAACACTATGGCCCACCTTCGATCAAGGTCACTTCCTGTCAACTTCATCTCATTATCCAGGAAGCTGATCTAGAGACTCCCTTCTGGTATCTTGGAGCCTGCATGCCTCAATGGCAGGTTCTTCACGTTCGACGTGAGGTTTTTTTCATTGGCCTCTGATCGAGTGATTCTATGGGTGTTTGACGCCAGCTCACTAATTCACATACCGTAGACTGTACCTATAGTACCTTGAGGGCCATTGTCATTATTGGTGGTACCTCTTGTGTCTGTTAACAGCTTTCATCATTGGCTGGTAATCAGGCGATGTTCTCACATGTTCGACTTCATCTCACTTACTCACATGCTTGAACTTGTACTTTTTTCGGGTCTAGATGGAGCGCAAGACCCTGGATTTTGTCTGTTGGAATCCAAGCTGCGATTTTGTGGATTATTATGATTAGTTACATGACTCATTCATTGGATGGCTGCGACCATACCTGAGTCTATTTATCGATCCTCACTGGATGGCTGCGTCCATACCTTGGATCTGGATTATTGTATACTCTGTTATGGATGGTTGCGCCCATACCACATATATCATGTATTTGAGATATCAGTTGTACTTCTCTACGTAGGTTTTTCGACGGCAGTGTTTTCAGTTGGACACGTTCTTGTAAATCATTTCACACCTCTCTCTCTCTCGGGCCTCATGCTTTAGGGGGCATCTGTTACACAGCAATTTGTCACCATCCCTGCAATCCCTCGTCCCGCACATTCGAGGGCTTATTCCATGACCTATGAGCAGTGACATGACCTGAAAACACTTTCATGGCATTCCCCTAGACATGGAATTTCATTCCCCTGAAGACAACTCCTTGTGAAAAACCCTAAAAATAGCCTTTTTATCCTTGGCGTGACTAGTCAGTTTTATACACGCGCCAATGAGGGAAATCCTCCAAAGAGGGCGCGCCAGCTGGCACACTGTCTCAGTGTTGTACCCGCTCCAGGCTTATTAAGGAGTGTTTTTTAAAAATAAATGGCGAAATATTGACTCCAACCAACTCCTGAACTGGTCTCTAAATTGAGTTGGGACATTTGGCTCCGGATCTCCATGTAGAGGAAGTAGTTTTCCACCTCTCATGGAAGCTTCCTTGAGGATAGGGCCAATCCCATGATTGTATGGATCCCAACTCCCCTTCCACCATCTATATAAGCTTGCCATTTCCCTTTGCAAGCTAGTCTCCAAGAGCCTTCATAGCCTGAAGAATGCTGCAATAGTCCTCATAGAGCCAAATCAATATCAAGGAGATTGACGATCGAAGAGAGAGGCTTGTCCCCATTCCCGATGAGCTTTAATGAGACGTATTCCGCTGACGACCCGCCGAAGAAAGATTCAGCATCAGAGCCAGGTTGTATTTTCCTTTGTATGAATTAATGATAAGCGACTTTGGTTATGGTTCCACTTGTATTGTTCATTATGATCATGAGTTGTGTCTTCTCTGACTGATACATAATTGCACATTTTGGGTTTTATGCTTGTGTTTTTCTTGTTTCTTGCGTGTGCAGGTGTTCAATCGCGGCGAGCGTGAGGATTGTGATCTGCCGGAGCAAGGGAACAGGAGCACTACCTTCTCTATGAACAACAGCATTGGATTCAAGGTAAGCCTTCTTCGCTATTTTGTTTATTGCAATTAGGAACTTGCACCTTAGCGTGATACGATTGTTGCTAGACCCGATCTGGGCTAGTAGGGATCGCCTCTATCCGCAGAGGGGATTTACCTCTACAACAGTCCCCCTGTGGCCTACTCACATGAAGATAATTTGGCGTTGTCTGTTGTGTTCTCGGTCCAAAAAATTCGTCATTATATCCTCACGTGTTCCACTAAGGTCATGACCAATTCCAACCCTATGGATTTTCTATTGAGTCGATGGATCATCAATGGGAAGTACGCATGTTGGATCATTATCCTTTAGGAGTTCAATCTCAAATTTTTCACACCCAAGAGTAAGAAAGGTTTAGCCCTTTCCAAACTCATTTCTGAATTGCCTACTAGTACGCAAGATTTGTTGATTAATGATGATTTACCCGATGAACACTTATTCACCATTACTTTCGATGACCCTTGGTATGGCGACATCCTTACCTACCTGGGAACCCAAAATTTCGCTTCCCATATTGATCATGATGCTCGATGACGTATACGATACCAAGCCCCTCACTATCTTCTCATTGGTGACTATCTATATTGTCACGGTCTTGATTATGTCGTATGTCATTGTCTCACGCACACTAAAGTTGAGAAATTCCTTAATGCCTACCATAGTGGCACTTGTGGTGGCCACCTCTCCGGTTTTCCTACTGCCCAAAAATCCATGCGCATTGGGAATTTTTGGCCTTCTCTCTTCGATGATTGCATTCAAGCAGTCAAACATTGTTCTAATTGCCAACTATTCACCCCAAAGGTGCAAGCTCCTGCCACTCCCCTCCATCCTTTCATATTAGTCGGTCCCTTCTACAAGTGGGCCATTACATTTATGGATTGTCAACCTCCATCTACTATTAACCACAAATATATCATCGTGGCAGTTGAATATTTCACCAAATGGGCTGAGGCCATGCCAACGTGCAACAACACAGTGTTGGGAAAAATACTGAGAGGGGGGGGTGAATCAGTATTTATTGCATAATCAAATCTTTTTACTTTTTCATTCCTTAAAACCCATACGCTACTTTCCTTCAGTAAACTAGCGTATATACGCGGATCCCCTTTATGAAACTAGCGTATACACAGAGATATAGATCTGTCATTAAATCTTCACTTATATTATTCCATCATTCATTCATCAGATGTTCAATAAACAGTAAACATGTGCAGTAAGAACAGAATAAACCATCACACAAAGCATCACACATGAACACCGGGATTTTTAGGTGGAAACCCAAATCGGGAGAAAACCACCGCTGCAGTTGCTCAGCCTTCAATATTTTATTATAGAGAAAACATCTTACAACATATGTGCGTGTGGAGACACGGCCCGACACGCGAGCCTCCTAAACACGTTTTGACCTCACAGAGGAAGCTCAGCTTTACAGCTGGGTTGGAAGCCTCCTCTTGCAGAAGGTAGCTACGACCCCGTGCCTGGTTACCCGGCCTCACACAGAAGGAACGCTACAACCTGATGACTCGCTTGTGACACCACCTTGGACCACGTTTATCCATTTCTGCTGGATCCAACAACTTCAATGAAACACCATGGGGCATTTCATCATATTTTCATACCAGACCCTTTCCAAACTTTTAAGCATAAACATACATCACCAACAGATACTTAACAACACAGATCAGATAGCAGAAACACAGCAGAACAGATCGGATATTTCATACCCTTTGCTTCAGCAAACCCTAGTTTGCATACGCGCTTTCATATTTGATCATCGCGTATGTCTAACAAAATCCCACAAACAGGCGTGTACCTCGGTGTATATTTTATTAGCATATGGCGCTTTCTCTTCCTGCGTGAGCGCGTATGTACGCGCTATAATGACAGTAGCGTGTCGATCTTAAATCATTACGAACGGCTGCTTATCCGGATTGGTGTTCGGTTTCAAGATCTACCCTTTTGCTACAGATGTTCGCCTAGATGCTCGCCTCATCACAGATCTAAGCCTTCCATAATCAGATCCAGCAAATACAAGAGCAATTCAGATCTAGATCCCCTTCTTCATCATTGGTGCATCATACATTCAGATTTATCATTCAAGTGTAACCCTTTCCATTCATATATACTTCAGAGAGAAGTATTCATTCAAGCTCAGACATCTTGCACCACCACACATGTTATGCACAATGAATTTGTTCTCCTTATATAGGTTTATCCTTTTTCAATACCATGAGCCCCTTTTTCAATGCCATGAGCCCAAAACTGCCTGGACGGGGTCAATTAGGCGGATCATTACCCAATACCATGGGTCAATACCATGGTGGTTACCCTTGGTTTTGCACTTTTTGAGCGCTTTAGGCCATACGCGACTTGGAACGTTCTTTTCCGTGTGCATACGCGACTTCCCCTAGGCCAATCCGCGTATACCTAGAGACATACTCTTTTTCATCATAGAATCTAGCACATGCTGAAATCCTTTCTTTATTGCCTTCTGTACTCACTGTAGATACATCAGATTTCCTTCATCAAGAACATATTCTATCAAGCACAAATTCATCAAGTAAGTTGTCATCATCTTTATCAGATGGGTTGCCTTTCAAGGACAACACTCAGCATCATATTGTCAACAAACATTATATCACATCAGATTTACATCATTTACTAAGTCCATCAAGTCAAGCATAACTTCATCAGGTGGATTTCCATCAAGGACAATACATGTCAACAGTCGCATGTCTTCATCTTCATTCAGTGGGTTGCCATCAAGGACAACACTCTGCATCATATTTCCAACAATCTCCCCCTTTGGACTTGATGGCAACCATGATGGTGTTTGGTTACCACAACAGATTTAAGACAATATTTGACACCATTCTTTCTCTTCATTCAAACCACCATTCTTTCTCTTCATTCAAACACCATGTCACTCTCCCCCTTTGACATCAAGGGCAAAGGGCGGATCAACACCAACATACTCTCCCCCTTTTCTCCTCATGTAGAAGAAGCGTTCTGTAGATCTGATGTATACTGAAGTGACCAAGCTCCCCCTGAGTTCATGCTGAAACTTTAAACATATTTTTCAATGAAGTACATGACTCTAAGACATTCCTATCACCAATGACTCATACTTACATCAAAGATTCATCCAAGTGGATTTACATATAAGACTCAAGTACCCTACCAAGTGGGTTTACACCATTCAACTCAGCTACCCAACCAAGTGGGTTTACAAATTTGACAAGTCCTTACATGACTGAATATTAACATTTTACATCATGGGTCTCAACAAGACCTTTTCAACAAATTACAAAGATGACCATTTAAGACCAACACCAGAAAGTCCTTAAGAAAGAGAACATATTTCAGAACCATCATAATGCCAACATTGCATTATACTCAGCAAAGCTAATGCTCCCCCTGAATCTGTGCAACCAAGCAATCTTTCCAAATGAGTAAGGCTCCCCCTTAGTTTGTGCATCCTGAAAACTTCCACCAACAAATCATCAAGGCATCTTCATCAAAACATTAGAAACATAATTATGAGAACTGGAACACCACCAGAGATACCAAACAGTATCAGAGATACCAAACAGCACTGCAGCTGTGCTGAAGAGAGCTGAACCAACCAAAAATTGTCAGCAATCAGTCATACGCGGTTTTCTGTGCATGAACTCGCGTGTATACGCGACTGTGTTTCAGGAAATCCGCGTATCTCAAGCCATCTTCTAAAATTATGCAGATTTGTTCTTTTGATTGGCAGATAACACTCCCAGCTTCCGTCTTAGATACTCGAACGCTTCCCTGGGCAGAGGTTTGGTAAAAATATCAGCAATTTGTTCTTTGGAGGGAACATACTCCAACTTCACTGTTTGCTCAAGCACTTGTTCACGTAAGAAGTGATACTTGATGGGAATGTGCTTGGTATTTGAATGCATAACAGGATTCTTTGAAATACTGATGGCACTTGTATTGTCACACTTAATGGGGAAAGGAGGAGTACATTTGATTTGAAAATCTTGTAAGGTTTGCATCATCCAAAGGAGTTGAGTGCAACAAGATGCGGCAGCCACATATTCTGCTTCTGCTGTGGATAAGGCAATAGAATTTTGCTTCTTGCTGAACCAAGATACTAACCGGGGTCCCATGTAGAATGCACCACCACTAGTGCTTTTCCGATCATCAACACTTCCAGCCCAATCTGCATCAGTGTAAGCATGAAGAGTAAGATCAGCATTCTTTGGATACCATAGACCAAAGTCTTGAGTTCCTTGAAGATATTTGAATATTCTTTTAACAGCCTGAAGATGAGACTCTTTTGGATTAGCTTGGAATCGTCCAACAATCCCAACAGCATGCATAATGTCAGGTCTAGTCCCAGTGAGATAAAGTCAACTTCCTATCATCGATCTATACTCTGGTTGATTCACTGTGGGAGAATCATCATTAGAACTGAGACTGCATCCGGTTATCATTGGTGTACTTACAGGTTTGCATTCTTCCATGCCATACTTCTTCAGAATTTGCTTAAGATATTTTGCTTGAGATAAAAAAATATCATTTGTCGTTTGGTGCACTTGCAAGCCAAGAAAGAATGTTAGTTCCCCAAGTAAAGACATTTCAAATTCTTGCTGCATGACAGAAGCAAATTTTTGACTCAAAGATTCTTCGTTGCTCCCAAAAATGATGTCATCAACATATACAACCATAATCAATAGTTTATCATTTTCAATTTTTGTGTACAAGTTACTATCAGCAGACCCTTTTGAAAAACCTTGTTGATGAAGATATTTGTCAAGACGATAATACCAAGCTCTTGGAGCTTGTTTGAGACCATATAGAGCCTTTTTAAGTCTACAAACAAGATTTGCATCATTTCCCAAAATGAATCCTTCCGGTTGTTCTATATATACTTCTTCTTCTAGATCACCATTAAGAAAGGCAGATTTAACATCCATTTGATAAACTTTGATTTGTTGATAACTTGAAAAGCAAGAAACATTCTTATGGCTTCAAGTCTAGCTACAGGAGCAAAAGTTTCTTCAAAGTCTATACCTTCTTGTTGAGTATACCCTTTGCAAACCAGTCTAGCTTTGTTTCTTACAACATCCCCATTCTCATTTAACTTGTTCTTGACAATCCATTTAGTTCCAATGACATTTTTATCATGAGGTCTTGGAACCAAATCCCAAGTGTCATTCTTTTCAATTTGAACAAGTTCTTCATCCATGGCTTGCCTCCAACATTCATATTTGCTAGCTTCATTGACATTGTGTGGTTCAATTGTGGATATGAGTGCCAAATGATTAGAAGATCCTACAAGAGTTCTCCTTGTTCATACACCAGATTCTTTGTCACCCAAAATTTGAGATTCAGGATGATTCTTTTGAACATATCTGGATGGAGCCTTTTCAGATAGATCATCTTCAGGTTCTTCATTGGATCCACTGTCTATATCATTGCTATCTGATGTAGAAGGCCATATGTCGCTATCATCTTCTTTTGTTGTTTGTTTTTCTTCTTTAGGAGCTGCAGGAGACTCATCAATAACAACATCAATATATTCAACAACCTTTCGAAGCCTTTTATTGTAACATGTGAATGCTTTGCTTGACGATGAGTAACCAAGAAATATCCCTTCATCTGATCTAGGTTCAAATTTTCCAAGCTTTTCATCATTATTTTTGATAAAGCATTTACTTCCAAAAACCTTAAAATGCCTCACAGTGGGAGAATTGCCATACCAGAGTTCATATGGAGTTTTGTCACTATTTACCTGAACATGAGCCTTATTGAGAATGTTAACTGCTGTATGTGCTGCTTCACTCCAGAACATGTCAGGAACATCAGAATCAGCAAGCATAGCTCTAGCTATTTGAACAATTGTTCTATTCATTCTTTCTGCTACACCATTTTGTTGTGGAGTGCCTGCTACAGAGAACTATCTTTTAATGCCATGTTGTTCACAAAAATCAAAGAATTCATTTGATGAATATTCTCCTCCTCGATCAGATCTAAGACACTTGATTTTTAGATCTAATTCATTTTCTGCCAAAGCTTTGAAGTTCTGAAATTTTTCAAGAGCTTGATCTTTGTGTTTAATGAACCCGATCCAACACATCCTAGAGTAGTCATCAATAAATAAGAGATAGTATTCTTCCCCACGTAATGACTTTTTCCTCATAGGTCCACAGATATCAGTATGAATGAGTTCAAGAGGCTTACTTGATGATCCTTCTTTGGCATTAAATCGTACTCTGGTCTACTTACCAAATTGACAAGATTTGCATATGGTACTTTCCGGAAGATTGATCTTGGGAAGATCACGAACAGCTTGAAGTCTGCTTGCTTTGTTGATTTGAGAGAAACTCAGATGCCCCAGCCTTCTATGCCATAGCCAATTTTCTGAAGACTTGCTTAAGTAACATTGATCTATGCCGTTTAGTACATACAGGTTGCTTGGATTTCTTTTTCCTTTTATAATGATTTTACCTGTGTCAAGATCACGAACCACACATTCTTTGGAACTGAAGACCACTTCTGCTCCTTGATCACACATTTGACTAACACTTAACAGGTTATGCCTTAATCCATCCACATACATGACATCTTTAGCCTTCACCTTTTCTTTTAGAAAAACTGACCCTTTTCCTTTAATTACAGCAGGAGTATCATTTCCAAATGTAACTTTCTTTTCTTTTTCTAGAGCATTATAAGTATGAAGTTTGCTTTTGTCACCTGTCATGTGTCTTGAGCACCCACTATCGATGTACCATTGATTTTCTTCACCTTCCGCAAATAATTCTATCCCACAATTTTCAACCGGTGGTTCTTTCTTTTTCCATATTTTAGAGCTTGAGGGAACATGTTCTTTTGGCTGGATCTTGTTCCTGCATTCAGATTCTTCATGGCCAAAGTTATTACAATAAGTGCATTCAATTTCACTTTGAAGAGGAGAGAAATTTTTATAGGTATTCTTCTTTGGTTCAATATCCAACCTTTTCTTTCTTGCTTCTCTTGTCATGATGGTTTTATATGCAACACATTGAATAGCTTTATGACCAAAATTGTGACAAGTGAAACATTGCCCATTGAAGTAGAAATTTCTGCGATCATGGAATCTTCTATTTGAATTTACCCGTTGGTTGTAGTGTCTTTGAAAGCTATCCCTGTTAGTGTACCTTGAATTGAGATGGTCCTGCTTTCCCTGTAGAGATCCTTTATTCCCTTGCTGAGTGACTGAATGATGTAAACCACCTGTAACTGCTTTTAGATAGTTTGGTGCTGAAGTTTGAGAAGATTCTCCGGTATATCCAAGACCTGTCTTTATAAGAGGAGAACATTGTACCTTGATGATCTCATCTAAGGTTTCAGATCCTTTAGCAAATCTAAGATTCAAGGTTTTTGCTTTCTCAACTTCTTTTCTTTGACTTACCACTTCACATTCTAGTTTTTCAATATGTTTCTTTGTTTCTTCAAGCTACTTTTCAATGGTCTCTCTGATTATCTTTTGTTCTTCTAAGCGTAGTTTGAGTTGATTATTTTCTTCAAGAAAATTGTTTTCCTCTAGAGCATCCACAAAAGTATCCTTTTCTTCTTTTTGTTCAAATGCCATGAGAAGTCTAAGATCTTCTTCACATTCTTCCTCACTATTAGATGACTCATCACTATCTTCATTAGCATAGTAACTTTTCTTAGAGCTAGATCGGTTCTTATTCCTTCTTACTACTTTTCTTTTATAAGGACATTTTGCAGCATAATGACCAACTTTACCACACTCAAAACATTTGAAGGGAAGCTTACCTTTGAATCTTCCAATACCTAGTTGGAGCTTTCTCACGAAATTTGCTTCTTCTTCATCGGATACATAGCTGGATTCTTTGACAACCTCCTTTTCCTTTCCTTTTGTAGATGCCTTAAAAGCAGCTTCTCTTATTTGAGAAGGGCCTCCTTGTCTCATTTCAAAAGCAGTCATAGTACCATGTAATTGAACAATACTAAGCGATTGCAGATCTTGCCTTTCTTCAATAGCTGAAACTTTAGAGTCAAATTTTGAAGTCAAGGATCTTAAGACCTTTTCCACCAAAGTAGTATCAGTTATGGTTTCACCCAAATTTCTCATTTGATTTACAATATCATCCAGACGAAGAAAGAAACTGGCAACACTCTCATCACTATGCATATTCAAATTTTCATATTCAATTCTAAGAGTTTGGAGTTTTGCACTTTTTACCTTTGTGTCTCCTTCATAGCTTAGAATGATTTTGTCGCATATTTCTTTTGCTGAATGTAGCTGCATCACTTTAGCAAATTCTGATTCAGACATGCTTCCTAGCAAGACATTTACTGCTTTGGCATTGGTTTCATACTTCTTCCTTTCTGCTGCATCAGTAGGAATACTTGCCGGGTATTGATAACCTTCTTCCACGATTGCCCATACATCCGCACCAAGACTTTGCAGATATGCTTTTGTACGTACCTTCCAGAATATCAGATTGCTTCCATTGAATAGAGGTGGCTTTATAGACATTACTCCTTCTTGACTTCCCATTGCGACGGATCTCCTTTAAGCGATCAAGCTTCCGCACAAGGACCTCGCTCTGATACCAATTGTTGGGAAAAATACTGAGAGGGGGGGGTGAATCAATATTTACTGCATAATCAAATCTTTTTACTTTTTCATTCCTTAAAACCCATACGCTACTTTCCTTCAGTAAACTAGCGTATATACGCGGATCCCCTTTATGAAACTAGCGTATACACAAAGATCTAGATCTGTCATTAAATCTTCACTTATATTATTCCATCATTCATTCATCAGATGTTCAATAAACAGTAAACATGTGCAGTAAGAACAGAATAAACCATCACACAAAGCATCACACATGAACACCAGGATTTTTAGGTGGAAACCCAAATCGGGAGAAAACCACCGCTGCAGTTGCTCACCCTTCAATATTTTATTATAGAGAAAACATCTTACAACATATGTGCTGGCGCAGACTTGACCAGCACGCAGGCACCCACCTGCGCTCGTTTACCAGCCTCTCCTGGAAGGGAGCTACGACCCCCTGACTCGTTTACCAGCCTCTCCCGGAAGGGAGCTACGACCCCCCGATCTCGTTTACCAGCCTCACCTGGAAGGGAGCTACAACCCCCTGACTGAAGGCTACAACCCTCAGCACCACCTTGGACCACGTTTCATCAATTTTCACACCGGATCCAACAACTTCAATAGAACACCACTTGCAGGCCACATTTCATCATATTTCCAGACTGGACCCTTTCCAAACTTTTAAGCACAAACATACATCACCAACAGATACTTAACAACACAAATCAGATAGCAGAAACACAGCAGAACAGATCAGATATTTCATACCCTTTGCTTCAGCAAACCCTAGTTTGCATACGCGCTTTTACTTCACTGATGTCGCGTATATACGCGCTTCCGTCCACACAAACCAGCGTATACCTCAGTGTATATTTTATTGCACATACGCGCTTTCTCTTTGCTGAAGCTGCGTATATACGCGCTTCCTCCGCGGTGAAGTAGCGTATAGATCTTCAATCATTACAGAGCAGCATACTTCATCAGATCAGATATTCAGTTCAGATCTACCCTTTTGCTTCAGACAGATGTTCGCCTGGATGCTCGCCTCATCACAGATCTAAGCCTTCCATAATCAGATCTAGCAAATACAAGGGCAATTCAGATCTAGATCCCCTTCTTCATCATTGGTGCATCATACATTCAGATTTATCATTCAAGTGTAACCCTTTCCATTCAGATATACTTCAGAGAGAATTATTCATTCAAGCTCAGACATCTTGCACCCACACTCATGATTTGCACAATGAATTTCTTCTCCTTATATAGGTTTACCCTTTTCAATACCATGAGCCCCTTTTTTCAATACCATGGGCCAAAGCAATACCATGAGCCCAAAACTACCTGGACGGGGTCAATTAGGCGGATCATTACCCAATACCATGGGTCAATACCATGGTGGTTACCCTTGGTTTTGCACTTTTTGAGCGCTTTAGGCCATACGCGACTTGGCACGTTCTTTTCCGCGTGCATAGGCGACTTCCCCTAGGCCAATCCGCGTATACCTAGAGACATACTCTTTTTCATCATAGAATCTAGCACATGCTGAAATCCTTTCTTCATTGCCTTCTGTACTCACTGTAGATACATCAGATTTCCTTCATCAAGAACATATTCTATCAAGCACAACTTCATCAAGTAATTTGTCATCATCTTTATCAGATGGGTTGCCTTTCAAGGACAACACTCAGCATCATATTGTCAACAAACATTATATCACATCAGATTTACATCATTTACTAATTCCATCAAGTCAAGCATAACTTCATCAGGTGGATTGCCATCAAGGACAACACATGTCAACAGTCGCATGTCTTCATCTTCATTCAGTGGGTTG
The DNA here is from genome assembly GCA_034641835.2 of Pinus albicaulis. NCBI lineage: Eukaryota > Viridiplantae > Streptophyta > Pinopsida > Pinales > Pinaceae > Pinus > Pinus albicaulis. Next base: position 530,293,597 of record CM076577.1, read on the forward strand.
CCATCAAGGACAACACTCTGCATCATATTTCCAACACACAGTAGCTACCGCAGCTCTCTTTTTCTTTAACCATGTTATCGATCGATTCGGGGTTCTAAAAAAATTGGTCTCTAACCATGGCCGACATTTCAAGGATGAGATATGGAATGAGATATACTCTCTGTTGGGCTTTGAGCACCAATATTCATCATCCTATTACCCCCAAGGTAATGGTCAAGTTGAAGCAACCAATAAAATCCTTAAAACTATGCTTCAATGAATGGTTAACAAGCATAAAACCAACTGTCACCTTATGCTCTTCCCTGCTTGGTGGGCCTATCAAACTTATGTTAAAACCTCCACTAGGTTTACTCCTTTCCACCTTGTTTTTGGTGAGGAGGTAGTGTTATCGATCGAGTGTGAAATACCCTCCCTTCACTTAGTCATCAAAATTCCCTTGACACCAACCCTTTAGAACAAAGTGTTAGGTCCCTATATTACTAGTGTAGTCCCTTATTTTTGTTAGTGTAGCCCCTTTATTATTATTGTTGTACCCCTATAACCCCATATTGTTATTATTGTGCCCTTACATTATTATTGTTAGGTCGGATAGGATTATATTTTGACCCCATGGACTCATATATATAGAAAGGACGTTTTTTCGTTTGCATCATCCAAGAATTTTTCATTTTTGTAATGTAAAGGAGGTTTCCCCCTTGAAGTGACTTATTTATAAGGCATTGATCTCTCTTTTATTTTATTTTTTGGAGCTAGTTCCATAACATTTGGTATCAAAGCTTTGGATTCTAGGGTTTCATTGCTTCAAACAAGTCATCATGGAATTTTTTCTATAACTTCTTTTCTACAAGGGTTCAGACACAAAAAAAAAAACCAATTCAAATAAATCCTAAGGAACATTGTGTAAAAATTTTAGATCTTGGTTCGCAATATTTTCGGAGATATGATTTGTTTCAATTAGGGTTTTTTCAGGCTCTCAAATTTCATCCAAAATAGGTGACCTTAGGAAAATCGTCATAACTTTCTCTATGAGCATCGGATTGGAATTCTATAAAAAGTGGTCAAAATTACATGGACTCTAGTTTCCTATATATCAATTTCATAGCCAAAGGAGGTAATAGTGACACGTGGCGTTCCGTACAAGTTCGCTCTACTGAACCAGTCCATAATTAGGTCATTGTGGGAGATTGGTCATAAATTTGTCTTGAAGAATCTAAATCAAGTCAGACCTATGACATTGGAAAGAAGATTCAGAGGGCTACTATAGGACCGAAGTTAAAATCTCAGGGATCTGAAATTACCAAGATACATTAGTTTCAATATCAAGCTCCTCAAAATCAAGAAAAAGTTGTGTATTTTTTCTTTCAAATTGCATAAGTCTTGTTTGAAAAATCAGTTTGAAGTGATTCCAAGGGCATAGTGAAGCATAGATATCAATATTGGGTTATAAAATTCCCCCTAAAAATAATTTAATACCCATTAAGCCCTTAGAATACTCTACTATAACTCATGAAGAGGAAGAAGTGCAACATGATATATCAAAATTACAATATTAGGTGCAACAAATTTCACTCTCACAAAGAGCAACAAATAATGAAATGAAAGTTATGAAGAAAGGCATGGAAGCTAACATAGATGGTTTGAGGAAAGGCATGGAAGCTAATATGGATGGGTTGAAGAAATGCGTGGAAGCTAATATGGATGGGTTGAAGAAAGGCGTGGAAGCTAAGATGGATGGTTTGAAGAATTGCATGGAAGCTAAGATGGATGACGTGGAAGCTAACATAGACGAAATTAAGAGTGATATTAAAGTAGACATGGAAGGTTTTAAGGAAGGTTTGACAAATTTTATACAAGAAATGATTCCTAATGGCGAAAAGATAGTAGAGGAAACTCATCATGAGTAAAAAATAAATGTTAATCGTGATTTCATAAACTCTAATGTTGGATTGAAGACCCACCATATTCAAAATATCGATATGAGGAATTTTGATGGAAAGGATGCCATAACATGGATACTATAGATGGAGCAATATTTTGATCTCAATAATGTGCAAAACACAAAAAATTTATGCATTGCAACTTTATATTTAGAAAAAAATACATTTGTCTGGTATCAATGGCTTTGCTCCCTTTAAAAAATTGTCACTTGGTCGATTTTTATGGAGGAAATGATAGCACATTATGAGGATACAAAGAGAAACACCTTCTTTAGCCACTCGATAAATCTCAAAAAAAAGGGTTCATTGGTGGAGCACATTGAAGACTTCCAAAAATTGAATATAAGGGTAACTGATATTCTAGTGTAACACAGGATTGATGTCTTCATAGGAGATTTAAAAGATAACATCCAACATGAGGTTCACCTTTGGGAACCTGATTCATTGGAGAAGGAATTTAGGTTGGCAAGAAAAATTGAATGTAAAATTATTGAGACAAGGAAGCCTACCACTCACACCTATAAAGATGGAAGTGTTTCTACTCCTAAACTTCCACAACCTACAAGGTTGACACCACAAAAATTGGAAGAATAAAGAGAAAAATGGCTTTGCTATAGTTGTGATATAAAATACACTAAAGGTCATAAGTGTGCCGAGAAGAAATTATTTTACATAGATTGTGAAGAGGAGGAAGAAAATGAAAAATAAACTTCAAAAGAAGAGGATATACACCAGGAACCAACCCTAGAGAAAGAAGAAACAAGTTTAACCATATCGTGTAATGCATTGGCAGGAATTACCACTCCTCAAACTCTCAAGATAGAAGGACATATCAATATGAAAAAGGTAATAGTGTTGATTGATTCTGGTAGTACCCATAATTTTATTCATTGTAAGGTAGAAAAGGAATTGAATTTCTTCCTATACCCAGCACTAGAATGTCTAGTGATGGTTTCAAATGAGGAACTATAAATTTCTCTGGAAAATGCCATAATATAAAGCTAACCATGGGGGAATATGTATTGAATGGTCCAATTCTTTCCATTCCAATGGAAGGTGTTGATGTTGTACTAGGAGTACAATGGTTACAATCTTTGGGGATTGTAGCTTTTAATTTTCAAGAACTTTTCTTGAAATTTTTTTCAGAAGGAAAGGAAGTTGAATTACGGGGTATCACAGGGAAGCCAAGAAAGATAATAAGCTCTAATTTCATGAAAAATCTTATGAAGAAAGAACAACGAGGTGTAATTTCACAATTATGCTCACTAGAAGTTCCAACATCAAAATCATCTATTTCTCCAGATCTCCAAAAATTCTTTGACAATCATTACAAGGTGTTTAAAACTCCCAAAGAACTCCCACTATTCTTGATCATGATCATTCTATTCATTTGATTCCAGGAATTGTTCCTCCAAACATCAGGCCTTAGAGGTATCCTTATGTCCAAAAGAGAAAAATTGAATGTATGCCTGTAGAAATGTTAGAGGTTGGTATAATTCAACCTAGTCCAATTTCTTTCTCTGCTCCAGTAGTATTAGTGCACAAGAAGGATGGATCATAGTGCATGTGTCTGGATTATAGGGAGATAAATAAGCTCACTATTAAAGATAAATTTCCCATTCATGTGATTGATGAATTATTGGATGAATTAAATGGACCAATTTATTTTACCAAGTTGGATCTTCGTTCAGGATAGCATCAAATTAGAATGGACATTGAAGATATTCCGAAAACAACATTTAAAACTCATGAGGGTCATTATGAATTTTTGGTCATGCCTTTTGGCCTTGCCATTGCACCTTCTACATTTAAAGGGTTGATGAATTCCATTTTCAAACCCTTCCTTAGAAAATTTTTGTTAGTATTTTTTGATGATATACTAATCTCATCAAGTCTTGTAAGGATCATGTTCAACATGTTGACAGGGTGCTCAAACTATTGGAAGAGAAATAATTATATGCAAAAACCTCCAAATTTTTCTTTGGAGTACAAGAGGTGGAATATCTCGGTCATATTGTATTTCACGATGGTGTTAAGGTAGACCCTAACAGAATTAAATCCATTAAGGAATGGAAATTCCCCACAACCATAAATCACTTGCAAGGATTTCTAGGGTTAACAGGGTATTATCGCAAGTTTGTTAATAATTATGGGAGAACAGCAGCACCTCTAACAACATTATTGAATAAAGATGAATTTTCATGGACTCTTGAAGCAACTAAGGCCTTTGAATATCTTAAAGAGGAAATGTGCCTAGCACAAGTCTTATTTGTGCCAAACTTCACAAAAACCTTTATTGTGGAATGTGATGCCTCAGGAAATGGAATTGTTGTCATTTTAATGCAAGAAGGAAGACCCATTTCTTTTGAAAGTCATCTAATCAAAGGAAATCATTTACAAAAAGCTATTTATCATAATGAAATGTTGGAAATACTACATGCACTAAATAAATGGTGACCTTACCTAATGGGAAGACACTTCAAGGTAAAAACTGATCATGATAGTCTTAAATACATTTTGGAACAAAGATTATCTTTAGAGGAGCAACAAAAATGGGTCACAAAGATGTTGGGTTATGGATTTGAAATAATCTACAAAAAAGGGAAGTTAAATGTTGTTGCAGATGCACTCTCAAGAAAGGATGAAGAGGTGGAAGCATTGATTTGTCCCATTTCTATTATCCAACCAGATTGCATAACCAAAGCAAGGGATGAATGGAAGAAGGACGAAGAAGTGTGGACACTCATTCAAAATTTGTAGCAAGATCCTAGTATATATGATACATTTAGTTGAAAAAATGATTCCTTATGATACAAAGATCGCTTATATATTTGTAAGAATTCCTAACTAAAACAAAATATTCTTTTGGAATTACACACTTCTCCCTTAGGAGGACACTCAGGATTTTAAAAAACTTACCACATGGTGAAGAAAGAAATTTTTTTAAATGGCCTTAAATATGATATTCAAAAATTTGTGGTGGAATGTTTGGTTTTCCAACAAAATAAAGTTGAGACAATTAAGACCCTGGGTCGTTTACAACCTTTATCCATTCCAAGTCAATGTTGGGAGGATATTTCAATGGATTTTATCATAGGTTTACCTAAGTCTGAAGGAAAGAGTGTCATCATGGTGGTAGTTGATAGACTTACCAAGTATGCACACTTTTGTGCATTATCTCATCCATTTAAAGCAAGTACAATTTCTACTGCATTTATGGAAACAATTCAAAATCTACATGGAAACCCAAATATTATTGTAAGCGACAGAGATCCCATTTTTACTAGAAATTTTTGGATGGAATTATTTTCTTGTTTGGGCACTCAACTAGCTCATAGCTCATCTTATCATCCTCAATCTGATGGGAAAAATGAGATAGTGAAAAAATGTTTTGAAGGATATCTTCGTTGTTTTTTATCTGATAAAAAAACATAATGGGTCAAGTGGTTACCTCTGGTTGAATCGTGGTATAACACTTCCTTCCATACTGCAGCAAAAATGACCCCATTTATGGCACTTTATGGTTATCATCCACTGTCCATCACATCATCTTTAAGAGAAAATTCTAAGGTTCAAGCAGTGGAAGATCACATCAAGCATCAACAATAAGTTCTCCAAATCTTAAAGGATAACCTAAATTTGGCACAAAATCGAATGAAACAACAGGGAGATCAACAATGCAGCGAGAGAATTTTTTATGTAGCAGACTGGGTCTTTTTACAGCTACAACCATACAAACAAATGTCCCTCAAGCAAGCTAAGAAGGATAATAAATTATCTCCAAAGTACTATGGTCCTTACAAGGTGTTGCAAAATATTGGTACTATGGCATACAAATTGGAGCTTCCTGCTTCTTCTAAAGTGCATCCAGTTTTCCATGTTTCATGCTTAAAGAAGGTTATAGGTGAAAAACTTCCATTTCAAACAATATTGTGAGACCTTGACGAGGAAGAAAAAAATATATTGGAACCTGAAGCAATCACGGAAACAAGAACTTGACAGCTACGAAATCAATCAATTTCAGAGTATCTCATCCAATGGAAGAACTTACCCACTGAAGATTCTACATGGGAGGATGAGAATTTTATACAGAAGCATCCAGAGTGTAATATTCCAAAAGGGAGAATGCGGTAATACTGAAACACAATATAAGAACTGCAGAAAATTAAAAAACAAATCTAAATACATATCAGAATGAAAAGAAATAGCTGAGCCATTTTATTATATGGGAGGTGAAAAATAAAGTACAACAGTGCTCAAAATATGAGACACTCAAGCCAAAGGGATGGCCTGGAATGACCGTGCAATGATCCCACAACAGGGACTCTGTAACTGTTGAATTGTTGGAAGGTAAACTGCGTTGTCCCTGCTGCAACTGTTGGGACTGCAAATGCTAGTAAGATAGAAATTCAGATCTAGAAAGTATGGGAGCTCCGATGATGCTGAAAATGTAGATCATGGCTCAATGATGGATTCCAAAGATAACCCAAAAAGGGTTTCTCAGATCTGTCAATCTAATAAAATCACCCTCTTAGGGCTTCACATATATGTTGTTGGGAATGCTGATCTGAAGGTAGATCTGATGATATGATGGCTACAATTATTCACAATCAGATCTATGCAATATAGGTTGATCCCCTCACTAGATCCTTGGGCTAAAATCTCAAGATCTAGCTCCTCCAATCTCCTCCACTAAAAATAGCTGCTAGATGAACAACAGCTTCAGAAAAAATACGTTGTTAGAGAGGGAGGCTCAATAGCCTACTGCTAGATATGTTAAATCAACTCCTGAGTGATGGAAACAATAGATCCAATGTGAGGGGATAATCCCTCACAAGATTTCAAGCTGAAATACTGGAAACTTCCTTCCTCCAATAGATCTACAGGATTGGATTGTGCAATCCTTGAAGGGACTGTTGCTGCATGGAGGTAAAACCCAATGGCCTGAATGCCAGATATAGATCTGCTACTGCTGAAAGGTTGAATGTGAAGAACAAAGTGGTAGGATGAATCCTCCACTGGTTTCTTAGCTGAATGCTAGAAACAACCTCCTGAAGATGGCACCAATGCCTGATAAGGAATGAATAACAACCCTCTTTCAAGAGCTACTCAATGAAAGAGGTGGGATTCCCACTCAGGAACACCCTGTGCTAAATAACACTACAAACTCCGCTAAACAGCCCACTTCTGCATAGAAATTTCCTAAGACAAATCTAGATCTAAACAAATCAAGAAATGAATAATCCAAATCCTTCTCTCCAATGTGCCTTCACCTTCATTATATAGATATGAGCCTTCCATAGCTTAGGACCACTCCAAAAATGCATTGTACATGTGGACAAAAGTCTCCATGGTTGACTACGTTGTTGATCCATGTCCTCCATCATGTTCACACGGGGTGATTACCCTCACCATCATGTGTGCATTAAATGCATCACTTCCTCCACTATCTTATCATAAGTGCTTTATGATCTTCTTTGAATGCACTATGATCTCAATTGACCTTATCAAAGATCCTCGTGGTTTTTCATTTAAGATCCATGATCTTATTTGACTGTTTCATCCTCCATAATCTATCTCATAAATGAGACATGATCTCCATTAATGGATTTGCTCCACTACTCCATGATTTTAGATCTAGATCTAGAATATCCACATACACACATAAAAGTGGATTTTATTTATTTTTGAGGAATATGGGTCCCTCCACCCTTTTATTTACTTAATTAATTAAGTTTATTAAGAACTCTAATATTCAAAATATCATGTGAAAATTTGGGAATAATACAGTCCTCCCTGGAAAAATGTTGCTTGTCCTCAAGCAACTGCAAAAGTAGATGCTAGATCAATCTATCCCCCTCCAAATGGCATCCACACAAGGAAGGTCTCCCCATTTGCTGCAATGAGTTATGTATGCCCAGCACCAAAGTTTCCTCTCTAGAATGTCTAGATTGATCTCTAACTATGTAGCTAGATACCCCTCATCAACCATGAAGCTCCAAATGACAACCAGAAGTTGTCCAACATCCTCCACAATACATAAGATACATAAATATAGATGGTTCTTTCCACAAGAGGAAAGCTCTAACTCACAAAGTATACCTCCATCCCATGCTACATGAAGTAAAGAGAGTCTTTTCATGCCTCCATCCTTCGCCCTGTTGGCTTTGTTGGATCTAAGCATCATCCCAACATTGTACAAAAGAAGAAGTAGATATATATGGGTAGACAAAGATGTCAAACCATATTCTCCCAATAGTATCCAACACAACAATGCTACCTGCTGCCACATCACACCATCAAGATACCAAGTATGGTTTCCATACTCTCCAAGTAAGAGCCATCGAAGGAGTGCCTCTTGCTTCCATCCTCCAACACTATCATGAAAAGTAGGGGAGTATGTAGGACCAAAGTCCCCCAATAAAAGCCATGGCAACAAGTTCTCTTGTTGCCTCTTCACACCATCATGTGAATCATGGAGTAACAACAACATACTGAAGGACATATGTAATGTCATATCAGCCCAATACAAACAGACTCCATTATCACATATCATGAGAGTATTATGCCATATTACAGACAATATCAAACACATAAACATGGGAGATGTCATGTGATGGCAAAAATATCTCAACCAAAATGAAAATTCCTTCTTCTGTTGCATTCTATCATTGATACACAAGGCATGAATCAGAAAAACATGAGCTATTGGGTGGTAACCATACTCACCCAAGAGTAGCCAGCGCAACCATGCCTCCTTCTTCATTTCATGAGTGTTTTTTAAGGCATGGATCAAATAAATAGGAACCTTTGGGTAGTGACAAACCTCTCCCAAGAGCAACCAATGTAACCAAACTTGCTGGCCCATTTCATATATCTACAAGTGGTCATGCAACCCCTTTCTTATCATCCTCACCCACTCATCCCAATGTGGATGATGAATGATGTACTGCATAATCATGGTATCCTCCCTTTGTATAATACCATCCTTCCTAAACTTATGAAGAACTTTTCACTCCATGAAATATTGAAGTGCACCTCTAATGAGATCTCTCAATGAAATTCTCTTTTCACCAAAATCCCTCCAAAACCAAAGAGGTTCTGGATCTGTTGTAGGTATAAGTTTCTCTTTGAGCTCTGAGATGCTCATTGAGAAAGTGTCATCTAGAAAGGAGAAAAGATTCCTCATCTCAAGATTTCTACCATTTTTCATCTTTATCTCCATTGCTTCATGAGTGAAGCTACCTTCATAATTCTCCAAGAATAATGGGGCTCCTCCTTTATCACTGTTACTAAGTGACAACATTGTAAATTTGCATGGTAATACATGTGTTGTCTCAAAGAAAGGCACAATGCTAATCTCATAACCAGTCATTGTACATAGGATCATGCTCATCCCATTTTCTGAAACTCTACACTTCAACTCAAAGGGTTAAATGTAGTCCATCAATGATAAACTGGGATAGCTTTTCATTTCCTCCTTGATTAGATCAAGGGTCCTTCGCTTTGTGATATGTTGTTGCTTCAAATCAAAACTTTTTTCTAACCCTTGGTTATGCATTGGCCCTGATAGCATGTCCTCATAAGTTTCAATAAGTTATACCGAAACAATATGTGATGAATGTGTATCCATACCTTGGATCAACTGATGTGTGGGAACCTCTTTCCAGAACAGAATATTTTCTCCAACCGGGAAAATGGTGTCTCCAACTACTGGTAAGAGAGATGGTTGCCCTACTACCATTGTACCAATGCTGGAATCTTCCTCCTCTTCTGCATGCATCTCCTGAATCATGCATGGGAATCTATGTGTCAAGAGCTCAAGACTATCTTTCAAAGTTGCAAGTGTCTCTTCTCCAGATGTAAGTACTTCTACAGCTGGTGATGAATGTAGTGACTCCTTGTCTAGAGTGACAATATTGACATCCTCCTTTGTCTCCTTAGGAAATTTCTCTTTATGGCACATCTCTGCTTCCTTCACATCAAACTTCTTTCTCAACTTGTGAAATAAATTTGAATATTTAGTCACCTTTGCATGCTCCATGTGACTAAACCACCCATCATTGGCTTCACCTAAAAGATGAAGTACTGCAATTTGGATAGCATATTTTTCAGCCATAGGATGTAACCTGAAAAATGCATCTAACTCTTTCCTCTAAGCCTTAACAGTGCTTGAGGAAGATCCATCAAATGTAGGCAAATAGAATCTATTGTGCCTCTTTCTTCTATTGTTGCTATAAGATCTTATTTCTTCTTTCAGTTCAAAGAATTCTTGGAGAGTTAGACTTTCCTTGAATGCTCTAGAATATGCTTTGTACTCTTCAAGATATAGACTGAGAGTCTCATGAGTCTTAGGCTCTTTCCTTTCTTCATTCCTACACCTTTCACCTTCTTCAAAGAAAGTGGGCATAGTAGATCTATGAGATCTATGATTCTCTAGTTTTCTTCTTTGCTGATAGGAAGTGCTTGGACTTTCCTCATCATATCTTCTTCTTGGATCTTCTTTTTTCCTTCCCTTCTTCATTTTATTGACCTCCTTGGAGATATCTTGCATGGATCTAAAGAGAGGAGTGGAAAAATTATAATCCTCCTTCATGATAGATCTCATCTATCTACTTCTTATTTTGATGCAAAAGAGGAACTATCCACAAGATGAGCCAAATATAATGCTCTGATACAATTTTAATATCCCAAAAGGGAGAATGCAGTAATACTGAAACACAATATAAGAACTATAAAAAAGTAAACAATAAATCTAAATACACATCAGAATGCACTGAAATAGTTGAGCCATTTTATTATATGGGAGGTGAAAAAGAAAGTACAATAGTGCTCAAAACATGAGACATTCAAGCCAAAGGGATTGCTTAGAATGACCCCACAATGATCCCACAAGAGGGACTCTGTAACTAATGAACTGTTGGAAGGTAAACTACGTTGTCCCTGCTGTAACTATTGGGACTGCAACTTCCAGTAAGATACAAAGTTAGATATAGGAAATATGGGAGCTCTGATGATGCTGAAAATGTAGATTAGGGCTCAATGATGGATTCCCAAGATAACCCGGAAAGGGTTTCTCAGATATTTCAATCTAAGAAAACCACCCTCTTAGGGCTTGACATATATGCTATTAGGAATGCAGATATGAAGGTAGATCTAATGATATGATGGCTACGATGATGCACAATCAGATCTATGCAAGAAGGGATGATCCCCTCACTAGATCCTTGGGCTAAAAGCTCAAGATCTAGCTCCTCCAATTTCCTCCACTGAAAATAGCTGCTGGATGAACAAAAGCTTCAGAAAAAATGTGTTGTCAGAGAGGGAGGCTCAATAGCCTACTGCTAGATATGTCAAATTATCTCTTGAGTGATGGAAATAATAGAACCAATGTGAGGAGATAATCCCTCACAGGATTTCCAGCTGAAATACTGGAAACTTCCTTCCTCCAATAGATCCATAGGATTGTATTGCGCAATCCTTGAAGGGACTCCTGCTACATGGAGGTAAGACCCGATGGCCTGAATGCTGAATATAGATCTACCGCTCCTGAAAGGCTGAATGTGAAGAACAAATTTGTAGGATGAATCCTCCACCGGTTTCCTAGTTGAATGCTAGAAACAACCTCTTGAAGATGGCACCAATGCCTGATAAGGAATGAAGAACAACCCTCTTTCAAGAGCTACTCAATGAAAGAGGTGGGATTCCCGCTTGGGAACACTCTATGCTAAACAACACTGCAAACTCTGCTAAACAGCCCAAGCCTGCATAGAAATGTCCTAAGACAAATCTAGATCAAAGCAGATCAAGAAATGAATAATCCAAATCCTGCTCTCCAATGTTCCTTCACCTTCATTATATAGATATAAACCTTCCATAGCCTAGGCCCACTCCAAAACTGTGTTGTACATGTGGAAAAAATTCTCCATGGTTGACTGCGTTGTTGATCCATGTCCTCCATCATGTTCACATGGGGTGATTACCCTCTCCATCATGTGTGCATTAAATGCATCACTTCCTCCACTATCTTATCATAAGTGCTTTATGATGTTCTTTGAATGCACTATGATCTCAGTTGACCTTATCAAATATTCTCATGGTTTTGCATTTAAGATCCATGATCTTATTTGACTGTTTCATCCTCCATAATCTATCTCATAAATGAGACATGATCTCCATTAATGGATTTTCTCCACTACTCCATGATTTTAGATCTAGATCTAGAATATCCACATACACATATAAAAGTGGATTTTATTTATCTTTGAGGATTATGGGTCCCTCCACCCTTTTATTTACTTAATTAATTAAGTTTATTAAGAACTCTAATATTGCAAATATCCTGTGAAAATTTGGGAATATTACATAGAGCTACTCAAGCGTTGAGGGCAACACTTTTTTGAAGCAGAGGGGAATGTTAGGTCCCTATATTACTAGCGTAGTCGCTTATTGTTGTTAGTGTAGCCCTCTTATTATTATTGTTGTACCCCTGTAACCCCCATATTGTTATTTATGTGCCCTTACATTATTATTGTTAGGTTGGCTAGAATTATATTGTGACTCCATGGACTCCTATATATAAAAAGGAGGTTTTTTCATTTGTATCATCCAATAATTATTCATTTATGTAATTTAAAGGAGGTTTCCCCCTCGAAGTGGCTTATTTCTAAGGTGGTGATCTCTCTTTTCTTCTATTTTTTGGAGTTGGTTTCATAACACAAAGACTTATCATGCTTGAGAATCCTTCCGAAGACCGTCGTGTTGCCTTGCAAACCATCGAAGCAGCTAAGAAGTGCACCAAAGCTCAATATGACCAAAAAGTCCACCCTCGTACCTTTCACGAAGATAATCTTGTTCTAGTGTATGACCAGGCTCATGATGTCCTTGGTCATGGGAAGTTCGACTCATTATGGCTAGGGCCTTACATCATTAGTAAGGACTTGTGCAAGGGGGCACACCTTGTAGAGGATTTCGAAAGCAAACTTTGTAATATCCCGAAATTAGCAGTAAGCTAATTTGGGGACCCATGAATAAAAAATTATATTATAAGCACTTTCCTAAATTTTCTTGAGCACATATTTACTTGACAACGTGGGGCCCGGGAGGGTGAAGTGGCAGCAGGAGGGAAGAGGCAGCGTGGGCCCATGACAGCACAGTGAGAGAGGGACAACATGGAACAAGAGGGACAACATAATTGGTGGGGGATGGATGAGAGCAAGGCTCTCAAAGCATAAAAAGGGGAAGAGGCTCCTCATTTGTGGATTCTATTATGCATCTGTAATTTCTATCTTTTGACATTGAGTACGCTTTTGTTGTTAAGCGAAGTCTATAAGTGTTTTTCAACACATCGTGTGTCTTTGAGCGGAGATCCCAACCTCAGCCCCGGGGGACTTCGAGTGCCTGCTCAGATGAGGAGTTCTATCCATCGTTTTGCAAGAGGGATCAATAGCATATTCAGCCAGGTGTTAGAGTCGGTCCTTACAGCCCTCCGTCAGAGATCATTTCACTTTTTGCATATCATTTTTAGGTGTCTCGCTCATTCCACTTCGTTGCATTTCACTAGGGGCATGCCATTGACTGACGAGGGGGTCTGGTTGTCTTTTGTTTCCTCATGCTTGTACCTGTAGGGCTAATTAAAATTCCTAAAAAATCACTGAAGTTTAGGTCACTTCATTCATGGTCATAAATGATTATTTTTGTCAAAAAGAGTCTTTAGTTCTAGAGTCTAGGGTTTTCAGTCTTTTTCTACATGTAATAAAAGCCCGCAGGCCTTGAGGTTGGTTTCAAAAGGTTCCTATTTCACGTTTTTATTCTCAAAAACATTTGAAGACATTTCTAGTCCAAAACTCTGTTTTGGAACTAGAAATTGTCAAATTTCATTTTTGTAATAATTGTGTATTTGTTCCATCATAAGAAGTTCAAAAGCAGCCTTTGATCTTTGCCAAAGCCAAAATGCCAAAATCCCTGCAAGAATCAAGACATTTCATCAGTCCAAGACTCATAAAAAGTAATGAAGAGCCAAAAGACAGCATTGTATTAAGTGATAAAGTGCCAAATTCCCAAACATTAAAAAGTGGGTTATGGAGCAAATTAAAATCAAATTTGATTTTTATGAGATATTTTTCTACACATATAAGCCATGGAAGACAACTCATTTGCACAAATTCCCAATGCAGAGTTCGAATTGGTGAGTTGAGGGGCAAAAACTTGTTTTTCAAAGCCGTGGACCGGAGGTGGAAGTGCGCGCTACGCACAGAGGAGGCGCGCTACGCACACCAGGCGCGCGATGCACTGGGCTTCACAGGCCCGTGCAAATTAGCACGCGCGCTGCGAACATGCTATGCGCAGCGCACTGGGTAAGCGCGCTACGCGTATAATCTCAGAGCCAAAAAAATTTCGCTCCTTCGTCCAGATTCATGCCAAATTGGCTCCAACTGCTTGCAAGTAGGTTTTTCACGATTGCTCAGTGAATTTTGGATATGATTATGGTGTTTTGAAAGTGGAGAAACAAGTGTTTGATGAGGAGAAATATGTAAACCCTATGTTTATTTCCAAATTCATTTCTTAGGGTTTTGAAACAATTGATAGTGACTGTGTGGGGGTTTCCAAGCTTATGCTGTTGATATATATGCATGTGTCATCTATTGTCAGTAGTGTCTCTGCTTCCACGCCCTCTCTTTGCCATTACATCACTGCTGTCACTATGATTGCCATCGTCATTTTAGCACTGCTCATCATTCATGTTATGACATAGTCCCATTTTCACTTGTCCACATCCTCCATTGACATTTGTCAAACACTGCAAGGGATATTGTCATTTTGTTCCTAACAGTTGTTTTCCCCACATTACACTTTCTTCTACTCACTTTTCAAATCCTCTTATGATCAATAGAGTGACTGTTTTTCATGCAAACTCATTTGACAGAGCCATTACCACTGTGGTTTTCCTATGATACTTTGATACATATGTGACATATTTGGGTTTTGAGCATACACTGAACTTTTGTCTTCACTACACCTATATCAGCATATATATTGCAGACATCTTGTTTTCAAAGCCATGTCAGAGACGGATTCAGTTTATGAACAGGAGTATGACAGTGATTCCACAGCAGAGTTTAATGTGCCATGGAGGTCTCACAAAAGTGGCAAAAGTGGTAAGCATCTCAGGCAGGAGCCTACTTCTTTGGCTCAATTGCAGGCTTGCCCGCTTGCAATGGATTGTTTTCAGCATCAGTCATGTTTCCACTACTGTGAGATGATTTCACAAACCCAACATCATCATGAGCTAGCTCGTCTATTTGTTCTACATTTACATGATGGCCGTGTAAACCTTGCCGGAGTAAATTTCATTCTGTCACCAGAGACTATTGCTCAGGCCACCAGGATACCAAATATAGGAGAGGAATGGAACAAACGAAAGCAGTTAGAGAAATCCTACTATGAGCCATACATCAAACCTAGGTTTATGAGGCAGCTGAGTAGGGTATTTCCTTTCAGATTTCTGAAGGATGAGTTTGCGACATTGATGAAACTCATCATTCGATATTTCTGTTGCGAGGGCAGATTCTCGCATCTCTATGCGTACCATGTCCGTTTGTTGATGCATTTCACGAGGGTATGTATGATGAGCGTTCCATACTTCATGTATCGCAACATAGAGAAGATGACAATTTTTGTACAGAAGAAGACCCCAGCACAGCAACATCGCAGTATATATCATTACGCGCTGATCAAAATCATGGTGGTACATCAGTTGACACAGCAGGGCATTACTTGGGAGGATTTCATCTCCCGTGACTTCTTCACAGCGCCACAGCCGCCTCCCGAGGTAGTTCATGATGAGGGAGAGCCTTCACACCAGCTAGAAATTCCTGAGATCGAGCATATCAGTGCTCCATTGTATGTGACATACCAGCGAGGCCACAGGGTTTTGTTTGCAGCATCACGACGAATACTATCTCCACCAAGGGTGGAAGGGGTCTCGTTGACTTCATCAGTAGCGCGAGTATTATCTCCACCAAGGGTGGAAGGGGTCTTGCCTTCTTCTTCAGCACAGGTACAGATCCAGGACAGAGGCAAGAGACCTATGCACGATGAGGGCCCATCAGGCGGTCGAGATACTGATTTCACATTCATTGATGTTGATGCGAGCTCTCCTAGCTCGAAACTGAAAGAGATCATCTAGGAGCAAAAGGCCGAGAATGACACGCTGAAAGATAAATTGCAGAGGGCTCAGTGGGTGATAAACTACCTAGAGCAGCGTAACAAACAGCTAGAGGATGAGCACACACTTTTAGAGCTGCGGCGAATCCGGGAAGATCGACAATTGGCCCGGAAGAGACCTGGTGACATGACACCAGCTGATCGAGATTCTTGCCTCACGCATGTTAAAATTCATCTGGAGAAGTTGTTGGCAAAGGCCAATAGAGACAAATACATGCTTCGTCACATGAAAGGTCATTATTGGGCCCGCATGCACGTCTGCAAAGCAAAAATGAAAATTCTGAAGAGGAGGTTGAGCAGAGCACTAAAACGGCGGAAGAGGCCTGATCCACTCCGTATTTTGGCTGAGGCTTCATTGGCTGGGCATGATACATGATGGAGGGTCTTCACTCCGAATTTGAGCAAATTTGAAGAAGTTTTTGTCATTTTGGAAAATTTTGGTCTCAAAACAGATTTTTCAGCCCAACGCATAGCGCGTTGACGCGCTCGCTTATGATTGGGACATTTGTTGGAGGAAAAATTTATATTTTTGGGTTTTTCATGGTAATTTATGCATGCTCCAGTATTACTAAAGCATTTCATCAAGTTCTGGATGATCAAAAGGGCCAAAACACCATGAAAATCACCGTTCTACCACCTTTTTCAGCAGCAGAAAGTACTTGTGGGAGAATGAAGTTTTGGAGGGTCAAATGAGCTCTAAATTGGGAACTTCCACTTGGGTTGGATAGAAAACATCTAGGGATTTCCAAAAAGCTATCATGAGCTTGATTTTGATGCCGGGAAGTGCCCCAAAATCAGGCTGAAAGGCGCGCTACGCATAGAGATTTTTGGTCCATTTTTCATCTTCCAGCTCAGGATTTCGGCCAGTTGGACCAGTTTTGCTTGTGGATGTAATTTTTGAGTTATCTTGATGTAATTTTATGGTTGGAATGTAACTTGAACTCACTTTTACCTATTCTAGATGATTCACTCCTAAAAAAGTAAAAATCAAATGTAAGAATCAGTTTCCTTCCTTTTAGAGGCAAGTTGTTTGGCTGCCTATATTCTAGCTCCTTGTTTAGAATTAGTTGGAACTGCTCCTAGAAGGAGGAATTATACCCATAGAGGTGTGGGAAGGGGTTAGGATAGTATATATGATGTAATTTCTGATACATTCTACAGGTTGGACTCTTGGGAAAAGTTTGGCACACTATTGTACATATTTTTCATATTTTGGCTAAGGAAAGATCAGAGGTTTTGCAGCACCTGTTGGGATTCTTGTGGCTTTCAGTTCTTGATGGTGTTTTCTCTCAGTTTATTGTAATTTATTTCATTTTTAATGTATGCCATTCCCTTCTTATGCTTCTGAAACTAAATGAATGATTAAATGAGGTTGAATCCATTGTTTCCAGTGCTCTGCCTTTAAATTTGTTTAGTTTTATATGTTTTCGCCTGTTTGGAGAGGATCCATGTTCTCCCTTGCCCTCTTCAGCTCCTTGTCGTTCTGATCCATCCATACACCTGATCAAAAGCATCAAGACTACTGCCTACCTTTCCCCAACTCGAATTCTGCAAATATCTGGCCTTATCCCCGAACCCAAAATTGTTTTTCCCATTTTTTTCAACAAAAACCCAAAAAATCAAAATCAAACTTTCCTATCTCTTTACTAGCCTAAAATCAGTATTCATTATAATTCATCTCGCACCCTATTGCTCAATTTATCGAGATAGACCCGGAGAGAGCCCTCTCTTGTCCTCGTAGGGCTAGCTACGAGGCTGAGCGTGGTTTGATGTAGCCTTGAGTTTTACCTTATTTCAGCCTAAGGTAGATTTGAGCGCTAACATAGTGGCGACCATACTGGGGAGGAAATCTCAATGGTTTGCTTGTTTATGTGTTCGTTTCATGAGTCTTAGACGGAGTCTGAAGTCACGCCAGGTAGCTTTCGAAACGCTTTTGCCATGCATAAGTGGAAGTAGATAAACGCTGCTTCAGTCGATCTCCGGTTAGCTTGTGAATGCGGCACTCGATTTGCAAATTACCCCAGTATACTTATTCGTTCTAGACCTTTGGATGAGTGAGTCTAGAAGTCGATAGGCTGAAAATAATCTATTGTGTCCTTTGAATTTTTCTTGGATGGATCAATACACTGGCTTCAAAAAGGCATACCAGATCAAATCCTGATCCAAATCCGCCTCCAGTATATGAAAACCCCAACCTAATCCCAAGAATTTTCCATCGAGAAGCTCCCATGATTCCTTTGGTCAAATCTCACTCATACCCCACTGTTTTTTAATACATTGAAGATATTGAGTTTGACGATCAATTTGAGTTATCATTGTTTGAAACCAAATCCGAAAGTGCCACTGGTTCTACCGTCATCAATCCTGAGTTCATCAAGTATTTAGAAGTTGAACAAGCAAATAGATCTATCGATAATTATATTCTGAACTTCAAAACTCCATTGTGGCAACCAATATTCCCGAATTCATTGAATCTGCTTCACAAACTCTTGGGCCATCTGAGATTGCATCTGGTTCACGGATTCCCA
This sequence comes from Pinus albicaulis, assembly GCA_034641835.2. NCBI lineage: Eukaryota > Viridiplantae > Streptophyta > Pinopsida > Pinales > Pinaceae > Pinus > Pinus albicaulis. Next base: position 530,312,288 of record CM076577.1, read on the forward strand.
CTGAACTTCCCTTTATCCCTACCATTCCCGTACAGCCTGAGATCTCTGATCAGCAATCAGCAGTAGTTTCTCCCTCATCTCCACCGCATACACCTCGTTCACCTACTGCTCCCATTCCACTTGTTTCTCCGAGACAGCAGATTATAAATCCGCCAAGAGCCATGGCTGCGAGATTTGCAACTCTTGTTTTACCTGCAATTTGGATCCTATGTCTGCTAATTATCAGAGCAAGATTCCAATATTCGATGGCACTCCACAGAGTATATCCGCTCAGCAGCATATTTTCAGAATGACAGATTTCTTGGACCTGCATGAAATAGATGAAGAAAATGTGTCCATGAGGTTGTTCGCCTAGACTTTTGGAGGTGAGGTTCGTAAATGGTTCAGAGCTTTACAGGCCGGAAGTATCAATACATTACAAGAGCTTCAGACACAATTCTTAGATCGATGGGAGATAAAAAAAGATCCGCTGCAAATTACTTCTGAGTATACCAGAATCAAATGTAATCCTGGTGAGTCCGTTCAGGATTATATTATCAGATTCAATACAGTTTATAATGCAATTCCAGATGACTTAAGACCTTCTAGAAAGTCAGCTCTCCTTAAATTCCCAGACGGTTTCGATCCGGAGATGGCTTATTCACTACGAGATAGAGATCTGCCTACCTTGGAAGATATGCAGAAGATTGATGTTAGTGTTGAGGCGAATCTGAATGATAAGAGAGCCCGGTTGAAAGCAGAGAAAAGAGTGACCATAAAAGAATAAGCTTCCACATCTGCATCAGAACAACACTTGCTTCGTGAGATGGAAAAAATGTTCAAAATAATGACGCTTGATAAGCCAGAAACGCAGATTCATAATCCCAACTACCGTGGCCAGCAGCAACCACAGTTCAGAATTAAGCAGCGTGAACAAAGAGCACAAGAGCCGGTAGCCCAGCAGCAGATTAAAACACCTCTTTTGCAGAATTTTGTGAGTCAAGATTCAGAAAATGATGATGATGTAGTAGGTGAGAAAAACCACTCCTTTACTCCCGATGATCTGCCTATTTACATCACTGAGGATGAAGAATATGGAGAAATTTCAGCTATACAGAAAGATGAAGATTTCATTTTCGCAAATGATGCAGATCTGGAGGAAGAATCAGATGAATACCAAAGAGGGTATATGAATGCTTTGTCCGCTCAGCAGAAGCAATACTCATTGAGAAATAGAGATGTGCCCATAAACCCAATTCAGAAAAGAAAAGAGGCTTCAGCACCAAAGATGGATTCACCTATACCACATAAGAAAGGAAAAGAGACAATTGATCCCGCAGCTAGTAAATCATCATCGGCAGAAAGGGAAAATTAGTCAAGTATAATGAATGATAAGGCTGAAAAGAAAGAAGTTCTGGTCAAAGAAGTTGAAAGAGTTTCAGCCTTTATTTTAGCAAATGAAATTTCCAAATTGAAGGTATCTATTCCTTTGACAGAAATTATGAAGAACAGCAGCTATCGAGGTCAAGTCTCCAAAATTCTGAATTTTGATCCAATGTTTGACACGGTAAATATAGAAGATGATCAGCCTGAATTGATATTTGGGCCTGCTTTAGATGGTGAGTCCCCTGACAGTGATGTTCCTCCCTTTTATATCAGTTTTAGGTTGCATGAATATGTTTTGCACAATGCCATGTTCGATTCTGGTGCTTCGCACAATCTTATGCCAAAGGCGATCATGGAAAAGTTGGGTCTAGATATTACAAGGAAATATCATGATTTGTATTCATTTGATTCCAGCTGCGTGAGATGTATCGGACTCATCAAAGATTTGGTTGTAAGTTTAGATCAAATTCCTGCGAACAATGTCTTGATGGATGTGGTCGTGGCGGACATTCCTCCTCGATTTGGGATGCTCCTTTCTAGATCTTGGGGGGCAAAGTTGAAAGGTACACTACAGTTAGATTTTTCCTATGCTACAATTCCAGTATTCGGTTAAATGAGAAAGTTATATCGAGAGCAGAAGATGAAATACATGATAACAAGCAAGGAGAAACCAATCAATCATCCTGTAAATTATGTACATACCGACTTAGAGTCGTTTGTTTTGTTTGCTGATAGTTTTAATGATATAGATAGTCAATTAGTTCAGGCAGAAGATATACCAGAAATCACTGAGAATTTTAGAGAATTTCTGCAAAAAGAAAGACAAGAAAAGCAAGATACTCTTGAGAAATCAGCTAAAGACAATGGGCAGCAAACAGGAAAAACAGAGTTGGCGCAATTTCAGCACTTGGAGGAGGATGAGGATGGTCTTTGGACCATGGATTTTGATGGCGCAGTGGGTAGTGATGGTGTTGGAATTGGTGTTTGGATTCGTAGTCCATTTTCCACTCCGGATAAGGTTCCAAGCAATGTGAGAGTATGTTCCTACAAACTAGCATTTGAATGTTCTAACAATGAAGCGGAGTATGAGGCTCTGATTGCTGGCCTTAAGATTCTAAGAAAGCTGAAAGCGAAAAGAATTGCAGTCTATGGTGATTCTGAGTTGGTGATAAAGCAGGTAAAGGGTGAGTTTCAAGCCAAGCATCCTCGCATGAGGGCTTACCGTAATGCAGTTTTAGACATTTTGAAGTTATTTTCTGATCATACCTTGACATGTGTGCCTCGCATACAAAATGGTGTTGCTGATGGACTTGCTAAGGCAGCAAGAAATTTAAAAATTCCAATGAATTCCAGCAACAAGTTCGAGATTCATGTGAAGCACCGCCCCACCGTTCCAGACAATCAGTGATGTTGGCAAGTTTTTCAGGATGATGAGGAGATTAGTGATTTTCTGCAAAATAAGGGTAAGTTTAAAGACACCTCCATAGATACAAAACATGATGATGGTAATGATGATATACAAATAAATCAAATGGAAGTGCTGCAACTTAAAGATAACATCATTCCTAAAGGATTGATTCCTTTAGAGGAACTCTTTGATCAAGACGATGTAGCCCGCAAACCGACATTGAGGCCGACTGAAAAAGGTGTTGAAGAAGTAAATATTGGGACAACTGAAAATCCCAAGATGGTAAAGTTATCCAAGTCATTGTCACCGAAGGTAAGAGCAGAGTATGTGAGATTGTTGTCTTCATTTGCTGATGCTTTTGCGTGGGATTACTCAGATCTAAAAACATATGACACTAATATCATTCAGCATACTATCCCTATCAAACCAAATCAGAAGCCTTTCCGTCAGAAGTTGAGGAGAATCAATCCAAAGCTGCTACCATCGATTGAAAAAGAGGTAAACAGGTTGTATAAGTCAGGAATCATTGTGCCTATCAGATTTTCAGATTGGATATCAAATTTGGTGCCCGTGAGAAAGAAGACAGGTGAGATCCATTTATATATTGATTTCAGAAATTTGAATAAGGTATCATTAAAGGAAAATTATCCGCTGCCAAAAATGGACCATATATTGCAGCGAGTAGTTGGAGCATCAAGGATGTCACTACTCAATGGCTATTCAGGTTATAACCAAATTTTAGTGCATGAAGATGATCGTGACAAGACTGCGTTCACCACTCCATGGGGAACGTTTCATTATGCAAAAATGCCGTTTGGTTTGAAGAATGCAGGTGCCACTTTTCAGCGTGCAATGGACATGGCTTTCGCCAACGAGAAAAACATATTTTTGGTTGTTTACCTTGATGATCTGACTGTGTTTTCAAATTCTGATGAAGAACATTTATATCACTTAAAAGTTGTTTTCCAGAAGTGCAGAAAATATGGTATTTCGCTGAATCCGAAAAAGAGTCTTTTGCCATGGATGAAGGCAAGCTCCTTGGCCACATCATATCGAAAGACGGAATTCGTGTTGACCCTGCACGTGTTGAAGCCATCTAGAAAATAGAACAGCCACGGAACAAGAAAGAAATACAGTCCTTTAATGGTAAAATGAATTTTCTGCGTCGTTTCATTCCAAATCTTGCTGAGCATCTTAGAGAAATCACGAACATGCTGAAAAAGGACAGTCAGGTAAAGTGGACAGAAGAGGCGGTGAAATCATTCAATTTGGTAAAGTTAGCTCTTTCTTCAGCCCCTATTTTAATCAGCCCGGACTACACATAGGACTTCATTTTGTTTTCGTTTGCTTCTGAGCACACTTTGGTAGTTGTTTTAATGCATAAAAGGGATGGAGTTGAGAGGCCCATCGCTTTTTTCAGTCGAATTATAAGGGACGGAGCGTTGAAATATAACATTATTGAGAAACAAGCGCTTGCACTTGTAAAGGCCTTGAAAGATTTCCGTGTGTATATACTGCATTCCCACATTATAGCATACGTTCCTAACGTAGCAGTTAAAGATGTTTTGGTACATGCAGATCCAGAAGGAAGGCGGGGTAAGTGGATCGCTGCGTTGTTAGAATATGATGTGGAGATTAAACCGACCAAGCTGATCAAAGGACAAGGACTAGCCAAGCTCATGGCTGAAACAAATCTGCATGCTCTAGATATAAATTTGATCGTTGCCATGTCCGATGAAGATGAGGAGAGTACATCATTTCAGGTATCTGATATTTTTGTTTCTTCCCCTTGGTATGCTGACATTTTATACGTACTTCAGAATTTGTCTCCACCACCCAGGATGCCTAGAAATAAGAGTAGAACCTTGAAGTTGAGGGCTGCAAAGTTTTGCATATTGAATTCTGCATTATATTGGAAAGACCCTGGTGGAATGTTATTGAATTTTTTGGTAGAGGAGGAAGCCAAAAGAGTTTTGGAGGACTTTCATAGAGGAGACTGCGGGGGCTATTTGTTTTGGAAAACCACAGCGAATAAGATTCTAAGGGCAGGTTACTATTGGCCTTCTTTGTTTTCTGATGTATATAAGGCTGTTAAGAATTGTCACGAATGCCAAATTTTCGAAGGGAAGCAGAAACTACAGCCTTTGCCTCTTAAACCAATTGAAGTCAGTGCACCATTTCAGCAGTGGGGATTGGATTTCATTGGGGAAATCCATCCGACATCGTCAGGTCAGCATAGATGGATATTGACAGCAACGGATTACTTCACGAAGTGGATCGAGGCCATTCCCACTCGACAAGCCATGGATGCGGTAATTATCTCTTTTCTTGAAAAAAATATTCTGTCATGTTTTGGGTGTCCTAGTAAGATAATCACAGATAATGCAGCGACATTCAAGTCAAAGAGGATGGTTGAATTTTGCTATAAGTACAACATCAGCTTGGGACATTCCACTGCCTACCATCCGCAAGGAAATGGCTTGGCGGAACCTTCAAATAAGTCTTTGGTAAATATCATTAAGAAATTGTTGGAAATCAATAAAAAGGGCTGGCACAAGAAATTAGTGAATGCACTTTGGGCTGATAGGGTAAGTCAGAAAAAGTCTATCGGTATGTCCCCTTTCGAGTTGGTGTATGGGGTAGACACAGTTTTTCCCACTTCCCTTGCTGTCCCGGTAGTCAAATTGCTTCAGGAAGCCGGTAGTGAGGAAGATCCCATGCAGCGAAGGATTAATTAGATGATTCATTTACAGCAGACACGGGAGGAGGTCTTTCAAAATACATTCAAGTTGCAGGAGTGCATAAAGAAGATCTATGACAGAAAGGCAAAAGTAGATAAGTTTCAGCTGGATGAGGTGGTTTTGAAGTGGGATGCTCGAAATGAAGATAAGGGAAAGCACGGCAAATTTGAAAACCTATGGAAGGGTCCTTTTAAGATAGCAGCGTATCGTGGTCAGAACGCCTTTCTTCTCAAGGAAATGAACGGGGATGATTTTCTGGGAGGGCCGATCAATGGTCGGCTACTCAAGCGATACTACTTCTGAGTATTTTCTGTTGATTTCATCATCATTGTATATATCATTTTACTTCTGTTTCATCGCAAGTGTGGAGTAATCTCTTTCTTCAGTCTGGGGCCCGGAGCGAAGGCTATAATTCTGGAGATGGAGGTTAGTTGGTTTGAAATTCTGTCAAGTCAGTTTTATCAATCTTTTCAGTTTTAAAATTGAGTCGGTTTCTGTCAAGTTTTCAGTCAATAAATGTGTCAAAAATTTTTCTGTTATCTGTTGAAATAATGACTACATCGCCCAATGGATGAAGGCACTGTCTGACTCCCCCATAGATCTGCCGTTCTTGGCATCTCCTTGGAGCCACCATCCCCATTGGAGCCAACATTAGAGTCGGTCCTTACAGCCCTCCGTCAGAGATCATTTCGCTTTTTGCATATCATTTTTAGGTGTCTCGCTCGTTCCACTTCGTTGCATTTTGCTAGGGACATGCCATTGAATGATGAGAGGGTCTGGTTGTCTTGTGTTTCCTCATGCTTGTACTTGCAGGGCTAATTAAGATTCCTCAAAAATCACTGAAGTTCAGGTCACTTCATTCATGGTCATAAATGATTATTTTTGTCAAAAAGAGTCTTTAGTCCTAGAGTATAGGGTTTTCAGTCTTTTGCTACATGTAATAAAAGCCCGCAAGCCTTGAGGTTGGTTTCAAAAGGTTCCTATTTCACGTTTTTATTCTCAAAAACATTTGAAGACATTTCTAGTCCAAAACTCTGTTTTGGAACTAGAAATTGTCAAATTTCATTTTTGTAATAATTGTGTATTTTTTCCACCATAAGAAGTTCAAAAGTAGCCTCTGATCTTTGCCAAAGCCAAAATGCCAAAATCCCTGCAAGAATCAAGACATTTCATCAGTCCAAGACTCAGAAAAAGTAATGAAGAGCCAAAAGACAGCATTGTATTAAGTGATAAAGTGCCAAATTCCCAAACATTACAAAGTGAGTTATGGAGCAAATTAAAATCAAATTTGATTTTTATGAGATATTTTTCTACACATATAAGCCATGGAAGACAACTCATTTGCACAAATTCCCAAGGCAAAGTTCGAATTGGTGAGTTGAGGGGCGAAAACTTGTTTTTCAAAGCCGTGGACCGGAGGTGGAAGTGCGCGCTACGCACAGAGGAGGCGCGCTACGCATAGAGGAGGCGCGCTACGCACACCAGGCGCGCGACGCACTGGGCTTCACAGGCCCGTGCAAATTAGCATGCGCGCAGCGCACTGGGTAAGCGCGCTACGCGTATAATCTCAGAGCCAAAAAAATTTCGCTCCTTCGTCCAGATTCGTGCCAAATTGCCTCCAACTGCTTGCAAGTATGTTTTTCACGATTGCTCAGTGAATTTTGGATATGATTATGGTGTTTTGAAAGTGGAGAAACAAGTGTTTGATGAGGAGAAATATGTAAACCCTATGTTTATTTCCAAATTCATTTCTTAGGGTTTTGAAACAATTGATAGTGACTATGTGGGGGTTTCCAAGCTTATGCTGTTGATATATATGCCTGTGTCATCTATTTTCAGTAGTGTCTCTTCTTCCACGCCCTCTCTTTGCCATTACATCACTGCTGTCATTATGATTGCCATTGTCATTTTAGCACTGCTCATCATTCATGTTATGACATAGTCCCATTTTCACTTGTCCACATCCTCCATTGACATTTGTCAAACACTGCAAGGGATATTTTCATTTTGTTCCTAACAGTTGTTTTCCCCACATTATACTTTCTTCTACTCACTTTTCAAATCCTCTTATGATCAAGACAGTGACTGTTTTTCATGCAAACTCATTTGACAGAGCCATTACCACTGTGGTTTTCCTATGATACTTTGATACATATGTGACATATTTGGGTTTTGAGCATACACTGAACTTTTGTCTTCACTACACCTATATCAGCATATATATTGCAGACATATTGTTTTCAAAGCCATGTCAGAGACGGATTCATTTTATGAGCAGGAGTATGACAGTGATTCCACAGCAGAGATTAATGTGCCACGGAGGTCTCACAAAAGTGGCAAAAGTGGTAAGCATCTCAGGGAGGAGCCTACTTCTTTGGCTCAATTGCAGGCTTGCCCGCTTGCAATGGATTGTTTTCAGCATCAGTCATGTTTCCAATACTGTGAGATGATTTCACAAACCCAGCATCATCGTGAACTAGCTCGTCTATTTGTTCTACATTTACATGATGGTCGTGTAAACCTTGCCGGAGTAGATTTCATTCTGTCACCAGAGACTATTGCTCAGGCCACCGGGATACCAAATATAGGAGAGGAATGGAACAAACGATAGCAATTAGAGAAATCCTACTATGAGCCATACATCAAACCTACGTTTATGAGGCAGCTGAGCAAGGTATTTCCATTTAGATTCCTGAATGATGAGTTTGCACCATTGATGAAACTCATCATTCGATATTTCAGTTGCGAGGGCAGATTCTCGCGTCTCTATGCGTACCATGTCCGTTTGTTGATGCATTTCATGAGGGTACGTATGATGAGCGTTCCATACTTCATGTATCGCAACATAGAGAGGATGACAATTTTTGTACAGAAGAAGACCCCAGCACAGCAGCATCGCAGTATATATCATTACGCACTGATCAAAATCATGGTGGTACATCAGTTGACACAGCAGGGCATTACTTGGGAGCATTTCATCTCCCGTGACTTCTTCACAGCGCCACAGCCGCCTCCCAAGGTATTTCATGATGAGGGAGAGCCTTCACACCAGCTAGACATTCCTAAGATCGAGCATATCAGTGCTCCATTTTATGTGACATACCCGCGAGGCCACAGGGTTTTGTTTGCAGCATCACGACGAATACTATCTCCACCAAGGGTGGAAGGGGTCTCACCTTCTTCTTCAACACAGGTACAGATCCAGGACAAAGGCAAGAGGACTATGCACGATGAGGGCCCATCAGGCGATCGAGATACTGATTTCACATTCATCGATGTTGATGGGAGCTCTCCTGGCTCAAAACTGAAAGAGATCATCCAGGAGAAAAAGGCCGAGAATGACACGCTGAAAGATAAATTGCAGAGGGCTCAGTGGGTGATAAACTACCTGGAGCAGTGTAACAAACAGCTAGAGGATGAGCACACACTTTTAGAGCTGCGGCGAATCCGGGAAGATCGACAATTGGCCCGGAAGAGACCTGGTGAAATGACACCGGTTGATCGAGATTCTTGCCTTACGCATGTTAACATTCATCTGGAGAAGTTTTTGGCAAAGGAAAATAGAGACAAATACATGCTTCGTCACATGAAAGGTCATTATTGGGCCTGCATGCACGTCTGCAAAACAAAAATGAAAATTCTGAAGAGGAGGTTGAGCAGAGCACTAAAACGGTGGAAGAGGCCTGATCCACTCCGGATTTTGGCCGAGGCTTCATTGGCTGGGCATGATACATGATGGAGGGTCTTTGCTCCGAATTTGAGAAAATTTGAAGAAGTTTTTGTCATTTTGGAAAATTTTGGTCTCAAAACAGATTTTCCAGCCCAACGCGTAGCGCGTCGACGCGCTCGCTTATGATTGGGACACTTGCTGGAGGAAAAATTTATATTTTTGGGTTTTTAATGGTAAGTTATGCATGCTCCAGTAGGATTAAAGCATTTCATCAAGTTTTGGATGATCAAAAGGGCCAAAACACCATGAAAATCACCGTTCTACCACCTTTTTCAGCAGCAGGAAGTACTTGTGGGAAAATGAAGTTTTGGAGGGTCAAATGAGCTCAAAATTGGGAAATTCAACTTGGGTTGGATAGCCAACATCCAGGGCTTTCCAAAAAGCTAGCATGAGCATGATTTGGATGCCGGGAAGTGCCCCAAAATCAGGCTGAACGGCGCGCTATGCATAGAGCTCAGGCGCGCTACGCATAGAGATTTTTGGTCCATTTTTCATCTTCCAACTCAGGATTTCGGCCAGTTGGACCAGTTTTGCTTGTGGATGTAATTTTTGAGTTATCTTGATGTACTTTTATGGTTGGCATGTAACTTGAACTCACTTTTACCTATTCTATATGATTCACTCCTAAAAAAGTAAAAATCAAATGTAAGAATCAGTTTCCTTCCTTTTAGAGGCAAGTTGTTTGGCTGCCTATATTCTAGCTCCTTGTTTAGAATTAGTTGGAACTGCTCCTAGAAGGAGGAATTCGACCCCTAGAGGCATGGAAAGGGGTTAGGATAGTCTATATGATGTAATTTCTGAGACATTCTACAGGTTGGACTCTTGGGAAAAGTTTGGCACACTATTGTACATATTTTTTCACATTTTGGCTAAGGAAAGATCAGAGGTTTTGCAGCACCTGTTGGGATTCTTGTGGATTTCAGTTCTTGATGGTGTTTTCTCTCAGTTTATTGTAATTTCTTTCATGTTTAATGTATGCCATTCCCTTCTTATGCTTCTGAAACTAAATGAATGAGTAAATGAGGTTGAATCCATTGTTTCCAGTGCTCTGCCTTTAAATTTGTTTAGTTTTACATGTTTTCGCCTGTTGGAGAGGATCCATGTTCTCCCTTGCCCTCTTTAGCTCCTTGTCGTTCTGATCCATCCATACACCTGATCAAAAGCATCAAGACTACTGCCTACCTTGCCCCAACTCAAATTCTGCAAAGATCTGGCCTTATCCCCGAACCCAAAATTGTTTTTCCCATTTTTTTCAACAAAAACCCAAAAAATCAAATTCAAACTTCCTATCTCTTTACTAGCCTAAAATCAGTATTCATTATAAGTCATCTCGCACCCTATTGCTCAATTTATCGAGATAGACCCGGAGAGAGACCTCTCCCATCCTCGTAGGGCTAGCCACAAGGCTGAGCGTGGTTTGATGTAGCCTTGAGTTTTACCTTATTTCAGCCTAAGGTAGATTTGAGCGCTAACACCAGGAATACGCATTTTCTTGGACAACGTAGTCTCTTGGAGGGATCACGCAGTTTGTGGTTGAGGTAGTTCCAGGAGTGAGGATTTATCATGGATTTCAGCCTGTAGTTAGTGTGGAGGGACCAACCCTTAACTATTCATCATTTTGACACAGGAGCAGCTCGCCATTTGCAGAGGATCATTCAGGGCTAGCGTATCTCACTGGGATAGCGTTATTCCTCCAGGGAGGTGATTTTCCAGGATCAGCCATTTTGGAATTCCTTTTTGGGCTTTTCTGGGTGTTACACACTAATTTGTCACCATCCCTACCATTCCCCGTCCCGCACAATGGAGAACCCATTTTGTGACCTGTGAACATTGTCATGCCTTGAAATCATCATCAATGCATTCCTCTAAGCATGAGCTTCAATTGCCCTAAAGACATCTCCTTGCAAAAAACCATAAAAACATCCCTTTTTGCATTGACGCGGGCAGCTAGTTCATCACTCACGCCAATGAGGAAAATCCTACAAAGAGGACGCGCCAACTGGCGCTCTATCCCAGAGCAGCAGTCGCGCCAGCCAATTTAAGGAGTGTTTTTTAAATAAAGATGGCGGAAGTTGTGTTTCAACAAACTCAGAAACAGCCATCTATCTTGAGTTGGGAGGCTTGGCTCTGGGAATTCCATGGAAGGGAAGTGGTTTGCCACCTCCCATGGAAGCTTCCTTGATGATAGGGCCAATCCCACGATTATAGGGATCCCAACTACCCTTCCTCCTTCTATAAAAGCTTGCTCATTGCCATTGCAAGCTAGTCTTGAAGTGCTTGAGCTTTAAATCTCCAAAGTCCCAAGAGCCTTTGTACTGTAAGAGCCCTCTTTCTTCCCTTAAGGCCGACTCAAGTAAGGATACTATCGTCGAGAGACTCTAGAGAGGTTTGCCCTTTCCCTGGCGAGCTTTGCGAGACATGAACGACTGGGGACCCTTCCGAAGGAGTCTGCGGCGTCAGAACATTGGTTTGACTCTATTTCGATTGTTATTTAATGAATGATTACGGTTATGGTTCCACTCTGTTTTCACTTATGTTAATAATGAGTTATATCCTTTCTGACTGATATATAGTTGCGTATTCTGGATTTTATGCTTGTATTCGTGTTGTTTCTTGCATGTGCAGGTGTCCATTCACGGAGATCGTGGGGATCGTGATATGCCGAGGCTGAGGAACGGGAACGCTGTCTCTTCTGCGAATCAACGAATCATCGCACTAGACTCCAGGTAGGCCTCCTTTCGATGGCTTATTTATTCGCGATTGGGAACTTGGTAGCAGCATTTGATGATTGTTGCTAGACCCGATCTGGGCTAGTAGGGATCGCCTCTGTCTGCAGAGGGGATTTACCTCCTCAACAATTTGGCGACTCCACTGGGGAATCAGCTTGTTGTTTGATTTGTAAACTATAGACGGAGTCTGAAGCACATCCAAATAGCCTTCGAAATGCTTTTGCTCTGCATTAGCGGAGTAGATCAACGCCGCTTTAGTCAATCTCCGGTTTGGTTTACGGACTGAACCCTTTGAGCATTGTCTTGTCTTTTTGGTTGATTCTTGATTCTCCTTGGTTGATTGGTTTTTTGGGTTGGCTCTTTTGTGTTTGGCTTTTGGCTTAGCCCCACAGGATCAAATCTGACTTCTGCTTTTCCGAATTTTCACCTTTTCATAGTTGGCTTGATTGGCGCGATTTGAGCCCTGACAGTCGCGCCAGTTGGCGCAATTTTCCAGTTCATCACTCGCGCCATTCCCTGTCTAGCGTGGATTACAGCTAGATAGTCGTGCCATTTCCTGTAGGTGCTAGGGTTTACCCTTGTTCGGAAGCTTCTTTTGGTCAGTACTTTGCTTTTGGGTTTGTTTTGGATTCTGCTTGAAGTGGTGAGTCTGGTTTTGGTTGGGAGAAATTCTTTGTTTTTTCATTTTCAGGCATTGGCGCTTGTTGTCAGTTAGCAACCCGCGCCAATTGGCCATTGGCACTAGTTTTCAGTGAGCAAGTCGCGCCAGTTGGCGCTACTTGTCAATGTACAAGTCGAGCCAATTTTAGGCTGTATGAAAATTGAGACTTTTTCCCTAAATCCTTCACCAGTGTGTCTTTCCCTTCCAGTCTTTTCACTGTATGAGCATAGATTGCATTTCTCATTGGTTGGAATGTCTTCTTTCCATGATTGTTTGATGTAAAATGGAATGAATGCCTTGTTTTGATCTCTTGCTTTGGAAGTCCTTTTTGTGTTTGACCTCATATGTTTTGCCGCCTTTTGAGGGATTTCGTTACAAAGTGTTTGAAACAACGATTGCATTCTTAGTGTTTGTTTGCATCCCTTTTGCTTTCATCCTTTCATTAAGGAGATTTTCGTTTATTTATTTTTCATCTCAAAGTGTTCTTTTCGTTAAAATGCATTAGATCACATTGCATTGAAAATTATTTTTGAGATTTATCATTGAACTTAGATCACATTGTTTAATGATTGAAAGCTAAAAATCGCTTTGACTGCATTCTCTTTCATTGAAAGCATGCATTAAGTAGATTCTCACTTCATCAAAAAATGCATTGAGTGCATTCTTATTATTTGAAAAGAAAAAGGAAATTGTGCATAGATTACAATTGCATATTTTTCGGGAAAAAAGAGGATTTTGCATAGACTACATTGCATTATTCGCATCGTTGAATGTTTGAAATTGCTTTTGGATAGTGAAAGTCATCTAGTTTGGAAAAGTTTCATTTTCATTGTTGTTGTTTGTTGCATCATTGTTTGAAGCTCTTCCCTTAACTAGATAGCATTCATCGAATTAAGAAAAGTTTTATTTTTTCATCTTGGTACATATAGGAGATTTTTCATATGACATACGGTGGGAGCCTTGGCTGAAACATAATTGAAGATTAACTTTAAAATTCACTCAGTTTACCTAAAGAGCATTGGGAAACATTAACGATATTTGGTCTAGGCTAGAGACGTGTTCCAACGTACGTTAAACCTAATGGTAATAGTTCGCCTCTTGGCTTTAGGCTTGACACTAGTACGGACTTGTGCTCCCCGTACCATCGCGTATATAAAGGGAGACCCCACTAGGTTTCAATCCTTTATCCGTAGGAAGCCGAGTCTGCCGCCCTATACCCGTGATACACCGAACACAGCATTCGGGGAGATTTCCTGCACGTACGAAAAGTCCTTGGTTGATTTCTATTTCATTTTTGAAACCAAGGTTTATATTGCAGTTCACGGTTATTTGGTACACCCTTTTGCCTAGTATTCCTGAGCAGTCATTTTTATCTTTTCTGACTCTTTAAATTTGAAAAGGATCATCAAGCGCTTGTCCTTTCATGCTTGTTTCCAATCTGAAAGCGATAGAGTCACCTTTTGCATGTTTCTCGACTCTTAAAATATGAAACGGTAGAGTTTTGTTTCAATGTTTTAAAAAAATAACTGCCCACGAAATATTCCCGGTTAAAGTTAGTTTCCTTAGGGTGTTGTTTTGGGTCGTTTCTGATGGCAACTTTTCCAGAGTTCACCAACCAAGGAATCCCCTCCGATGGGAATCCTGGTCATTTTCCTCCTTTTGGAAATGTTGGTGCTCCTTATATGGAAACGTTGTCCCTTCTTGGGTTAAGTGTTGGATTGCCTGTTTGGTTGTTCTCAACCTCTGTGGTCCTGAATGTCTCGGCTACTAGTCAATCAGTTCCTCCACCTGAACAACATCATGTTGATTCCAAGGTGGACCTCTCCCCTTCTTCGCCTGTTTCTGTGTCCTCCTCTTCTACTTCACTTGGTGAAAGTCTGGATTCAAGTAACCAAGTGGCTAAGAAGAAGAAGAAGAAGACAAAGAAGAAGAAGTCTGATAAGAGAGAGGCTAAGGCTGCAGTTGCTGCTTCTAATGCACCTCCTCTTGATAAACCTTCCAACCCTCCATGGAAATTCAAGTTCCCTTGCATGTTGTGCACAGGAGATCATCTTCTTCAAGATTTCCCTAGCATTCCCAAACTGCTTGAAGTATGGTTTAGTGGTAGGTCACAGTGCCCTTTAACTGGGAGTCGAGGTTCGAGGCCACGTCTTGACTGATGTTGGTAAAACTCCTAAGAAGCAGGGTAAGATTACCAATCCCTGTAGGTTGTGTGAAGGGCACCATGCCATTCACCTTTTTTCTTATATGGATGAAGCCAAGCGAGTGTTGGACAACTCAACTATTTCTACACCATGCCTCTCAGCTGGTTACAAACAACTTTCTTTGAGTCCTCCGCTAGTTGATCCTACGATTGGTCAAGAATCATCCTTGGTCAATCTTGCTCACTCGAAAATTCAAATTCAAGAATCCGTTCTCGACAAACCATTGGTCGTGGGATCGGTTGATCTGGCCCCGTCTGCGGTGCACCAGGTCTTTTCCATTGAGAGTGGACCTCACATCCCTCAGGTTCTTCTTGTTTCTTCATATTCCTCGAACTTGGAGAAAGATTCTCTTGTCCCTATACCTCAATAAGTTGCTCCTCCACCTCCTGTGATGGAGATTCTAGAGGATACCCCTCCCACCTTCGAGATGGAGATCGTGGAGGATGCTCCTTCTTCTTCCGTAATACCAGGGGAAGACCATCTCAGTTTGATGGTAGCCCCTCCAAGTAGTTTGGTCGCTTCCTTTGATTAGAGTCGATTTGCAGGATACCGCCTTCCGTCTTATGTGCCTTTAGAGATCACAGTACAGGCTTTTGGTCTGGTCGTACCCAGCACCATTATAGATAAAGGTGTGTCTGTTAGTATTCTATCCTCAACTAGCTGGCAAGATTTCGGTTCCCTGCCGCTTGCGCCTGTTACGCAGAATCTGTTGACTTTTAACAGAAGGACGAGTCAACCGTTGGGGATCCTTCCAAGGTTACCGATTACTTTAGGAGGTAAAACCATCCATATGGAATTGATGGTCATTCCAGGCCCCTTGGATTTCAATCTGCTCCTGGGGCGCGATTACACCTATGCCATGGGAGCACTTGTCTCCTCCCTTTTCCGTGTGATGTGTTTTCCACATGAAGGACGAATCATGACCATTGATCAGCTTTCGTTCTTTGGTCCCGATGTGGCAACTGGCCCGCCATCACCCCTTCCTGGTTTTTATCCACCCGTTGTATCTGCCCCACCGTAGGTCAACTATGTGGCTACCTACCCCATGCTCGTGCTCAGTGAAAGTGCCATCGTGCATCAGGTGCTGGGGGCATTGGGTCCTGACTTCCAGGATGTTTTTCTTCCATCAGGAGTGGAACTCTTGGAAGCCATGAATTCTTGTTCATTATGATGAAGTCTGTCGGAGCATAGTTCTTTTCCTGTGTCAAGCTCCTTAAAAAATGAAACCAGGTTTGTTCGGAGCATAGTTCTTTTCCTGTGTCAAGATCCTTAAAAAATGAAACCAGGTTTGTTTGGAGCAGAGTTCCTTGTCTTGTGTCAAGCTCCTTAAAAAATGAAAGAAGGTTGTCGGAGCAGAGTTCCTTGTCTTATGTCAAGCTCCTTAAAAAATGAAACAAGGTTGTTGGAGCAGAGTTCCTTGTCTTATGTCAAGCTCCTTAAAAAATGAAACAAGCTGGTGGGAGCAGAGTTTCTTGTCTTACGTCAAGCTCCTTAAAAAATGAAACAAGGTTGTCGGAGCAGAGTTCCTTGTCTTGTGCCAAACTCCTTAAACCATGAAACAAGGTGTCCTAAGGATAATTCTTTTAATGTGTCAACCTCGTTAAAATAATGAAACACGTTCTTTTTCAATTCGAGTCTTTGATAAGATCTCGTAAAATCCCAGTCGAGTCTTTCTCTTGATCTCGTAAATTGAACCTTCACTCCATTTTCCTTTCATATGGACTGAAGCTTGGGGGGCATGTACCTTGAATTAAGTCACCATGCTAGGGGCATGCTTACTTTTTCAAGCATAGTTTGTTTCCATTTCAATCTTGTGTAAAAATGAAACCGGTTTCAAGCATAATTTATCTTTGTTTCAAGCTTGTGTAAAAATGAAACCAACTTCAAGCAGAGTTTCTTGATTTCAAGCTTTTGTTAAAATGAAACCTTTCCCATTTTACCTCTTGTGATTGTCATTTTATTAGCCTGTTTTTGCCAGGTGAGCCTTTGTTTTCTCATTCCATCGTCACTATCTGCTTGGCCAATCATATGCCTTCACTTGGTTTTTTTACCTGTTCCTGAGGAACCGCTACGATGTGTGGTCTTGTTAGCCAGCCTCTTAACATTTACTTGTTTTGAGAAGTTCCACCATTACTGGAACCAGTTTATACCCTTTATACCACTCGTTCGTCCAGGAGGAGTCAACTTTCAGCTCTTTTCTGACTCTCTAAACATGAAAATATTATCGAGTCCCTTGTCATTTTGATCTCGTTAAAGTGGCCACGAAAAGACATCTACCCAGTATACGTTTACCCCTTTTTCAGTTTGGGATAGATTATTTATGAAAAAGGAATGCCCTAGCCTATTGCGACTAGGAGGTTTTCTCGGATATTGTTTTCTACCTTTTCGGATGCGAGGAACTATTTACGAAAAGGGACCTTTGTGAGTTTGCTTTTACATTGTCTTTTCAAACTCTCCCTAAACATGAAAAGAACGTCGAGTTCTCCCTTTGTCGGACTCGTTAAACTACGAAGTGACATCGGATTCGATCGAAATGACGTTCTCCAGGGTTCCTCCTTCCTAGGACTGGGTCGGTACTAGGATATGGATTAGCGCCGAAGAGCCGGACTTATATTACAAGCATATGCTATCCCCTTCAAGCTTGTTATAAAAAATAATTGGGGTACTCGCCAGAAATGGTGGGGGGAAAATGGAACCATCATCATTGTCATCGGTAGTATGTCGCTCTTGAACATGGCACTTGTCTGCATTCGTGTCGGGTTGGGGATATCTCATCTTATTTATTCACTTTGCCTCCGTGGGTTTGGATAATCCCTGTTGACCTCTCATCTGCTCATTGCCTTGTCACCATGACCTCTGATCCGTTGATGTCAAATCTTGCGGGTCCGCTGTCGTGTCGTTTATGTTCAAAGAAGTTGGCCTCTGTGAATATCAACAACCTCTGATTCTCATCTGATCCTGATTCACAAAGACATTATGTTCCTCTGTCTCGTGTCGATGATGTGGGAAACACTATGGCCCACCTTCGATCGAGGTCACTTCCTGTCGACTTCAGCTCATTATCCGGGAAGCTGATCTAGAGACTCCCTTATGGTACCTTGGAGCCTGCATGCCTCAATGGTAGGTTCGTCGCATTCGACGTGAGGTTTTCATCATTGGCCACCGATCAAGTGATTCTACGGGTGTTCGACGCCAGCTCATTGATTCACACGTCGTAGATTGTACCTATAGTGCCTTGAGGGCCATTGTCATTATTGGTGGTTCCTCTCGCGTCTGTTAACAGCTTTCATCATTGGCTGGTAATCAGACGATGTTCTTGCATGTTCGACTTCAGCTCACCTATTCGCATGCTTGAACTTGTACTTTGTTCGGTTCGAGATGGAGCGCAAGACCCTGGATTGTGTCTGTTGTAATCCAGGCTGTGATATTGTGGATTATTGTGATTATTTACATGACTCACTGATTAGATGGCTGCGACCATACTTGAGTCTATTTATCGATCCTCTCTGGATGGCTGCGTCCATGCCTTGGATCTGGATTATTGTATACTCTGTTATGGATGGTACAGCACACGCACATACATCATGTACTTGAGATATCAGTTGTATTTTTCTCACCGCGAGGTTTCCGGGTGGCGGGCCTTAGGTTGAACATGTTCTCGTAAAATTTCACCCCTCTCTCTCTCGGGCCTCATACTTTAGGGGCATACGGCCACACGGTAATTTGTCACCCAATCCCTACCATTCCCAAAATCCACTTTTAATGGAGGACCCATTTGTGACCTGTGAACATTGTCATGCCTTGAAATCATCATCAATGCATTCCTCTAAGCATGAGCTTCAATTGCCCTAAAGACATCTCCTTGCAAAAAACCATAAAAACA
>CM076577.1:530331108-530522973 GCA_034641835.2 Pinus albicaulis
CCCTTTTTGCATTGGCGCAGGCGGCTAGTTCATCACTCGCGCCAATGAGGAAAATCCTACAAAGAGGCCGCGCCAACTGGCGCTCTGTCCCAGAGCAGCAGTCGCGCCAGCCAATTTAAGGAGTGTTTTTTAAATAAAGATGGCGGAAGTTTTGTTTCAACAAACTCAGAAACAGCCATCTATCTTGAGTTGGGAGGTTTGGCTCCGGGAATTCCATGGAAGGGAAGTGGTTTTCCACCTCCCATGGAAGCTTCCTTGATGATAGGGCCAATCCCACAATTATAGGGATCCCAACTACCCTTCCTCCTTCTATAAAAGCTTGCTCATTGCCATTGCAAGCTAGTCTTGAAGTGCCTAAGCTTTGAATCTCCAAAGTCCCAAGAGCCTTTATACTGTAAGAGCCCTCTTTCTTCCCTTAAGGCCGACTCAAGTAAGGAGACTATCGTCGAGAGACTCTAGAGAGGTTTTCCCTTTCCCTGGCGAGCTTTGCAAGACGTGAACGACTGAAGACCCTTCCGAAGGAGACTGCGGCGTCAGAACATTGGTTGTACTCTCTTTCAATTTTTATTTAATGAATGATTACGGTTATGGTTCCACTCTGTTTTCACTTATGTTAATAATGAGTTATATCCTTTCTGACTGATATATAGTTGCGTATTCTGGATTTTATGCTTGTATTCGTGTTGTTTCTTGCATGTGCAGGTGTCCATTCACGGAGATCGTGGGGATCGTGATCTGCCGAGGCTAAGGAACAGGAATGCTATCTCTTCTACGAATCATAGCACTGGACTCCAGGTAGGCCTCCACTGTTGGCTTATTTATTCGCAATTAGGAACTTGCGCTGTAGCATTTGATGATTGTTGCTAGACCCCTGCTGGGCTAGTAGGGATCGCCTCTGTCCGCAGAGGGGATTTACCTCCTCAACACTGGGTTATTGGAGGAGAGCCCATTCCCATAGTTTCACATTTTTATGAGCAAGGGAACAACCCCAAAGATCTATTCCATTTCAGCAGTAGCAGCAATATGCCAGCAACAGTAGCATTCGGAGATTACGCAGTCCTTGGTTGAGCAGCCATTCAGTGAGCATTTTTGAGAGTATTTCCAACTTGCCGAGTGCAAGCCAAGGTACCATCATTCTGATCACCATTGTACTCATGGTATCTCTCAGTTACATAAGAAAATGGCTCAGGGTTTCTTCATATTTTTTATTATTCGTGTGATGTCTCTCTATTTGATGTAGATGATTGTTTATGTTGTTGTGTATTAATGTTTATTTCCATTCAAAATATTATAGTGGTATCAGAGCATGATCTTTGGATTAACTTGTGGACATTATTGTCAACATATGAAAAGCAAATAGTAGAGATCTACTATAATGGAGGAATTAAGTTTTGTTGCATATTTCTTTAGAACTATGAAGGATATCTCCAAGGAGATCAATGAAATGAAGAAAGAAAGGCAAAGAGAAACCTCAAGAAGGTTTCAGGATGAAGAAGTTCCCAGTACTTCTTATCGGCAACAAAGAAGACAGGAGTATCATAGATCTCCTCAAAGACCTACTATGCCCACTTTCTTTGAAGAAGGTGACTGGTATAGAGATGAATAAAGAATAAACATAGAACCAGAGACTCATGAGACTCCTAGTTTATATCTTGAAGAGTACAAAGCATAGTCTAGAGCATTCAAGGAGAATCTAACTCTCCAACAATTCTTCAAACTCAAAGAAGAAATAAGATCATATAGTAGCGACAAGAGAAAGAGGCACAACAGATTCTATTTGCCTACATTTTATGGATCTTCCTCAAACAGTGTAAAGGCTTGGAGGAAAGAGTTAGATGAATTTTTCAGGCTACATCCTGTAGCTGAAAAAGAGGTTGTTGAGATTTCAGCACTTCATCTTCATGGTGAAGCCAATGATTGGTGGTTTGGTCACATGGAGCATGAAAAGGTGACTAAATATTCAGATTTCTTTCACAAGTTGAGACAAAAATTTGATATGAGAAAACCAAAGATATGTCACAATGATACATCTCCTAAGGAATCAAAGGAGGATGTCACTCTTGTCACTTTGGACAAAGAGTCACTATGTTCACCACCAGCTGCAAAAGTACTTGTATCCGGAGGAGAGACACTTGCATATTTGCAAGATAGTCTTAAGCTCGTGACATATAAAGTCCCATGCATGATTCAAGAGATGCATGCGGAAGAGGAGGTAGATTCCAGCGCTGGTACATTGATAGAAGAGCAACCATCACTCTTACCAGTAGTTGGAGAGACCATTTTCCCGGTTGGAGGAACTCTTGTGGTCTTGCAAGAGGTTCCCACACATCGCTTGATCCAAGGTATGCATCCACTTCAATATCATATTGTTTCAGTACCTCTTATTGAAACTTATGGGGAAATGTCATCAGGGCTATTACATGACCAAGGATTAGAACAACATGCTGATTTGAAGCAGCAACATATCACAACATAGAGGACCCTTGATCTAATCAAGGAGGAGATGAAGAGCTATCCCATCTCATCATTACTAAGCTACATTCAACCCTTTGAGTTGAAGTGTAGAATTTCATAAGATGGGATGAGCATGATCCTATGTACAATGTTTGGCTATGAGTTCAACATTGTACCTTACCATGAGACATCATATGTATCACCATGAAGATACACATAGGACGGGGATGTGTAGCATACTTTGGGTAGATTTTTTCTGCCTAATTTTGATGGGTCACCTAAATGCATAGCTAAGGCTTGGGTGAAGGAACTAGACAACTATTTGCAGCAGCACCAAGTTTCAGAAGAGGAAGCCATTAAAGTAGCAGCGCTGCATCTTGAAGGTAAGGCTTATGCATGCTGGTTTTATGAATCTTCTACATTAAATAATGCAAATATATATACTTATGAAAATTTCACTAGGAGGTTAGTGAAAATATGTGATCAAAGACAATCTGAAACTTCATTGGGTGAGCTAGCCAGACCCAAGAAATCATAACCTTTGCATAGTTTGGGAGGATCCATGAAACAAACTCCATTTCAGAATATTGTTGAGGGGGTTAAATATTTGCAGAATTATTTGCCAAGGGAAAAAGCCCCACTTCAGCAAGAACTTTTTTCTCAAGAGGAACACATGGAGATTTCTCCTTCAAGAGGGGATCAAGACAAAGGATCTCTTAATGAAGAGGTGTTCCCCCATGATGAGGAGGAAGAAAAGGAAGAGTTGGAAAGGGCCTCTAGCGCTATAACAACAGGAGGAGATCCACCATCTTTTGTAGATGGAGATGAAGCCATTGCTTCAACTAGAGGAGCTCTTGTATCCTTGCAAGAAGTTCCAAAGGATCTCACATATGAAGATCAGGATCAACATGTATCTATGTTGATAGGAAATGAGACAAAACAACGGAGGAAGCATGTACCAACATTGACCACAATTTTGGGGACATACCCCATGATAGATCACCTCTTTGTGATTAAGACTCGTGACACCAATATGAATTTGGGTGTGCATGGGTTGATTACATTGGAGAAGAACACCTTAGACTATGAGATCTTGCAAAAGGTACGAGAAGATGAGAAGGATGACCAGCATCAAGTGATTGGGAACATACACACCCATCCTTTTCAGGAGATTTATGCACAGATGCAGGAGGATGATTTGTGAAATGAGGGTAGGGAAAAATCAATCCACTCACATATACAACATGTTCTAGGCCTTGATATTTCATTACATGAAGGCATTCCATCAGGGAGACCCCCTGATTGGAAGATGGTCAAAGAGTTCTCTCAACATGGTGCAACATTTACATATTTGGCTAAGGAAGGAGCTTTGGGAGGAGCTAGCACAGTGTAGAGAACCTTTGATGGGTTCAAAGGAGGGAGGATAAATTTTCTGATATGGACATTGTCATCTCCCACTTAGCTATTTGCGCTGAAAGATGATGATTTGGGAATCTATGAAGGCACAAGCATGGTGTCAAAGGGCTACTCCAATGCCTTGGAGCAACAAATGATACTTCCACAAATGAGGAAGATTTTTAAATATGACAAGAGATTATTGACACTCTTGTATGCATTAGCCAAACTATGGAAGTTTTGGATGGGAAATACCTTTCAAGAGGAGGTTGACCGCCATGTACTTCAATCTTCTCTTGGGCAAGATCAACTGCAAGGGAGACAGCAAAAGTGGGGTTTCCATACTCCAACATGTGGCTTTGGAATTGAGCATGTCAAAGAGGATAGCTATGATGTGACATGTGCTTCATTTCATATTTCAACATCGTTGTCATTGTTGGGGAGCATAGACCCATATTGGGAGTCCCAACTATTGGTGGAATATTCCAAGAACCTCTTCACATGTAAGGTTCTTGATTCTTGATGGGCAAGTGATAGATGGGAGGTATACAGTGGTTGATGGAGTCATTTATTTCCATCATCAAATCTACTTGACTAGAGACTCCAAGCTCAAGGAGGAGATTATACATGCAACATATGAGGCACTCTTTTCATGTAGACTGCATTGAGTCTTATCACACCATCATGGAAGGATTATATTGGGAGAATCTCAAAAAATATGTGCACCAACATATCAGGAGATATGTAGCTTGTTTGATGTATGAGGAGGAAAGTAACCACCTTGCAAGGTTGTTTCATTCACTTCCCCTTTTGATGAAGAGATGGGAAAGTTCATCTAAGGACCTCTTCACCAACTTGCCTACAAATATATGGTAAGGATTGTGTCTTAATGCTTGTTGGCGAAACTATCGTCGTCAAATAATTTCCCTAACATAAATTATCAATCTGAGGGTTTCGTAGACTTATGACACGCATGCACTGGAAATGCAGGACTGGAGTTAAACGAATTCTTTCGTCTTAGATACAAGATGTAGTAAATGACGGAAGAGGCTCCTAACTTAGGAGAACCTGGTCATCCTTCCTCATATTACTGTTCTTAAAAAGAGAGACTAAAGGGCAGCAGTATGTGATGTGTAGAAAGTGAGAGAAGAGGCTCCTAACTTAGGAGAACCTGGTCGTCCTTCCTTATAGGGCTATTCTGTGTTGATGTCGAGCATGAAAAGTAGTCATTTAATTATCGAACATTAATGGATGTCATTAACCAACACGAGGCAAACTCACCATTGATGTTAATGAGTGCCAAGGTACCCTAGTACATCTTGCGAAGTGCAAATAAATGATCTGATGTCGAGCCACTTGCAAGATCCAACGATCAAGGGACATTGATGTATTCCCATGACTTTTGGTGAGAGAACCTATCATTAGGGCATACAAGCCTCAAGGTACTAATTATGACTCTAGTCTCTATCCTAGATAAAGTGTTTAGGTCGATGGGTCGAGACTTGTTGAAAGGTGGACGTTAAGGAATCCCACATCAGTCAACGTGAGTTTGTACAAAATGATTGGTACACCTATAGATGAAAAAATCTTAGAATCAGACAGTGTATATGGTAGGGCAATGTAATCATGGAAATATAGCTTGGGATTTTTATTGACAAGGAAAAATGAACTGAAAGATTAGAAGGAGATGATGTATGCGAGTCAGAAAAATAGGCATGTATGAAGTCATGAAGGATAAGGAAATGGAAGATTCGCTGCAACACAGGGATGATTAAGGCGCTTGGAGGGAAAAATGTGAGTAAACATATCATGACACAAAAGGGTTTTTTGTGTAGACACAAATGTCATGATATGTGCAGTGAAGAAATATTAGTTCCTTCAAGCTTCCAATGATGCATGTTTCATTGTGGTTTCGAAAAAGCATTTCTACACGAAGCTATATCGTCTGTGTACCTGTAAAAACTTAGTACAAATCCTGCATGAAATTTGTGAGAACTTTGAAAAACATAAAATGCAGAAATGAGCTAGCAAACAAATAAAATGAAAATGCATTTACCTATTATTGTTGCGTGCAAGTTCCTCTGAAACAACTCCAAGAAAGAAATCAGAGTAAATCGTTTTCAGGAATTATGAAATGTCCAGTTGCTTCTTCTTTTTTTCTTTTTCTTTTTTAAACAAAATTAAATATATATATATAGTCTTCTATTATGTTGATTATTATTTTTTTAAACAAAAATTTAAAGAAAAACAAATTTTCTTAACTTATTATTTATGTTGATTTTTTAAATTTTTTTCTAAATGAAAAATAATAAATAAATATATATATATAACAAATAAAAAAACAAAATAAATTTTTTTATTCTTTATTTATGTTGATTTATTTTTTATTTTAAGTACGAGACAAACTCATTTTTTTCCAACCATGGCAAGTACAATACAACCACTCATATGCACACCATCACGCAGCTTAACCGATGATAAGTATTGGCTCAACTTAACTTGGCCTTTGTAATTGCTCATTTTTTAGCACCGGGTATTCACAAAATTGAAAAACAAAAAAATCATTCATTATATCCAGAGGCTCTCCATCGTCGACCTCCATAGCGGTTGTCGATCTGTGGTCGTCCATATCGTTGGAGAGAAATGTGACCCTCTGTTTCATTCTCTCCAAAAATCAAATGCCCTAAAACAAACGGGCCAGCATGGAAAGTGCCAACAATGTTAGTTGTGTGGCTCTCAGGATTGCGCCGAAATATTCCAGAAATTATTTTCCCCTATATATCAATGAAATTACTGAGCAGTTCAAGCATCTGCTGTCTCCAATAGCTTTAATTTGCGGAAGCTTCCGATATTGCAGCAAACCCAGCTTTTTTGTACGCCGAAAGCTTTCCCTGCGGCGGTTGGTAAATGAAAACCCTCAAGGTTATTTGAAGCCAAACCTGGGCAAATCCATCGTTATTTCAACGCGAAAGATCTCAAGATCACGCTTCTTGCACCCGATTAGTGAAATTCCTAACAAAAAAAAATGCACATATTCCAACCCAAAATGGCACAGATCACGCTTCTTGCACACGATTTGTGAAATTCCTCACAGAAAAAAAATGCACATATTCCAACCCAAAATGGCACAGATCACGCTTCTTGCACCCGATTTGTGAAATTCCTCACAAAAAAAATGCACATATTCCAACCCAAAATGGCACAGATCGCTAAATTTTTCGCAGCTTTCCTGAAGCACCCCTTGTCCTCTTCTTCCCCGGCATCTCTCCTTCCCGTCGTCCGCCACGCCACAGTTACACTTCTCCTCATCGACGCGAGACTGAGACTTTCATGACTTTATTCTCACTGGGAATCACGACGAGACTGAGACTTTCATGACTTTATTCTCACTGGGAATCAAGACCGACAACACTAATAACGGTGATATCATAATAGTTATCATAATATGCCCAAATCCGGATTTACGAATTTCCAGAGCATAGAGGGGAAGCATCCGAATATTTTTATTTGATTGTGGTTGAGATAATAACCAGGGCTCTCGCTTACTATGTTTGGTTATTCTCGATGATGAGCTAGAATGTAGGGCGATTTTCAATGTTGAACCCCATTTCCCCTTTCTAGAAGATTCTCCCGGAGGTTATCCCTCACAAATGAGTTTCGTTTTATTCCTCGATGCTCCATTGGTTATCAGCAGGTGTTGCTTACGGTTCTTTCATCCTTCGCTGGAAGGCGAAGCCCCGATAAGGCGTGTTCCAGCAAGGCATGGGAAGGTTCGTAATGCATTACAAGTTTCTATGGCTCGTTATGAGGAATTCAAAACGCAGGGAGACCGGAGAGGAATTATCCAGGAAGCAGTAGCAAACAGTGTTTCCGGAGGAGCTGAGACGGATACCTTTAAACTATGCGAATACCGGGCCGAAATAAAGACATTGCAGAGTAGTTTGAACAGAAGCTTCATAGCGCTGAGCTAGCCAGAAGCACAGAAGCACAGGAAAAGTTGCAGGATCGAAAATGTTACCATGATTTATTGAGGTAATTCAATTGGTGGATCCCTACACTGGTTGGCTCACTGGTCCTCGTAGCCAAGCTTTTTCAACACGAAAAATACTGTGGTTATACTGACTTATACATTATGTACCAGAAACCACTGTATCTGCCCAAACATAAACTTTTTCAAAAATTTACAAAACTTTCTGAGTACCCTGTAGGGAGATCAAATCTGATCCTGTCACAAGGACCTGGACAAAAAACATGAACCTGTCCATCTATAACAAGGTACGATTGCTTAAGCAGTCACATCATCAAAAATATTACATCTTAAACAGAGAGCTGTTTACATAAACAGAAGATCAAAATTATCAACCTAAACTCAAAAATAAATGCTCCCGCTCACAAGAGGTTCACAGTACCATTTGCTCCACAACCATCCGACCTATGTAGCTGATAATGCATTTCACCGAAACTGCCTTCCAGTCCTTTCTTTGATAAATGATCAGCTACATTGTTCTTCTCCCTATAGACATGATGGAAAGAGATGACAGAAAAGGAAAACTCTTTAAGATTTTTATTCTCTCCAGCCACTAAGCAAGCGATCCCATGTTGATAGAAGCTTTCTGATTCATGTGATCAATCCATACTTTTGAATCACTGATAATCTAGATCTTGTTCATGTACAACTGACTGGCAAACCAAAGAAGGCCCCAGAGAGCCAGAACTTCAACCTTCGTTTTCGTTCCTATTCCACCGTTCTAGAAAATTTTGTAATGGCACTCAGGTGAAATCAATACCAAGCCCCACAGCCACAGATAGAAGGCTGTGAGGCCCCATCAAAATACCCTACAGGATAAGGAACCTCATGGGGGAAGAAACGATTCGACAGATCACCAGGAGGCTTTTTTTCAATCTTCAAGTGTTCCCATGAGCTAATAATCTGAAAAGCTTTAGTAATGGGATTACAAGGAGTGCCCCCGAAAATTTTCCTGTTTCGAGTACACTAGATATGCCAATGAAATAGAATAGGAATAGTCCTAACATGCTCCCCTCTATTAAGACACCATCTTGTACAATCCTCCGTTGATTGATAAGTCGGAATATTGATCTTAAGCTTTGCACAAACAAATGCCAATGTTTCAAGAGCAAAGGGGCATAAATAAAACATATGGAGGTTGTCCTCCTCCTCTTTCCTACATAGTGAACAGAAGCCAGGTCCCTACCACCCTCTTTTCTATAAATTTCTCCAAGTTAGATTTTTGTCCTTCCATACAAGCCATAAAAATATAATCATTTTTATTTGAACTCTGGATTTCCATAAAACTTTAAACCAACAATCAGAATCCTACGTGACCTTCTTTTTTATCAAAATCAAATATATTTCCTTGGCTTTCAGACCCTCCTTTGCTTCCTTACCCTCCCATAAAAGTCGATCACCCTCTATCATCCTGCACAAACCCATCGAATTAAGCCTGGTTGTATACTGTAGCCACTTACCTTCCCAATTTATGTCCAACCCCAAATCAACAAAGGTTTTCCATCTTGGGACCTCCCCGACCCATACATCAATAATCTGTTGAATGAAGAAAATCCCCCTTTGATTTAACATATGTACTAAGTCCTCAAATTGAGGCTGAAGATTGTCCATCCCCAGCAACTTCCCGCTACCAATAAGAATTTTTGACCCTTTCCCGAAAGCCCTTTTCATATGTTCCATAATAACAGGCCACATATTACGAAAACCTTTCCAAATATTCGATCTGCACCTACATACGATCCAACCCGATATGGCCATATCCTCCACAAAAACTCCGCCCAAGTACTTTTGTTTGATTATATCATGCCATTTACCTTTACCATGCAGACACCGCCATAAAGACTTTATGATGAGGGAGTTCCCAAATATCTCCATATCTAAAATGCCCGAGCCCTCTCTATTTTTAGGGAGAGTCAAGACTTCCCATTTAGCAAGATGGATGGATCTTTTATCTCTCCCCCCTACCCAAATAATCTTTGCCATAATTTTCCTGATTTCCCTCAATGTTTTCTTTGGAAGAACGTAAAGATGAGCCTAATAGACAGTAATTTGTTGAAGGACGGCCTTCGTCAAAATCAGTCTACCACCTCTTGATAACCACTTTGCTGACCAAGTATTAACCTTATTCCGGTATTTAATTATTAGCCAGCTCCAATCTTCCACAGTATAATTTGAAGCTTTCATTTTGTAGCCTAAGTATGTCAGCCCAACTTTCAGAGGAGCCCTATTAAAATTTAATAGAACAACTAAGTCCCGAAACTTCACATCGTCCCCCTCTGTACAGTAAATGCATGACTTCTCTTCACTGGCCAACATCTCTGTAGCATCGCTAAAAAGTTTTAAAATGTCATACATAACCACCCAACATTTCCTAATCAGCATCCCAAAGATGAGAATGTCATCAATGAACAAATTGTGAGTTGACTTCAACTGAGGACTGATTTCAATGCCGTTAAACCTTCCATTCTCAGCTGCCCTATTGATTTTTATACTTAAAGCATCCATAACTAATATGAATAATAGATGCGACATGGCACACCCCTACCTCAAACCTCTGCTTGGATAAAAAAATTTAGAGGCAGATCCATTAATAATCATAGCCATAGAAGTTTTGGTAATGCAAGCCATGATCCAAGTGACCGCCTCCCATGCAAGACCAATTTTAAACAGAACAAGACACAAAAATACCCAATCAACACGATCATATGCTTTCTTAAGATCAATCTTCATCATTGTCGCTTCCATCTTCTTTGAATGAATAATATGAATTGTTTCTTGAGTAGCTACTACGGCATCATGAATATTACAATTTTTCAGGAAACCATATTGCTCCAGAGTAAAGAAATTTGACAAAACTCCCTTCATTCTCTCAACAATTACTTTAGAGACAATTTTTTAGATGGTGTTACATAATGAAATGGGTCTAAATCATCAAAAGTAAGCTTTCCTTTCTTTTTAGGGATTAGAACTAAGAAAGTCGAATTTATAGCTCCTTTGATCTTACCAGTGACTCTCACTTCCTCTACCATATCAGTGAGGTCCTCAATAAACTCCTCAATAAAATGAAGAAAAAATTTCGGGGACCAACCATCCGGCCGCGGACTTTTATCAGCAGCAAAGGATTTTAAAATTCTCTTAATCTCCTCAGCAGACACCTTCCCGAAAAACCTTTGATTATCATCATCATTAAACATAACAAGAAACTATCGAATCATTTCCAGGTGCTCCTCTGAGACAGGAACCTTCCTTTGTTGATAAAGAGACCTGAAATAATCGACCGCAGACAATTTAATATCCTCTGTGGAACATAAGTTCCTGCCACCATACTCAATGTCCCATATTGCATTTTCTTTCTTCTGCCCGAAGCATACTTGTGAAAATACTTCGTGTTTCTGTCACCTTCATTCAGCCAGGTGGCCCTGATTTTAAACCTCCAATATGAGTCCTCATTCTTCAAAAAATTTCGGAGCACCACTTCAATGCATTTAGGCTTGTCCCAGTAATCATCACTTTGATTACCATTGGCCACCTCCTTATGAATCCTGCCCCTTTCTAAAAGAATAGACCGAATCCTATCCTTTTCCTTCCTCAATTTGTCCCTTTCCCACCTTCGAACCACAATCTTCATACCCCTCAGAATAGTGGCAAAATGTAACATTGCCGAAGAGCCCACATCCCTTTTATGGTGTTGTAAAAATTCCTTTATCATAACATTAAACTTTGCGTCATCCAACAATATTTTATTGAATTTAAAAGGATATCTCGAAGGCTTCATCTCAAAATCCCACATCAGTGAGATCAGTCTATGGTTTGATAAAGTGACATCCTCCGCATAAGCCCTAATTCCCTTCATGCATAATCTTAAACCAGAGCTTATCACGAAGCGATCAATTTGCTTCCCAATAAACTGATTCCCATGCCTACCATTCATCCAAGTAGGACAGTTTTCAGACCAAGGCAAGTCAATCAAATCAGCATCCATCATGATGCCCTTAATAATCTCAGTAAAGGGATTGACCCTGCCTTTTCCCCCCAAATCTAATAAGGATGAAATGTACAGTTGAAGTCACCAACAATAATGGAAATATTCAAGATTAACAAACCACAATCATCCACTCGCGACCAGAAAGAAAGTTTATCAGTATAGGGCGCATAGATATTAATAATATGTATGCGCCGACAGAAACCCTTGCAATATCTAGAAAGAATCATACCACCAAAAATACCATAAGGTTTAATGGTAACCAACCTTGGATCCCATAGAGCAGCACAACCGCCCGACAGCCCAGTAGCATCAGTCGCTGCCATGTTCCATTCAGGAAACATGGAATGAAGAACAAAAATTGAATGATCAACGCCCACCATAGTTTCTTGTAAAAGAAAGATAGAAGGCTTAACAGAAACAAAGAAATTCTTAAATGACAAAATCTTATCATGACCCCCCCACTCGCGAATATTTAGGGACACAATCTTCATAGAGGAGACTCTGAAACAGGGGTCAATGCTCTAAGGACGCTACCAATGGCCAGTGACACCAGAACATCCCTAAAATTACCATCCGATAAATTATCATGAAGACCAAACACCGACACTAATTTCTTCTTCCTCTTCGAATTACCCTTCCCTCGACGAATCGTAACATTCGATCTCGAAGAGGGGCTAATAACTATAGTTGGGGAAGAAGGACCAGAACACACACTGAGAGGAACCAAACCCACGTCCGGGTTAGACAATAAAAACTCAATCTCACTTCCAATATAATTTCTGGGAGAAGAGAACTCGTCATGAGAAGGCGGCAAATGAGGAGGCGAAGGAGGACCCATCCTAAGAATAGGCACACCCGGGGACCGAGTTGGCGAAAAATTACTGTCCATCAAATTGATAGTAGGAAGAACCAACAGCCGACGTGTTCACACAGGAACATCCCCAGGGAGAAAGGATAAAGCATCAATGGAGCTGGAAGACTGCAGCAAAGTCTCGGGATTAATAGATGGAGAAGATATCATAACAGAAGTGGAAATCTTAGGCTTAAGACAAAAACTAGGGGAGCCCTCCGAATCTGATAACAAAGACAGCCCGGGTGTAGTATTCACAATCGGTAAACCACTCAGATTTGAATCCCTAGACTTCAACACTAAATTTTGTGCAGATTGAACGTCAATCCCACTAAAAATAGAGTGAGGAAGA
Organism: Pinus albicaulis; assembly: GCA_034641835.2. Classification (NCBI taxonomy): domain Eukaryota; kingdom Viridiplantae; phylum Streptophyta; class Pinopsida; order Pinales; family Pinaceae; genus Pinus; species Pinus albicaulis. Next base: position 530,344,172 of record CM076577.1, read on the forward strand.
GCAGTAGATGTAAGCTTACCCGGAAAAATCCCTGTAGCATCCTCCATCACTGCAGACGACATCAACAGGCCAACATCAGCATCAGCCTTCACATTGGTAAATCGCTGCGCCCGGTTCTGCTTAAAATATTCACGCCACTTCAAACATTTCCTCATCAAATGTCTCGTTTCGTGACACAGGTGACACCGAAATGGAACCTGCCAATAGTCTATCCTCTGCCTATATACCACACCCTCCCATTTTAAATCAATCTATGTTGGCAATCCACCAGCGAAGGGCATCTCAATAACCACCCATGCTACCCTTTTGTCGTAAACTTCATGACATTTTGGATCAGCATATCGGCAGCTACCCACACAGTCTCCAATAGCTTTCAGCACCCGAAAATGACATAAATGTAAGGGAAGACCGAACAACTGTGCCCACACCATATGATTGACTGGGGCGTTATTCTTTGGATGGAAGCTGGCATCCCGGCGATGCAGAGCAAGAAAAAACGACCTAGAACCTAGGTCCTACTCAGGACAACCCCCACATCTTCGTCTTTCTGAAGATGGAAACAGTACCAACCTTCTTCAACCCTGCTAATCATTGGAGAATAGCCAAGCAGATTAGCCCACTTCTTTAGAATCCAATCCATCATATTGGTTTGGCTAAGCTTCACGAACTTCCATCGGCCCACCACAGCGCGATTTGATAAACCCACCACCTGCTCCCATAAAATATCAAAGCCGAAACTCAGAAGGCGAAAATCCTTCGATGCCCTAATGGCCTTCACCCCTCCACTGAACTTACAGGACGAATCCAACGGGAAATTCACTAGCGTTGGCCCTCGACTAGCAGCAGAAAGGACCTTTGCATGGACATGGAGAGCACTCTAACCAGAAGACAAGACACAAGCATTAGGAACGGGCACTTTGGATGTGAAATCATCCACCGCCACCCTTAGGCATGCACGAAGGCTAAGTCTTAGAGATCCGTGTCAATCTCATTAATATAACTATTAAGTTCTGCCATCACTATAAGTGACAACTCATCATGGCTCCGCCAAAATCCCAAACCCCCCGCACCAAAAAAGAAGAAGCACTCCAACCAAGACAAGTCAAAGAAAACCTGAAAATCACCCCAACCTTGCTCAAACCCGACTCCACGTCAGCAAAATATTAAAACCCTAGCAATCATACCTGCCACCAAGAATGATCAAGGTCACAGATGACGAATACCACATCTCGCTCCAAATGAAGAGCCCCTATATAGCCCAAACCCATCCTCCTAATCAACACTCAAAATTTAAATCGCCATAACGTGACGAGAAAACCCCCACCACCTCCAAAAGATAACCGGACAGGACGCAGGCCCACCAGCAACCCCGAGGACGACACCACACTCAAAACCGTCCACCCCTCCTACTCACGGTACCATCTACCACATGCCCCCAACCTGTAAAGTCCCAATCATAAAGTCGCATTAACAGCCCCTAACCGCCCTAACCATCAGATGCCATAAAGAAAATGGAAATTCAAAAACGATGAAAATGGAGTAAATCAACCTTACGCCAAGGTACCACACCACTCCAACATACCCCCCCCCCCTCCCCACCCAACCCCTGCCCCACAGTCAGAAGAAAGATGATCGGAGAATTTAAAAAAAAAAATTCAACATCCAACACCAGCCGAAACCGATCACCACGAAAGCCGAGCAACAGACCAGTGGCTGCCCACGGAAAATAGAGATCCTACACTACTCAACAATACAGAAAGACCCAAGATAAATCTGAACAAGGAAAGCCACTAAGAATGGTGACAGCCGTTAATACAAATTATCGAGAATAACAACAAGTTAAACAAACTCCAACTTGCCACCACCTAATACAACACTTAACCTTCATACTTTCACACGGTCTTTGTGTATTCCAAATAAAACACCAGCCTTCAGTATTTGGATAGTTCTAAATATTCTCTATCTCCAAGTTCTTAGAAGACCAATATTTAGAGATGAAACCCCTGATAAACTCTCTAAACATTCTCTCCGCCAGACATTCAAAACCCTTACAAATAAAAATCCCCTACCAAACTATAAAATCCATCAAAGCGCAACAACACTTTTTTCTCACTTTTTTCTCACTATGTGCATTCAAACTAGAAAACATCATCCAATATGCCCGATAAATTACAATGGGTATCCATCTGCTGAAATTGCAGGTGATCAACTGCTTTCGGAGTCTGTTGCGCCCACAAACAAGTCAGGCTCGCACTCTATCGATGTTAACTTTGCTGCTATAACTCCCATACACTTGCAAGAAAGCATCGAGGAAGATCTGATGTCGAGTACTCGGGTGATGCCAACATCTTCCAATGCCCGATAAATTACAATGGGTATCCAACTGCTGAAATTGCTGGGGCTCAACCGTTTTTCGAGTCTGTTGTGCCCACAAACAAGTCAAGCTCCTTCTGCTAGACTATTTGTGGGCATCCGCATTTCCATCCTCTCCACCCAACCTAAATTATTTATACTTAGTACAATAAACGATCCATATTTCCAAGTTAAAGATACTCCAAAATTCTTCCCGTTGAGCTTTGAACTAATCTCTTGAACACAATAAAGTTTTTCAGTATTCATTTGTTCTTTTTTCTCATTGGATGCAGTTGATAACTGAACTTGAACTAATCCCTCATAGCCAAGCAAGCCAGCTGGGAGGAGAAAAACTTTTAAACTAGCTACCCTAGCTCTCCTCTTCGAATATGGTGTGCCTCTCTTGCTCAGCGTTGCTGCTCAAACCCTTGCCAAATTTTATTAATATTTATTTTTTTTTTCAATTTTTTTTTTTTTTAAATCTAAATAAAAAAAAAACAAATCTATTTTTTTTATTATTCCTACCATAATAATAATAATAAATTATTCTAAGCCATCCTACTTTCCGATCCTCGTGATCGCTAGAAGCGCGGAGGAGAGCATACTTATTCTAAAGACAGTGTTTTATTCGTTATTCCTACCTATTCTATGGTAATTGGAAACTAGGAATTCGTTACGTGTAATCAAATAACCAATGTAACCATCCATGCAACAAAATTATGAATATGTTCATTGTGAATTTTGTGAATGACAAATGAAAATATGCAAAAGTAAATGAAGTGTTGTAATTGGAAACTACCTAAATAAAAATAAAAAGGAACATTTAATTGGGTATCTACTTGGAACCATTGTTCAATAAGGCTTTCATAGGTGCGTTTTTCCACACTCAGATCATGTTGTATTTCTTTTTCATCTTCCTCGATCTCCCGTTTGAAGAACTGTTTGTCCTCAGATGCGTAGGAGTTTCCAGATGTTTAATATTCATTCGTTGCTTGAGGGGGAATCAAGCTCTTGGCTTCTGTCAAGATCTCCTATTTGTAGGAATAGGAGATCCCTACTTTTTCAAGGATCTGAGTGAGTTGTTCCAAGCTAATACTCATTGAAAAATCATCCTTTTTTTAACACTAACAATCGCTCTTCACAGTTTCAGAAATCAAATGTTCTTGCACACATATCAAACTTGCAAAAATTAAACACACTTGCAGAAATTGAAATTCACACTTGCAAGAAAAGTAACCTATACCTCAATCCATCGTGCTTCCCTGGCAACGGCGCCAAAATTTTGGGCGAAACTATCGTCGTTAAATAATTTCCCTAAAATAAATTATCAATCTGAGGATTTCGTATACTTACGAAGCACATGCACTGGAAATGTAGGACTGAAGTTAAACTAATTCTTTCGTCTCTGATTCAAGATGCAGTAAACGATGGAAGAGGCTCCTAACTTAGGAGAACCTGGTTGTCCTTCCTCATATTACTGTTCTTAAAAAGAGAGACTAAAGGGAAGCAGTATGTGATGTGTAGAAAGTGAGAGAAGAGGCTCCTAACTTAGGAGAACATGATCGTCCTTCCTCAATAATTCTACTCCAACAACATTAATTCAAGATGCAGTAAACGATGAAAGAGGATCCTAACTTAGGAGAACCTAGTCGTCCTTCCTCATATTATTGTTCTTAAAAAGATAGACTAAAGGGCAGCAGTATGTGATGTGTAGAAAGTGAGAGAAGATGCTCCTAACTTAGGAGAACCTGATTGCCCTTTCTCAACAATTCTACTCCAACAGCATTACCACCACATCTTATCAAAAATTGGAAATGTGCAATTGTATAAGAGAACAAAAGCATGTGAAGAATAACCCTGTGTCAACATATATTAATGAAGAAAAATAATGAAAGATTACAAAACCAAAACTTTTATTCTATACTCTAATTATCCCTATCAATTACATTTCATTCTCTACATATCCTATATCTTCCTTATCAAAATGAAGAGAGAGCGCTCTCTTTTATACATGAGTGCTTTGAAAACAAGATAAGCAACTCATAATTACAAATCCACTTTTCTCTCAACCAATATCCCTACAATTACAAGATATGATCCCTTCAAATCCTCACTCATCTCTCACAAATCTTGGATGAGATATGTTATCCAAATCTCCATGATCTTCTCCTTGGAATAAGCTTGAACAATTATCCTTTGAATTATTGAAATGGAGGAGGAAATATTTGAGAATATTTTTGAATAATCCTTCCAAATAATCCTACACATTACAAAGTTCATCCACATTTGAGATATTAGTGAAATATGTCAATTTTTTAATAATTAATCATACATTCTCTTATAATATTAAAAATAAATAAATTGGAAAATAATGAGGTGAACCCATGAAGATGGTATGGTAAATGGTTAAATGAGGTGATGGAATGTGAGGAATGGCGAGGATAAACATGATAAAAATGTGAAAATTACGAGGCCCAACAATGCTTATTAATCAGCTAACCATGTATGATCATTCCTTTGCCATACATTTGTAGCACATTGTTCCACAAGAGAGCAAGCCTCTATTTGGATTTCATGCTCCTTTTGGGACTATGTTCAGTGATGGGATTGACAACTTTGTAGAGGACTTTGGGCAAGACTTGTTTTTATTAGCTAATATTCAGTTAACACCTTATGCCCTTTACTATTTTCAAGCTTTTGAGAAGCTTATGGCAGAAAATAAGTGGTTGGGTGGCCACTTATCATATCATGTTTTGAGACAACAAGAAGCAGAACAACGATGGTCTCACTTGATGGACTATTGTCACCATCCAGTATGTCAAATGGCACTTATTTCATGTTTATTTTGGATCCCATATGGTTTAGAAACCCTATTCACTATATGTGGGATGGATTAGGCAAGAGGGATTCTTGGAACCAAAGAGTGGGATCATAAGAGTCCAAATGCATTTTGGCTTCCTAATGACCACATTATTTAAGCCCAAGATCAACAGTTCCATATCTATTATAAATGGAGAGAGAGACAGCGTGAGTTGAACAATTTGATCTCCCATTTTCAGCCATGCAGCTCCTATACATTGAAGAAGAAGGGGATTGGTAATTATTTCTATGAGCTACCAAGGATGGCTCACTTTTTTTGGATGATAGCATGGAGATTGGAGTTTCTCATTGGGGATTAGGCACCCAACATTTACCATCTCCCATGCCTTGAGGAGACCAATGGACAACATATAACTTTATCCATATATCTGCCACTTCTTCATAATGAGAGTTATTTGGTTTATCTACCAAAGCATAAATTGTATAATTGGGAGGCGACATATCCATTGGAGGTTTTGCAGTATCCTAGCAGCTGCTTGAGAACAAGTAACATTTTGGAAGGGAGGACTATAATATCCCCAAATTAGTAGTAAGATAATTTGGGATATTAATTTCGATAAATTTTTTCTTTTCCTAATTTTGACAGGAAATAAAGGGGTGAGGGGACCCATGAATAAAACATTAGATTGTAAGCACTTTCCTAAAGTCACTTGAGCACATATTTACTTGACATTGTGGGGCCCAAGAAGGTGAAGTGGCAGCGTGGGCCCATGACAGCGCAGTAAGAGAGGGACAGCGTGGGCCAAGAGGGACAACACATTTGGTGGGGGTCGGATGAGAGCAAAGCTCTCAAAGCATAAAAAAGGGGAAGAGGCTCCTTATTTGGGGATTCAAATATGCATTTATATTTTCTGTCCTTTGACATTGAGCATGCTTTTGATGTTGACCGAAGTCTGCAAGTGTTGTTCAGCACACCGGGTGTCTCCAAGCGGAGATCCCAACCTCACACTACAAGACAAAAGGACTCTGGTGAGGGTCATGCTTGTGACGGACCTTTAAGGCCCGTCACCAATGTCACATATGGTGACGGTCCTTAAAAAAGCGTCACTATAAGTGTATGTAGTGATGGTCCTTTAAGGTTCGTTACCAAAGCCATTTTCAGTGACACTTTTGGTGAGGGTCATTAAAGGCCCATCACTAATTCTCTCTTTGGTGACACTTCTAGTGACGAAATTTTAATGACCCTCACCAATGCTCTTTTTGTTACTTTTTGTGACGGTCAAAAAATGTTCATCACCATTGATCATTCCAATGAGTTTTTGATGATGTTGTATGCCTGTTAATATATTTTTTTCAAAAAGTAATGATTTAAGGCCATTATTGTGGAGTATTTTTATGATATTTCCAAGGCCTTAGTGGTTAGAATCAGTGAATTTTTTAAGAATTAATTAGTGTGTATCATTTTCCTCAAGTAATCACTAGCCGAATAGATTTTTCCTATGAGTCAACACATGATTCATATCTATTAAGTTTATTATTTATTAAATTCCATTTAGATAAAGTTCCACTCGTGTGTATAGGAAATATATTATTTAATACATAATAAAGCTCTGACAATTCTACTAATAAGAAATACCTAACACTCCTCAAAGATTCGGGCACACCTTAAATTAATGCTTTGTCACACACTAACATTTCTTAGCACCTTGCATGTCTTGGAACATCTTTGTACCTAGAACATCTTGTCATGAAACTGACACCCAAGCACATGGTGGCATGCGCTAGCACAACATGGAACTCTCCTAGCATGTTTTGGCATGCATGTAGTCCCTAGCATGCCCTGGAACACCTTGGTTGAATGCATTGACATACATTAGCACTTGGCACAAAATGCCACTTGACATGTATTGGGACCTATTATTAGCGTGACTAGCATACCCCTTTTGAAAAAGATAAATTCCTGACTTATTTACCCTCTTATGTGTTCATTTACTTACATTTTAGCTTAGTTCTTCCTTTTGTTTCCTTGACACTCCTTGACACATATTGACTTACCCTGGCACCCTACACATCCTTAGTACCTGGCATGTATTGGTATATATTGGCACTATTTGGCACATATAATTAGCACACCCTGGAACTCCCTAGCAAACTTTGGCACTTCTTTACATGCCTTGATATTCCATAGCATGTCTTACCAATGCTTAGAAAACCTTGTCACTCCCTCCTTGGCATGACAATTAACACTCATCAACACTAGTCCCTGGCACACGTTCCTCATATTCATAAACTTCCATGAATTTTGACCTAGTGCTCCCTTAATGTTTTGTCCTAGTACTCCTTAACACTCCTCAACATGCATTATAAGCACTCTTTGGCACACCTTAACACTTTTCAACATGCCATTCCACTTCATAGCATGCATAACACTCCCTGACACATATTGGCACTTGGAAAGTCTTAGCATGTATGGAACATGTTGAGATTCCTTGGTATGATTTGGCATGGTTTAATATTAAATTTATTTGAGATCAATTTTTGGAAAGTATACGAGAAGCAACAAAGGAATACTTGGCACTTAGAATGCACTAAGAATTTTCACTTGGCACCTAGTGGCACCTAGTGTTGGTGTGCCTAGCATGCCCCTCTTAGAAAAGGTAAATTGATGACTTATTAACCCTCTTATGTGTTAATTTCCTTTTAGTTTAACTTGTTTCTCCCTTTTGTTGCCTTGACAGTCCTTAACACGCATTGATACACCCTTGCACATCTTGGCATGCCTTATCACTTGGCACATATTATCATGTTTGACATGACTTCGCACTATCTGGGACATATTAGCATTCCCAAGCACACCTTGGCACTCATGTCCTCACAGCTAGCCTTTAAAATTTTTCATGACTTGGGAACCCAATCAAGTCCTTGGCTACTGCAATTCATGTGAAAACAATGGCTTGCTTCAACCGCAACAACCTGACCAATTACACCTACTATAAGTAGATTATGCCTTGTTCACCTAAGGACTTCCTATAACTCATCTTATGCCACTCATGTCCAAGCTCAACTTGTCCCATTTAACTATTTACCAAGACAAGGATCACATGATCTAGCCATGGCCATAAAACGACTAAGCAACATAGCTTACACACACAATATTTCAGATGTATGTTCAGCTCATATAAACAATAGAACATTAGCTGAGAGTTTGCAAGAACCACAAGATTCACAAGGCACACATGATATAAGCTGACACAAGCTGAGTGCCCCAAAAATTATACACAACAATGTACAATATGTGATTATCTAGAATAGATTAAAACATGAGCATGTAGCCAAAGTGTGCCACATCTCATATAAAAAAAAATAACTAAAGGAAAAACAATGTTGTGCCTAGCACAAAGTGATCTCACTTTGTCTAAAACTGATATGTCGAGCCCCTTATAACAACTGTAGGCTTACCTCCTGTAAATCCTATTCTAAACTTCTCCTAACACACTTCGTACTTAGCACACTTGAATTCACTAACACTCCTTGGCACACACTCTTATTTTTTTCTTTCCATGAATTTTGACCTATTTATCCTTTGATATGCCCCGACACTCCCTAACACTCTAGTTCAACATTCATTGAAATTTTCTAACATGTGTTAGCATTCCTTTTCATTCCTCTGCATGCCCTAACCCTCCCTAGCTATCATGCTCTCACAACTACCCTTAATTTTCAACTTGGGAACCCAACCAAGCCCTCACTTGACTACAAGAGCTTGACCAAGTTATAGCTACTACAACTAGACTATGTTGTTGAATTGTGTAGCTTGGGAGGTACTCCACAAGGCTAGTGAGATGGCTTTGTGTGAGTTTGGTCACAAAAGGCTTTGTGGGAATAGAAGCCAAGAAAAGGGATTTTGGACCCAAGACAGGGTTTAAAATCTAAAAGAAAATTAATATTTCCTAAGGTCTAAGTGGATAAAACCCGTAAGTTCTAGAGGGTTCCTAAGAGGTCTAAGAAAAACTATTTAAGGAGTCCTTAGGATGAAGGAAATAACATCAAGTGAGAAGGAGCTAGTTTGATCAAGGGGGCGAAGAGAGATGTAGTCCTAAAAAGGCCATGATCATTATCATGTCTAGCATTCATTAAGATGTCTCGGTATGATTTGGAATGGTTTAATATTAAAGTTATTTGAGATCAGTTACTGGAAAGTAGAAGAGAAGTAACAGAGGATGATTTGGCACTTGGAATGCACTAGCACTTGGCACTTGACACTTATTTCCACCTAGTGTTGGTGTGCATAGCATGAACCTCTACGAAAATGTAAATTGATGACTTATTAACCCTATGATGTGTTCATTTCCTTGAATTTTAACTTGTTTCTCCTTTTTGTTGCCTTGATAGTCCCTGGCATGTATTGTCACACCATTGCAGATCTTGGCATGCCTTAAAACTTGACACATCTTAGCATATTTGGAATGCTTTTGAACTATCTGGCACATGTTAGCACTCTCTAGCATGCCTTGGCACTCATACCCTCACAAATAGCCTTACATTTTTTCACAACTTGGGAACCCAATCAAGTCCTTAGCTACTCCAGTTCATGCGACATTGGTCTAGTTCAGCCATAACAACTTGATCAATTGCACCTACTGCAAGTAGATTGTGCCTTGTTCACCTAAGAACTTCCTATACCTCATCTTAGGCTAGTCATGTCCAAGCTGAACTTTTCCCAATTAAGAACTTACCAAGACAAGGATCACATCTATCCATGGCCATAAAACAACTAAGCAACATAGCTTACTGCATAGGAAATATTTCACATGTATGTCCATTTCATATAAATAGTAGAGAATTAACTGAGAGTTTGCAAGAACCAAAAGATACACAAGATACACAAGATATAGGTCAGCACAAACTGAGTTCCCCAAAACTTATACACAACAATGTACAATACGGAATTGTCTAAAATAGTTTAAAACATGAGCATTCGGCCAAAGTGTGCCACATGTCACATAAAAATAATAGATAAAGGAAAAATAGTGTTGTGCCCAACACAAAGTCTCCCTTTGTTTAAAACTGCTTTGTCGAGCCCCGTATTGCAATCGTAGGCTATCCTCTTACAAATCCTATTATGAAAATTTTCTAACACACTTAATCCTTGGCACACTCGAATTCATTGAAACTCCCTGGAACACACTTTTATTTGTTCATTTCTATGCATTTTGACTAGTTCTCCCTTGTGATGCCTCGACACTCCTTAACACTCCTCAACACGCATTGAAATTTTCCAGCATGTATTAGCATTCCTTTTCATTCATTGGCATGCCCTAACCCTTCCTAGTTATCATGCCCTCACAACTACCCTTACTTAATTTTCAACTTGGGAACCCAACCAAGTCCTCGCTTGACTATAGGAGCTTGACCAAGTTACGATTACTAAAACTAGACTATGTTGTTTAATTTTGTAGCTTGGTGGGTACTCCACAAGCCTAGTGAGATGGGCTTGTGTGAGTTTTACCACATAATTTTTTGTGGGAAAATAACCCAAGAGAAGGGGCTTAGGACCCGAGATGAAGTTTAAAATATAAAAGAAAATTAAACAGAAAAAAAATATTTCCTAAGGTATAAGTAGATAAATTTCGTAAGTTCTAGAGCATTCTTGAGAGGACTAGATAGGAAAATCTATTTAAGGAGGCCTTAGTATGGAGGCAATACCATCAAGTGATAAGGAGCTCATTTTATCAAGGAGGATAGGAGAGATGTAGTCCTAAAGTAGGACGAGTTAGAGGGCTAAGTAAGCGTTGCTAAAGGGAGGCCATGATCATCCACCAAGAGTAAGATCATCATGTGAGGCTTCATAATAATGTCACATACCTTAATGGGTTTGATATATGAAGTAGGATAGCATATTGTTAGTTCTCTTAGGGCAGATAAAGCTCAAGAGAGGTGACTCATGAGAATTTGGGCATGTGATTTCAGTGGTGTTTCTGTATGAAGTATGCATCAAATTTTGAAATAGTAGAGAGGGTTGAGACCCTACCTTGTGTTGGTTACTAGGTTCCAAGGTCTGTGATAAAGACCAACATAAATGCAGGAGGGTATGCACTAGAATTTAGGGCCAAAACAGAAGTAGTCACATGTGTAATATTGACCGAGGTAATCATAATTTGAGGGTCATACATATATAAAGTTCAGGTCAAGATTCAGTCAAAGATATGAATAGAATCTATGGATCCATATGAGCTAGGTTGAGTCTCTTATGGAGGAAATTGTTTTTTTTTTATGGGTGGATATGGTTTGTTCTAAAGAAATTAGAATAGAAATATAATTCCCTATTTAGGGACATTTCCTATCATGTTCAATCCATGAGTTATTCCATTAAGATTGTGACAAATATACATAACAAAAGAGGGGTTGTGACCTTAGAGAGAGGTTTATCTCTGCAATATATACCACAAATTTGGAAGACGTTTTGCAGAAGCATGTCCAGAGATAGCAAATCCAAAGGAAGGTGGAACCTAAGTAGAATATGGAGCAGAAGAAATGTGCCATATGAGGAATGTATTGACATGAAGAGGAGTTGATTTTGTTGGACTTTCCATCGAGTTTTGGACATAGATGTGAAGCAGCCTATAAATAGTTAGTCAATGGACTGTTAATGGATGATTTGTGACCCAAGTTCAGTCATCTACACATTGTTAGAAGGATGATATGATGAGTAGTTCATATTTGCTCATATATTGGACAACAAAGAAATTGGTACACAAGAATAGTGATTTTGAGAGGACTCAAATCACTATTAGGTGGCATATTTGAAGATCCCTAGATGAGGGCAGTGTTGTGGGCACTAGATCAATATAAAAATTTACTATGGTTGGGAAAATTGATGGCAGTCCAAATACAATTGAGGGTTGTTAGGTGACTATCAAAGAAGATCTCTAATTCTTGTACTTATGAAGGAAAACAATACTGGTAGAAGGGTAGGTGTATTGGGCCTAAGGACATGCAAAATTTGAATGAATAAAGTAGAAGTCAAGTGGGCTAGCCAACTAGCCCTATTTCATTGCATTGTAGAGTATTGTGTCATTGAGAAGAGGGGAAACCTCCATATCCCTAGACTTGTCATCTTGGAGAAGCAATATGGAAAAAGAGGGTAGACCAAAGAGTTGTTCACAATGGAGTTGTGAACAACTGATAAAAAACCTTAAGTGTTGCAGAACTTAAAGGAAAAAAGAAGTAGATAGAGGGAAAAGTTTTTTGAGCCGAGTTCAATAATATAAAGGAGTTGAGTTCATTGATAGAGGAAAATTGAGGAGTTTCATAATGGGAGGAAATAGGACCTAGAAAATGTGTTCAAGACATGTGGATTGAAAGGGCTATGCGTGTTCACCATAAAAAATTGGGTCAAGTGTTGTCTTGTTCAAGGTATATTGGTTGTCAATGGACTAACACCAAGCCCTAGTTTTATTCCTTGTATCAGTGTGATTGTAAAGGGCCATCATCCCTCGTACGAGAGCTCTAGCATATTCTATTATAGTTTTTAATTTAATGAAAAAAGGTTTGAAAATTTTAAAATATTTCATGTGCACTGATTGATTCCCTGATGTGTGTAGATTTCATTGTGAAAAGTTGTTGTGTTGTGGCACTTGAGTGTGTTTGCATCAAAGATTATAAGACCAAACCCAAATTCTCATGTGTCATTGAAATTCAACATATACCTTGTTCACCTAAGAACTACATGTAACTCATCTTAGACTACTCATGTCCAATCTAAGTTGATCCCACTTAACAAGTTACCAAGACAAAGCTCATCACATCTAGTTGTGGTCATAAAACAACTAAGAAACATAGTTTACATCTTGACATGCCATAACACCTGACATGTCTTAAATTCCTTGGAATTATGTGGCATGTGTTAGCATCCCCTACATTCCTTGACATGATTTTACACTTCCTAACACACCGTAGCACTTCCTGACACACCTTGGTAGTTTAACATACCTTGGCATTGCCTAGCATATAACCTTGTCACCCCCTCCTTAACACACATAAAACTCATTGACACTCCCTATCACACACTCTTATTTTTTCATTTCAATGCATTTTGATCTAGTTCTTCCTTGTGTTTACCTTACACTCCCTAGCATGCATTGGCACACCCTAAAACCTAACACATCTTGGCATTCCACCCTAGCACTCTAGCATTCATTGGCACTACCTATCATACCTTTTCACTCTCTCCTTAGCACACCTAGAGCTCATTGAAACTCCCAGTCACAAACTCTTATTCATTCATTTCCATACATTTTTATCTTGTGCTCCCTTGTGTTTCCATAGCATTCCTTAACACTTCTTGGCACTTGTTGGTACACCTTAACACCTAGGATATCTTGGCAAGTCGCACTAGCCTCTAGTATGCCTTAAAACTGCCTAGCATATGTTGTCACTCCATCCTTAGCACACCTTTTAGCCAATTTAATGTCTTAAATTGTTCAACATAAATTATCAACCGAGGTTTTTAATCTGATGAAGTGTGGTGCACTATATGTGCTTAGTTAACCTTCTTCTTACTTTGTTGGATGTATTTTTATGTTGTTTCTAGGGGGTTTTGAGCTTGATATTTAAATTTTAATCTTTAAGAAATGAAAACTATGAAAATAATCAATTTAATCTAGTGAAATTTAGATGTGTAAAACTAATTTTGAAAGAAGGAAGAAAAGGAAGTGTTCCTAAGTTAAACTAACTTGCACAAAAATGAACCAAAAGCTATTGAATGGTTAGAATCTGATCTAAAAACATAGTGCCTATTCTAATGACTTCTAATTTAACATTATTCCTAATCCATGGATATGAATCTTGTAACTGAAAATTGAAATTGCAATGCTACTCTAGATGAAATCAGATTCAAAGGAAAAAAACTAATGTATTTTCAATCACTCCAGCATTTAATATTGAAGTATGATATAATCACCCTCTTGAAATGATGTACAAGCAACCGATTATACTTTATTTTTTAAAATTAAATCTAGGAAAGAAATTAAAGCATGTAAAGTAAAACTCAATAATTGCATAGGTTAAACATTCGAGCACCCAACTTGGAAGTATGACAAGCCACCTTCTTGGCCTGATCTTTAGGAACATCCAATTATACAATTGACTGAGGATCTTAATCTAGAAAACAATTTAAAAACATGTAAAATAAAAGCTCAATTATTGCATAGGTTTAACACTCGAGCACCCAATTTGGAAGTATGGCAAGTCACCTTCTTGGCCTGATCTTTAGGAGCATCCAATTATACAATTAACTGAGAATTTGATCTAGGAAAGTAAATACCAGAACATGAAAGAAAACTAAACAACTATGAGCTCTATTGCCTCAAACTTAATCCAATTGGAAAATAGATGAATCTACCTTCTTGAGATGTTTTAGGAAAGCAAATATTACACAATCATTCTATCATTGATGCTAAGAAAAAAATCATGACTTGATTCTATGATACTGATTTAAAATTTGTAACACAATATTAATCTACTCAGGAAATTGACAAAATAGAGTAAAGAATTAAACTAAAATGACTAATGAAAAACCTCCTCCTGTGCAGGGGCCCTCTGTGACAGAATTGGTCGAGATCCTAGCTGATTATATACACATTAAGCAGATACTGGAACCATGAACATGATCCTTGTATTATGAAAAGAACAAAGTTTAAAGAAATACACAACGTTTCAGAAATTACAACTATTGTTCAGTCTTTACATAAATGATATTTAAATGAAATAAAATGTAACTGTGATGAGAAAATTACGCCTACAGATGGCTATTCAAACCGAAACATAGAATTATATTCTAACTGGTTAACTCTTGATTTGCTACGTCAAAGAAAATCAAGAATTCTTCGCTCTCGGCTTACTTCCTTTGACCGGACTATGACCATGATCACAAGCACCCTTTTCTGTCAATTTCAATCAAGTAGATAGGATGAAATCCATGTGTGAATCATTCTGGAGATGCCCATGTGGTTCGTTCCTTTATTTTCTCCTTGGAACCTATCAAACCATAAAAGTAGCCGTGGAATCAACGATTAGCTGCAAAATAGGTTTTATTCTGTAGTGAAGTTACAAAAATCCATTCAAATAACAATAACATCAGAATATAACATAGAAATCATTTAAATGCATTCCCTGAGATAAAACATGACATTTATCATTGATTGGAGTGCATGGAATTATGATAAGGTAAGGAAAAGTGATGAGAAAGGATATCAGAGAAAGGACAATTCTGAGGTTCAACACACACCTAGAAGTCACTGACACTTCCAATCACAAACTCTTATTTGTTCATTTACATGCATTTTACGTAGTGCTCCCTTTTGTTTCCCTGGAAATCCTAGCTAACACTTCCTTGCATGCGTTGGCACATCTTGGTTGCATCCCGCCCTAGCACTCTATCATTCCTTATCGCTGCCAAGCATGCCTTGTCACTCCTCCTTATCACACATGGAACTCGTTGAAACTCCTTGTCACCCACTCTTATTCATTCATTTACATGCATTATGACATAGTCTCCCTTATGTTTCTCTAGCTATCCCTAACACTCCTTGGCACACATTGGCACACCCTGAAACTTGGCACATCTTGGCATGCTTTCCTAGCACTCTATCATGCCTTGGAATTGCCCAGAATACGTTTTTATTCCCTCCTTATGACACCCATAACTTGCTAACACTCCCTCCTTAACACATGGCATGTCTTGGCATGTCTGTCATGCCTTGGCACTATTTGACACATATTAGCACACCATGACACTTCTTGAAATGCCATAACATTCCCTAATATTCCTTGTCACTTCCCTCTTGCCACGCTTGACACTCGCTGATACCCCCATAACACCCTCTTATTCATTCATTTCCATTATTTTTCACTCGATGATTTATGTTTGATGGGGTGCATCTCTAGAAAGAGTTCCTTTAAGAGAATAAAAAAATGATTGCACCATTACTGACATAAGTAATTGAGAGATTCTACTTGAATGAAATTAGGAAACTACACAATAGATTATAAGAATGAAATTTTTATGGTTTTTTGTTATGGTGTGAGAATGGTAAGAAGTGAGTGGTCAATAAGGTGTGTGAATGCTTACAATACCTTCTCACTCCCTCCTTGGCAGGACAAATATCACTCATTTCTTTTCCCTGACACACCCTCATATTCATTCACTTACATGTATTTTGACCTACTACTCCGTTGTGTTTTCCTAGTACTCCTTAAAACTCCTGAACATGCATTGGCACTCTCTACTTAACACTTTTCGACATGTCCTGCCACTTCATAACGTGCATAACACTCCCTAACACACATTGGCACTTGGCACATGTTAGCACTTGGACAGTATTAGCATGTCTGACATGCATTCATGAGATGACTTGGTATGCTTTGGCATGGTTTAATATTAAAGCTATTTGAGATCAATTATTTGAAAGTAGATGAGAAACATTAGAGGAATATTTGGCATGTAGAATGCACTAACACTTAGCACTTGGCACCTATTCGCACCTATTGTTGGTGTGCCTAGCATGCCCCCCGTGAAAAAGGTAAATTTATGACTTATTAACCCTCTTATGTTTTCATCCCTTTGTAGTTCAAATTTTTTCTCCGTTTGTTTCCTTGACTGTCCCTGACACGCATTGTAACACCCTTGCACATATTGGCATGCCTTAACACTTGGAACATCTTAGCATGTTTGACATGCCTTTGCAATATTTGTCACATATTAGCATTCCCAATCACGACTTGGAACTCATGCCCTCACAACTAGCCTTACTTTAGAACCTTACATTCCCTAGAACACCTTGACACTCCCTAGTTGTCACACCCTCATAGATAGCCTTACTTTTTTTGCAACTTGGGAACCCAACCAAGTCATTAGAATAACAATGTTGTGCCCAACCCAAAGTCTCCATTTATCTAAAATTAATCTTTCCACACCTTATCACAACCATAGACTACCCTCTTGCAATTATTATTCTGACCTTCTCCTAAAAAAATTCATCCTTGGGACACTTGAAATTCACTGAAACTCCTTGGAACACACCCTTATTTGTTCATTACCAAGAATTTTGACCTAATTCTCCATTTCCCCTAGAACTCCCTAACAGTCCTCAACATGCATCGACATTTTTTTCCATGTGTTAGCACACCTTTTCATTCCTTGGCATGCCTTGGTACTCCTTAGCTATCATGCCCTCACAACTACCCTTACCTTTTTTTAGACTTGGGAATCCAACCAAGTCATTCCTTGACTATAATAGCTTGACCAAGTTACAATTAATACAACTATACTATGCCTTTTTCACCTAAGAACTTCCTGTGGAACTCCCTAACACTCCTTGGCACACATTGGAACACCCTGACACCTAACACATCTTGGCATGTCACACTGACACTCTAGCATTCCTTGGAACTAACTAGCATACCTTATCACTCCCTCCTTAGCACACATATAACTCACTGACACTCCCTGTCACACACTCTTATTGATTTCCATGGATTTGAAGCTAGTGCTCCCTTGAATTTCCTTGTCACTCCATAACACTCCCTGACATGCATTGGCACCCCTTATAACCTGGCACAAATTGGCATGTTTCCCTAACCTCTAGCATACCTTGTCACTCCCTCCTTAGCACACCTGAAACTCACTGACACTTCCTGTCACAAATTATTATTTTTTCATGTTCACGCACTAATTTTACCTAGTGCTCCCTTGTGTTTCCCTAACACTCCCTAACACTTCCTAGCACATGTTGGCACACCCTGGCACCTGACACATCTTGGTCGCATGCCACCTTGGCACTCTAGAATGACTTAGAACTTCCTGGAACACCTTGCCACTCTCTCATTAGAACACCAGGAACTCATTGGCACTCCATGTCACACACTCTTATTCATTCATTTCCATGCATTTTAACCTAGTTCTCCCTTATGTTTCCCTATCACTCCCTAACACTCCTTAGCATGCATTGGCACGACCTAGCACTTGACACATCTTGGTATGATTCCCTAAGACTCTAGCATGCCTTGGAACTACATAAGATACCTTATCACTCCCTCCTTAGCACACCTCAAACTCGTTAACACTTCATTTCCATGCATTTGAAACTATTGCTCCCTTGTGTTTCCCTAGCACTTGGACCTAAAACTACCTAGCATGTGTTTGCACCACACCTTAGCACCTGGGACATCTTGGCATGCCTTAAGAGTTTCTTTGTCTTGGCATGCCTAACATGCCTTGTTATTTTCTAGCATGTGTTAGTATTTCCTGGCATTCTCTAGCACACCTTAGCACTCCCTAGTTGTCATGCCCTCATCGATAGCCTTAATTTTTTTGCGACTTGGGAACCCAACCAAGTCGTTGGAAAAATAATGTCGTGCCCAACCAAAAGTCTCCCTTTATCTGAAATTTCTTTGAGCAACCCCTTATTGTAACCATAGGCTTCCCTCCTACAAGTCCTTTTATGACCTTCTCCTAACACACTTTGTCTTTGAGACACCTGGAATTTGTTGACACTCCTTGGAACACATTCTTATTTGTTAATTTCCATGCATTTTCACCTAGTTCTCCCCTGTGATTCCCTGACACTCCCTAACACTCTTCATCGTGCACCACCAAGGCAACATTAGCATGTTTAGGGATGCCTCTTGTTGCAAAAATTACAACAGTTTGGGTTTGCCTCCCAAGCTCAGAGGGAGCAACAATTTATTTAACAAAGGTAGAGATGTATCATCATCCAAGCTCTGCAACTCACATATATAACCATATTTAAAGCTTGTCTAGAGCATGTTTTGGCAATAAACAATTGAATTTGGTGATAGTGTGGGTTTTATTTAAAATAGATAAATTGAATTGACATTAAGAATAACCATATTTAAACCTCATGGAGAACTTTTTTTTGCAATAGAGAATTGAATTTTGTCATAGAATAAGATTTAAAAAATTTTCTGATTGACTAAAAATGTGTTTTCCGTATACAAAAGGTAATAACTTAACTCAGCAATAAACAAAATTATCTTGCAATAGTGAAAGTCCACACCTTAATGGCCTGCCAATAAATCATTTCAAATAATATATTTTTCCTTAAATAACATCAATGAATTAGCTCTCACTCTATTTTGGTTATACAATACAATAGAAATAAATTACTTAAACATTATCCAAGTTGAAATCTAAATATCCATTAAAGAGCATCTATGTGGTTGTTTGAGGGTTACTTCATATTTGAGGTGCCTAGGCTAGTTTTGGATAGGACATTAAGTGCAACACATGTGATACACGTGGTTCATACTCATGCTTAACTAGTAAGGTCAAATCAAAGATTCTTGGTGAGCATGTTTTTGGAGCGGTATTCGACAGTCAAGTGCAATAAAAAATATAGCCCCATAAAAAATGGTATTAAATCCATGTTTGAATGCAAAATTTTGGAATTGTTCTTCACCATCCACACCCATTTCATTGGAGAATTTTATGGGGCTATATTGATGAGGATGTTAACAATTCAAGTTGGGAATCATGTAAGTACCTTCCTCTAGGTGCCACTGGAAATTTTCTTCTAAATAACATGCTAAGAAAACATGATAAAGGGTGCCACTGGAAATGTTATCTTATATAACATATTAAGAAAACATGATAAACGACCTTCCTTGAGGTGCCACTAGAAATGTTATCTGATATAACATGCTAAGAAAACATGTTAAAGGACCTTCCTCGAGGTGCCACTAGAAATGTTACCCTATATAACATGCTAAAAAAACATGATAAAGGGTTTAAATGTTTCATAGCCCTCATGAATGACTCATAATGATCCTTGAGACATTTGGGATGATGTACTAGTTTGATGTGGACTAGGAGGATGAAGGATGTCTATCCTAACAAGGATGGATGATCAATGAAGTGTTGCAACACAAATTCACTGAAGGATAACACAATATAGCAATGTGTTTGATAGTGTGTTAGTCATGGAAAGGCAACATAGTTGATGAGTGTATTGAAGGTAAGTGGAAGCTTCTTGCCACTATTTACATGACCTTTAGAGAATTACAAGAAGTTGGTCTAGATGGAGACAACATAGTCTTAAACTAGGTGGTTAGTTATTCAAGTATGTTGGCTTGAGGGAGGCAGTGAAAGGTTGTTTATGTGTGGGTGGTGATGACACAATATCACTTATAATGAAACAGGCACTGCAACATTTCCTATATTTTAAGGAGCCTAACTTGGGTTCGGTTAGGGCATGTTGGCTAGGAATAGTTGGAGTGATACAATAGGTTGGTGGTCATGCACAACTAGTAATTCCATGTCAATGCCATAAAAATACTAGGCTTCTTGAGACGTATTAGATGCTTAAGTGGATTGAAAAGTTTACCCTCATGACAAATGGTATCAACACCACATTTAAATGAAAAAATTACAAAGTGTGTGTTCACCATCAATGCCTTGTCCATTAGAGAAGCCAATGGAGCCATGTTGATGAAGATGCTAACAATTAAAGTGAGGGGAGAATGCAAGGATCTTACTTGAGGTTCCATTAGCAATGTCACAATGGATGGCATGTCGGGTAAACACGACTAAGAGTGGAAAATGATTTCATATGTTTGGTATACTTTGTGAGTGACTTAGGTTGTTTCATGAGACAATTAGAATGGTGTACTAGTTTGGTGTGTACTAGGAGATCCCTTTAACAAGGTTTGATCATTGACAAAATATTGTAACACAAGCTTAGGGGAGGAAGATGTAAATTGGAAATGTGATGAATAACATGTTAGCCATTGAAAGAAAACATCATTGATGAGTGAAATTTAAGTGGAATCTTGTTTCCATTAGGTACATGATCATTTAGCCTTCATGGCGACAACACAATTCTATATTGGGTGGTTATTTGTTCAAGAGTGCTTGGCTTAGAGAAGGTGGTATAATTTTTCCTATGGTTGGGTGGTGATGATATAGCATTACTTACCACTAATGGAAATTACAAATTTTTTTATAATTTAACATGTTTCTCCTGGGTTCAATTAAAACATGTTGGTTAAGAATATATCGTTATGCCTAACTAGCAAAGTTTATCACTGCTATGCAATGACTAAATTTTTATAATTATATAGCATGCTTAAATAATCACTAATTTTTTATAATTATATAGGAATGTTTTAAAATAAAATAAAAAGTTTAACATTGTGACACCCCTCTCTTACTCTCCTCTTCTTCTTCTTCTTCTTCTTCTTTTTAAATAATCATAACTTACTTTTATACCAATCTAGATCCAACTCAAATGCAAATATACCAAGCACCTCAATTACAAATCTGCCAAGCACTTAGGGGCATCATATTTCTTTTCACTCTAAAAAAGATTTGCATCTAAAGATATTTGATCTCTCTCACTCCTTGGTAGATATGGAGTTAAGAAGGATCTAAGATAGTTTAATTATTAATTATAATTCATTATAAATTTTATTTTATTTTTATTGGTCAAAAAGTTTAACAAAACTTTATAATATTTGTATTATTTTGGGCTTTTATTTATAGTTATATTCAATTTTGTTTATTTTTACCAAGTCAAAATGTTTAAAAAAACATTACACTTTTAACTATACATGAAAACCTCTAGCCAGAATTAAAAGTGGAAAAGCTAAATTTCTCTCAATAAATTAAAACCAAAAAAATTTTTAAACTATTTTTTAATTGAAATTTCTCCCAATAAATTAAAATCCTAAGAAATTTGAAACTAATAAAATAATAGTAAGAATGGTTATTTTCATTGAAATTTCCTTTTTCCTCGCTTCCATTAACGACCTTGTATCAACGTTAAGGTAGAATGTGGAGAAAAAAAAAAGTAGGGCTCTCAATGCTGCGAAACAAGGGGCTGTGACGAAAGCCCTATTTCCAGACCATTTCCCGCTACTTTATAAAATTTATCTAAATTTTGTCAAAAATATATACCTATTGGTTACACATTTTCTCCATTGAGGTCGTCTTCCTAGAGAACCCATCAAGCATAAGGGATTTGGGAAGCAACAAATAGTAATCCAAAATGTTGCAGAGGACTAACAGTCAATGTCAATCAGCGTTTTAACCCAAGTGTTTATTTATGTTAGCTTTTATGTAGATTTTAGGGTTTAGTAGAGGAGTAAAGAGAAGACTAGAAACTGAGTTGAGGAAGTCGAGGCTAATAGGTCCTAATTCCTAACAAATTGTTGACTCAAAGGCTTATGTAGCGGCCATAAGAAAATAACATTCAATTTACTTAAAAACAGCGGAGGTCGATGGATCAATCCAGGTGGGGCTAGGCTGGTATATTGGAAAGGATCATAGTCCCTTCCTTCCCATGGTGGGTTTTAGGTCTGGTGGTAAGTTTCCCTAGCCATTTCCTTTCACATTGAAATCGTCCTTTCTTTCTAATCCAAAGGGAGGGTGAGGTCGCACTCATCGCAGATACAACACTGGTAGTGAAAAGTTACTATCAATTTGTTTCGCTCAAATAGAAACCATCTGGGCAATACATTCAATGACATAATCAAATAACTCAAGCCAAGTGAAACTTAGTCAACACCATGCCAATCTCATGGTAATATTTCACTTTTGGCAGTATGACTCTGACTGAATAGAGTAGGTATATAAATCCCCTCATATCATGTGCTTAGAAAAATCGAAGTGTCTCGGTATAAATCCCTCCATTTCATATGTATAACAAAATATGATTTTTTCTGATGTTAACACATCCCTTCATTTCAAAGTGCTTACCAAAACTTTGAGTGTGGCCATTCTGTATTTTAATTACAATTTTTTCTTTAAATACAAAGTTGCTTCTTTAAGGTATCAGATCATGATCGTCAAATCTAGCCATGGCCTTTTCCACTTGATTCTCCAGACACCGTCCTTCATATCAACCCCCACACTCATTGTTTTCCCGAAAAATTTGAACTGCAATTCAGCTTCTTGTAAGGAATTAGTATTCCCAAGAGCAGCTGTTACAGTTGCAACATCTCCCTTGGAGAGGCGATGCATAACCTGACAGGAATAGGTTTTGGAAAGCCCCATGACAGGGTTTTGGATCTGCCATGTTTATGTTTAGATCATCATCTAAAGAATGGTGATGATCATTTACTGTTAGCAGACACGTGGAAATAAATACAAGGATGTCATGATTGGAATGGACTAATATATCCTATTCATCCTCTTCTCCTTTCATAGATTATCAGATATTGAGTGTTTGTACGCACCTGTTATGAAGCTTTTGACTGGGGTTCTACATCTAAGTTTCATGGCAGTTAGTCTCTTTGGTAAGCTAGGGATTGGAGAATCGATGGGAAAGAGAGGTTGTGGTAGCGGACAGTCCAACAATAATGAAAGCGTTGACAACTCGCAGAAAAATGGAATATTGTTATTAAAAACTTCATGTGATTTGTGTACTTTCTAATGATTTTGGTAGGAAAAATACCGTTGAACTTTAACTATGGATGGAGATATATGCGCAGATAGGTCTATGTATATTTCATAAATTAATTTAAGTCACCGATTGCCATATGCGACAACATAATGCTCTAATTTTTGTGGTGGAAGCAAAGTGTAAAGTTAGTGAAAAGGATTGTGTAATCCTATTTCATCTCACCCCCACATATTTCCTATTTAGTTTCTGCTATCGGTGCTATTATGTTTGTCGACCTGGGCTAGCTGGGGTGCTGCATGTCTGTCATGACCAGTTCGAATAATGAAAGCTATTGTCTATTACTAAATTGAATAATGAGTAGATAATGCTGGGAAAAAAGTCGGGAATTGGGCTACAAAATACATTTACGCAATGCCAACCATAAACTTTCTTGACTTCTTAAACTGGATTGGTTGGAGACAAATCTAACTAGATTGGTTACATTCCAGTGTTAGACGATAAGACAAAGATTAAGTGTCTTTGGATAAGACGATAAGACGAAGATTAATCATGTGGTGGAAATGACAAACACTGCAACACACATGGAATGGTTCTCTAATTTTATCCATTAGAGCCTCCCGAGGATGTAAAGGATGGAAATACTACACTTGGAGCCTCGTGAGGATGTAAAGGTGGAGATGGGATTTTTGGGCATCTACACTTCGCACGATTCAACTTGCAGGTTTAACAATGGAAGCGCCAGAGAGCAACTTCTGTCTAAAATTGGGAGAGGAGCTTAGCATAACAATAATAGGACACAACATGGGCAGTGCACTGGCTATGCTTTGTGCTTGACGTGTTCTATATAGCTGCAACCGGTAGTTTTGACTTGCAAGTACTATGTGTCAGCAAGCTCACTTTCATTTTCACAAAAATTTTCACTGTCAAGGTCATTAACAGCTGGATTATTGGAAACCATCTATGAAGAATTTGCATTAATTTGAAGCTATCTGCATGATTTCCAAAGAATATGGAATGGTGGCTTGGCGTTGTTCCATGATCCATCCATTAGAATGGAGGAATTACAGGCTTGGAAGAAATCTACAATGGGCATGTTCATGTTTCATCACTCAAGTAATACACTTTCGTCTTTTCCCTAAATCCTTGTCGTTTGATTGGCTTGGGTGTTCCTTTTTGTTTGGTTAGCTTGGGTGTTTTGGACATGCAGTTATGTTTCTCCCTGGTAGATTGAAGATCTCATATTGGAATTTGAGAGCAGGCCTGTTTTCTCAACAGGGACAATTCGATAAGTTTCGCAGGTCAGTTCATAGCACCAAACTATTTTCCGAGTAAATTTTAATTCTAGTATTTGGTTATTGCGTGAAGAAACCTTATAATGATATATAAATTTTATTACCACACCAGATATAGAAATGCAATCACATATCTACAACAACCTAGAACCTCAAAACATGCTTCAGTATTGTGAGACAATGTAAAAATTTGAGGTGGTGCCGAGTGAAACATTTATGTCCCTATCCTTAACTCTAGGGAAATCTTCAACGAAATCACACCCATTTTCTATAAATAACAGGGATGTACACAAACACTACTTAAAAAATTTGGGTGGTTTTGAGAGAATAGGTTTCTCTCACCCAATGCTTCTCAATCCTCCTCTATAAAACCATGGGTGATTTTTTAAAGTCTGGAGTTTGTTAAAAATTCCACTTGGTTTATTACTTTGTTGTCCCTAAAATATAATTTCATGCCACGCAGTGATCCACAACTCATTAGGGTGTAGTGATTATATTTCGCATGGTTTTAGATTTGAATATAATCTAATGTTTTGAGCATGAAATCAATAAAGAAATTAGAGAGACTTGTAGAGAGACTTGTATTGAGCAAATGAATGTAAACAATGTAAATTAATAATCTTCTTTTATTACAATCACAGAAGTGGATTCTACTTATTTTTCTTAATATTGTACAGAGTAAAATGAATAATAGATTTTGTTTGTTTTTGGATTTTTTTTAGCCTTTCTTAGATATGTTAAGCGTGAGAACAACCTTCACCGTGAGCTCTTTTGACTAATTTCCATGTTCATAATAGAGATTGCATTTCTTATTCGGCTTTGCTAATTGACTACTGAAGAGTTTCACCAAAAAAATTGTTTTTCTTAATCTACATATTTAAAAAATGGAAAATGTATATATTGTGTTATAAAAGGATCATATGGAATATTGTGTTTTATCCCTCTTGTTGTTTTAGACCTCATGATCAGGTTACTCTCAAGGAAATTCTTGTTTGATTGATTCTTGTTTGATTGTGTATAGTTGTATCATTAATTGTGATTAAAGTGTTGAAAATATCTAATTACATATTGTTCTCTAGTCAGTTTGATATGAAAAAACATTTTCTTTTTGAGACAACACAAGGAAAGAAAGGAAGATGATAGAAATCTATCAAAGAAGATAAACTCATGAATTATATCATAAGATTAATGAAAGGAAACTATGGAAAAAATTACTAATAATGAAAATGTTGTTGATACTTTTGAATTAAAAACAATATGAACTTATATAACTCCATTTCTGTACCTTATTCTGTGCTTGAAGCATGCTTCATGCTAAAAGACAAAGTGCTTGTTATTTCATATCAAAAGTCCTAGGTTAAGAGAGTGCTCTAGTTGATGAATATAGCAAGTACGGAAAAAGAAAGACCAACATTAAACATATGATATAAAAATAATTTAAATATTGGATGCAACCCCTAAATGCTAAATGGATCGATGGTTACTTTGCTTCCATGTAACATCAGTTGCAAGCAGATAAATCCCTTCCATGATTCAAATCAATCCCCGAGATTTAATTAGAATACCCTTTATTACATATCCACATCCTACATGTTCAACAAGACAAATTTGTATTTTTATATTATTTCTTTACTATGCATATATTTTAGTCAGCATGGCCAACATGCACACTATTGACTTGATTACATTGTGCAATCTAATGGAATTAAATCTGCACAAATAAAACAGATTTGGAAGACCTTGAACTTTCAACGCCCACATTTTTCTCATATGATGTACCTTTAGGGTCAACAATCACTCCTTTCATGAGGACTGGAAAGTCCCATACAATGGGAAAGCAAGATGTGGGGTGCATAGTGTATGGTTGGCCATGCTCTTCCATGATGGACTTGGACATTGGAGGTGGTTTACTATTTGCTGCTAGACCCTGTTTGGATGTTCCGAAGACATTCTTCCTCAAAGTTTTGTATAAGTATGGAGGTTGGTGACTTCATGTTGTTGATGCATGAAGGGTTTTTGTGTTCTCGAAGTAGATTTGGGTATTTGACAATGAGAAAAAACTCCCAAAATCACCGTGAGCACATAAAATCCCTTGACATGTAGAATATTGGGTTGAGGGAGTGTATATGTAGGTGTGGGAGTCCTTAAGGTGAAACATTACCTTGGATATGCATTTTCCTTAAGGAGACACGTGAGCTTGGAGATGCATTGAAGCTTAGGACCTTTGGAGGATTGTTGGATCTTGGTGAGCAGTGCTCATTCCATGGAGGCCTTACTAATCACTCTCTCCTTTGATCCTGACACATGTCACTTAGAGTAGAGTGCTTCACATGGGTGGACCTACTTGTTTCTTGCAAGTCTGCTTGTAGTGGACTAGGTTTGCTTGTTATTGTAAAGCCCCTTTACCTCTCACATAAATAGAGGAAGGAGTGAGTTGTTATTATAGTCGATCATGCACTTGTGCAAATTCCTTTTCATACTTGGGTTAGGGATGTAAGAGAAGTGCTACTCTCTCTCTCTCTCTCTCTCTCTCTCTCTCTCTCTCTCTCTCTCTCTCTCTCTCAATATTCTTTGTACTTTATGTGTTTTTTCCTTCAGGTTCTAGGATTGCTTGGAGCATTCACCCGAAAACTTCATATATATATAAAGAATAAATGAAATCCATGAACATAATCACAAACTATCGTATAATTCTCCATGCTTTTGAAAACCCTAGATAGGGAAAACCAAGAGAAACACTAGCTCCACCAACGATACTCCAACAATCTAAAATCGCCATGAGAAAAACCTCCATGTCAGAGTATCTTTTGTGTAGCCACTGTAAACCCTAAGCTATTTTGGAATTCTATTATTTCATATTTGACTTCTAGCTTACCACTGCCTTGCATACCTTCTCACTGCCATAAATTATGTTATTTCAAAGATTTTACTTCCATATTTTCATAAATACAATGTCGTCAATAAGATAGTTGAACGCTTCCATATTCATAGTTAGATCATATTCCAAGACTATATACATTTTTTGTACCGATCAACAATTGTCTCACGAAGAACAATCACGTCACAAGCGGCAATTGAACTTGGTTGGAGAGGATATTAATTTATCCTCTCAAGTTCCTGAGATAGACCAAGCAAGATGTGTATAATCATACTCAATCACTAAGGATTTTTGATAATTTATCTCTTTATTGGACTCAAACTTTCTCAATTAGCAACAAATAATGATTGTTAAAATCCTTCGATACAAAATTCCATTTATATTTTTATGGCTATTTACAATTATCACGAGTTACTATTAGTGGCTTGCTTGTCATTCCAAGCACTATCATGATTTCACAAGCACATAATTACTTTCCTCATGAATTGTGATTCCTCTCTTACTATATACAGGCAAGGAAAATTTTTGGGTTCCAACATGTACCTAGTTTAGATTTTCATTATTTTTATAAAATTTTTATGCCTTCCACATGAAGAAGAGGAGCAACAATATGACATACATACTAAATTTGTTGGCACAATGATTTGTGATATTACATTCAACTTGGAGTTTTATTTATCCATGATCGAATTGAATTTTTTCCCTAATCATACATCACAATATTCTTATTTCTGAATTCAGGATATTCTGTTACACATTTTCTTACATCTACGACACTCCAATTTTCCAATTGAACATAGCTGAAGATTTTTGTAACTCCCATCTTACTTATGCATACAACAATCTCATGAACACACAAATACCTCTTTATCTTTTATTCCTTATTGAATTACATGAATTGGACCAGTCATGAAATGGTTAACCTCAAAAATGTGAATTGAATGAGAGATATATAAAAATCGGGTTAAAAAACTGGTTGTCCAAAAATACATAAATTATTCAAATTTAGGAAAAAACATATATATTAATGTGCATCCATATGAATCAAAACCATTATACAAAAATATTTCCATTCAACTTGAGTTTTCCTGGGCACAGATTTGGAGGTTTCCCAACATGAAATTCGTAAAGAGTATGTTGTCCTGAAGCCTAGCGTGCACCATATCATAGTTAAAATATAGAGTCTTTGGCATCCTTAAACTTGGCACTAGTCTAAGAATCCAATACCAAACTACGAGCAAATTTGCACTAAGAGAGTTCGCCATGCATTTACAACTACATTTTTTCTTAAGGGTGAAAGTGGTTTTGTGTCTCGTAACTCTGTTTGAAGGACAAATGTCCATATCATACAACAAAGGCAAGCTTGAAATGCTTGTTATATATATAGAAGAATTTTTATGAGATTTTTCACACACCAGCACTAAAGATGCAACATATTGTGTGCATCCTTAGATATGTTTTAGACTACAAGCTAACTGTTTAAATAAATGCATGTATAAAATTTATATATTAGAAAAATAACCATCAATATTTTTCTTCTAGCATTTTGGGCTGAATTCACAATAATATGCTAAAAAGTTTCATTTAAATGTATGGAAATTAGGATATATAAATGTGAGATATATACTCTACATCTTTGGTTATCTACTTTTCAAATCTGGTCTTTTTTACGCTACATCTTTGGGTTATATAATTGTTTGAACTTTGAACTTTGAAGAAATTCTTGAATGAGATTTATAAATACTCGACATATGGTGGTAAGGCAATGGTGCCATAAACTGTATTATTTCAAAAATCTCCTAGGACTTGGTGCAGTGCCTCAACCTACCCGCAACCCCTCACCCATTCCCCTACCAATTGGGATGGGTGCAAAAAGAGGGCCCACACCTTATAGTCTCACAACACTGTGTTGTGAACTTTTCCATTTGTCATTTCTATGACACATTGGTATGTGATGTTTCTTCATTGGACTGTGCCGATCTCCTACTTGTTCTCCCTTACGAACAACAATTCCATGCTATCTATAATGCTAAAATTCCATATTTTCACAAAATATAATGTCTTGAATAAATACTTATCTATATAGAATATATACTTATGTTTAGCATTATATAATATGTGTTGGAGTTGTTCCTTTATGTT
Source organism: Pinus albicaulis (assembly GCA_034641835.2). Taxonomy (NCBI): domain Eukaryota; kingdom Viridiplantae; phylum Streptophyta; class Pinopsida; order Pinales; family Pinaceae; genus Pinus; species Pinus albicaulis. Next base: position 530,374,078 of record CM076577.1, read on the forward strand.
TTACTACAATCCTGATGTTGACAAGCTTTAGCTGAATTTTTTCATCAATTTCTCATAGAATATGCAAAAGGAAGTGATTGTTAAAATGTGGCAAAAACTATGTTTCTCTTGATTTCTTTTTTTTATTGTTCATGACAAGATAATAATGTTGCAGGAATGAGTTATCCTACAATCTATTTCAATTTGTGGATTTTATTTTCCTCCCCTTATTTTACAAGGATGTAGATTTCATTTTCCTATTGATGGTTTTTACATGTATCTAATCGAGCCCCAAATGATGGTAATGGAGTGGATCTTTCGAAGTAGTCGTGGACACAAAATCTATTAGAGGATAATGTTACAATACCACTTCCAACTGGTACCAGGAAAATTTTAATGGTTTGTGCATAAAGAAGAGTTATCTAATGGCAAGGTTGAAAGATAAACCTCATGTCTTAGCTGTAAGTCATTTGTTTGTGTCTCTTAGCTGTAAGTGATATGTTTTATTTTGAGCTTTATTAGATCAGTTATTTCACCAAACCAATATGCATGGCCATTATTTCTCACCCGATGTAAGTTACTTGACATGGTTGATATAACATTCAATTCTAGGCCACTTTTATTTTAAGTTAGAGATTATATTGATTAAAAGGATGTTCATATTTTGATTGGTTTATTGGGAGCTTGATTTAAATTTTTTTTGTAAGTCAAACGTGGATGTTATTTTTTCAGAGTAATCTCTTTGCACCTATAATTTCAGATGAGTCCTGGAACATAGGTATACATCAAGTGCATCTTTGGCCTTTGTTGTGTATCTGTTATTATTTATATCATTGATGGATGGTTATTGATTGATTTAAAACAGAGGATGGGAAGGTCCTGCCAATTCTCTTGACAAAACAAAATCAAATGGAGAGGTAGAATTATGTTTTAAAGGGTGAGCCAAAAATATGATCTAGATCCAGAGACACGACATACAGTGGAAAAAAAATGATGGTATCGACAAGTCTTCCCCGCTAATCCGATCTAAATGTTATACCACTACCCAAATTTCAGTTATTTGTAATGAAAATAGTGACTAGCTATGAATAGCGAGGCTGGCCATTGTGGTGTTCTTCATCCTATGAATGATATTAATTTTTCAAACTCCAACCAGTTTGTTGTTGAACTAATTAAAGTTGTGATGACAAACATATAGTTTTCAAAGCTCTTTTCTAAATTTATTTTCTTGAGCAAATTTGTCTTTTTACTTTATATACCACACTTGCAACTATGTGACATGTGCTATGATATAATTTTCTGGATAAATAGACAAAATTTTATGCAACGTAGTATTTTTTAAATCTGAAGAAACAGGATTTCCAAATACAAAGTTTATTAAATACGAACAATTTTTAGACTTCTTAGCTAAGTTATAATTATATATCGGTAGGGAATTTTGTGTATGTTGATGTTTTTTTGTCTCTTTGGTTTCTTTCAGGTAAGAATGGTTAATAAGGAATGTGTTCTTGAGTAGCAGGCACATATATTATTCTACTATTAACAAGGATCTCCTTGGTTTTCAGGCATGGCAACGAAAACACAAATGTTTTTCTTGTTTAGTAAAAGATTTTCGAGAGTTTAATTTATGTAGAATTTACAATCTATAAAGGTTTCAAGATATAATTTTTAAAAGTCTAATTCTTTAAAGGGTGCTAGCTCGTTGGAAGAGCACCTGCTTTACAAGCAAGAGTTTGGTGGTTCAATTCCATCGTGCCTTGATATTCATAGGGAATGACAGCGATCAATTTTTGGTGAAATATGCTCTTTTGACCATCACCAATGAGATTATGCTGAAATTTTTTTAACCTCACCAAAATATGAAATGGTGATGGTCAATGAACGCCACCATATATATGCATCAATAGTGACAACCATGAAAGGTCCGTCACCATAAATCGTTGTTGTTGATATGAAATGGTGAGGGTCATTGTTTGTCATTATAGTCATTATTTGTGACGGACCTTGATGTCACCAATGATCTTATCATGACATTTTTTGACCCTCACCAAATATGAATTGGTGACGGTCAATGAACGTCGCCATATATATGTACCAATAGTGATGGCCATGAAAGGTCCATCACCAAAAATTGTTGTTGTTCATATGAAATGGTGATGGTCACTATCCGTCATTATAATCAATATTCATGACAGACCTTGAATGTCATCACAAAACATACTTTCGGTGACACCACCTTTGGTGACATTCAGATTTTTGGTGATGGAGGCTATTGTTCATCACCATTGCTCATATGAAATGGTGACAGTCACTATCCATCATTATAAATCATTATTGGTGATGGACCTTGAATGTCACCACAACACCTTTACTTTTGGCGACGATACCTTTGGTGACATTCAGTTTTTGGTGACGAAGGCTCTTTTGACCCTCACTAATGAGCTTATGGTGACATTCTTCATCCCTCACCAATGTAATTTTTTCTTGTAGTGTCAGCCCCGGGGGAATTCAAGTGCCTACTCGGGTGAGGAGTTCTATCCATTGTTTTGTAGGAGGGAGACATAGAATCTTCGGCCAGGATTACATATTTTCTTGGAAAACGCAGTCTCTTGGAGGGATCACGCAATTTTTGGAAGAGGTAGTTACAGGAGTGAGGATTTATCATGGATTTCAGCCCCTGGTTATTGTGGAGGGACCAGCGCTTCTCTATTCATCATTTTGACACAGGAGGAGGCCACCATTTGTAGAGGATCATTCAGGGCCAGCGTATCCCACTGGGATAACATTATTCCTCCAGGGAGGTGATTTCCGAGATCAACCTATTAGGGTCCTATAATAATAGGATTCATAATTTTGAATTGACTTGATTAAGTCTTGTAATATGTACATACTTTTTTTTCTGCAAAAAAAAATTCCCATACTAAAAATAAAAAATGTAAAGAGGGTAAAAGTACTAAAATCAAAAATCAAAGGACTAAAATAAAAAGATAAAAAATAATATAAAAATGAACCCCAAACAAAAAAGAAATAAAAATAAATCATGAAAGTGATGCAAATTAAAATGCCACTACTTTTTACTTTACTTTGCAAAATAAAGATTGTGTGCAGCTTGTAAAAAATGCCACAATCCATGAAGGTCAAACTGCTTAATCTTGACCTTTCATGCTTTATATTTCATGTTGATAGATAGAGAATAAAGATCAAGCCAAATTGTTTAATCTTGGCAGATCGGTAGTTAGTTAGAGAATAATAAGGAGCTCAACAGTTTAATCTGAGCCCTTAGCAGTAATAGGGTTAGAATTAGTTAGTTTTCTGTTAAAAATAAAAATGAATAAGGATCTACAAGCTCAAATGCACCCAAAGAAATGAAGAAAAAATGTTAGGATAGTTCATGGGTAGGTAGAAGCAGTTTTCACAAGGAATTAATAACAGAAATGGATCAAATCATACTTACTCATTTCCATTGTAAAAATACCCTTTCCCCTTCATTTTTATCTCTTCCCTTACTTCACTCTTGTTCCCCTACAAAAAATTCCTTTTCCTAAAAGTTAAAATGAAAATTTTCCTTGGGAAAAGTAAAACCCTTAATTAACTTCCATTTTATTTCAAAAATACATCAAAAACCCCCCCCAAAAAATATCCTAAGTATAAATGATAAAAATTTTATGTCGAGATCCACTGTGAAAATATCCATCTCCGATATCAGTTTTTACGTTAAACTTAGTGTACTTAACCCCTCCCCCATTCATTTTAAATCACTTAACTAACTTTATTTATTAGCTCCCTTTATATGCATGTACCCTGTATCTATTAATTCCTTATTATAAAGTCCCAACCCTTACGTTAATTATCATATAATATTGTTATATTACCCCGCCTATACACAGGTCCCACTTTCCCTAACCCCATTGGATATGTATTAAACCCTGACCGTATCCCATCACAGAACTTAAATTGTCAGGCCCCACACCTATCAAATCCCGATCAAGCCCTGCTATTTTCCAACCGTTAGATCTTAAATGATCAGATCCAATGGCCATAACTCTTATCACACACACGATAGCCAAAACTTTAACTACTTCAAGACCTTGAAAAATGTGTGGTTTTCAGAGCCCTGCTCCTGGCTACATGGCGCTATTCTATTTGATCGCATCCTCAGAAACTTTACTGCCTACCACCTTTGGCCAATACGAAAATCATTGGGATGTATTCTTTCCCATTGCGGAAACCACCCTGCTATTTGAAATGACCCGCACATTCAATGTTTTAATCACTATTGATTAAAAACCCATATAGCCGCACTTTGCAGCCTTTTTTACCATTTTCTGTTACAAACTCATGCAAACAGAGCTATTTTTAACCTAAATAATTTCTGCTGACCCTATTTTAAACCAAATTTCAAATAGAATTCAACCATTTACTGCTTCAACTATTGCTGAACCAATTTGAAGCTTTATAAAGACTAGAAGAGCTTCAGAGAACCTTCGCTGCCTCAGAATCCTTTTGCAAACCAAAAATATTCATTTTATCCAGGTATTCCTCACTAGTTAGGCCAATACTTACAGCAAGAAAGTAATTCAATCATTGAACCAATTTAGGAGCCTTCGTAGACCAAAAGAAATCCCTTATTTCCTTCCAATCCTTTTTACTGCAGACCCTAGGCATTTGTTTACATAATTCTAAGATCCTAAGACTGGTTTTTGTCATAGAGAGTACAATTTGATCAGTCTAAACCTTTGTAGACCATACAAAAACCCTTTTTTCATTTCAAACCCTTTTGTATACTTTAATTATCTTTCAGAAGTGCTCCTAATGGCCTAAATATGTTTTTTCTAAGTCAAAAGAGTAATTAATTGATAAATAAAATAAACAATTGCTCCCAAAGTTATTGTAACTATAAATCCCCTACAACCTCCAGTTGTAGATGTGGAACACACTCCTTTAGCAGATAGAGAATTTAAAATTAATGACACAGTCACTGATTTTAACCTTCTTGAGCTCCACAGTTGGAGCCATGACAAATCCATTGACCAAGCTGATGAAGTTTTAATTTGGGAGTCTAATTTTCCAAATTATGTTGTCCCACAGACTTTCCAGTGCCCAGAAGTGATCAGAATTTTTCAATCTTACTATTTCCCTGATCAAAGAGCCCTAATAACCCTTAGAAAATAAATTTTATTCACTATCACAACTGAGTCAATCAACCAAATGCTGCAGATCCAATCTAGGCTAGATGAAACCCCTTTTTCCATTGAGACCCTTACCCAGCTATACCTGAATCTGGAATTACCCAAGAGGTTTCAGATATTCCAAACAATCATGCCTTCATATGTAGAAACACCAAAGACCAATTCTCCTTACCCATCTACAATATTTTCTAAGAGAAATAGACAGATAATCACAATGTTGTCCTGCATTTTGGGTTATTTTACTGATGTTGATGTTGCAGTCTTAGGTTTCCTGTCTACTTTCACACTTGGTCAGCCTCATACTACCATTTTCAATTTTTCTCAATGCCTTACTGACTCAATTCATGAATAGCTGGTCAAGATGCTTAAAGAAGGTGTTTTCAGGTATTCCTCAGTTTTATTCCACATGTTTCTATACTTTTAGCCTGATAGATTTTCCATCAATATTTAGAAATTAGATGTTGAAGCTAATCCTCAGTCAATTATCTTTTGGACTCCAATTATCAGAAACGACTCCACACAGCCCACCTACACAAAATTCATTTATTCTTTCATTCATCCCATGATCAATATGCTAAACAACAGCATGCAACCAAGAATCAATGAGGAAATTAAGAAGCTCCTACAATTATCAGAGCATATTGGGACAGGAGATTGGTACATGTATCAAAACCACACAGAGATTAGGGTATATGGATCTAATATTCTTCCATATAAAATTCCCAAATACCTCCCAGTGAGGTTATTTTCCCTTGAGTATATCAGGTAGATCCTTAATTCTGATGGAATCAATTTCTTGGTAGAAAAAAAGAAGACAATTTAAAATTAAGAATCAGGTTGGCCCTTTTATTTGTAACAGTAGAGATGCAGGTCCAGAGACTGAAAATTATTTACAGGATTTTAAATTCAGAAAGAGTTTTCTATGTTATTATGATCCTCTAGGAGTAATAAGAAAATTGAGAGTTAAATGTAAATTAACCCCTTATGTACATGAGAAAAAACTGGACATTGAGAAATACTCCAATCAGCCTGAATGGTTCTAGAACACTTTGAGAGAGGTAGAGAAGCAAGGTGATACTAGTCAAATATTGAAAAATCCAGCCCAAGAAGATAGGAACTCAAAAATAATTATAGAAGAAGGATCATACACTGCAAAAACTACCACTAAAACCAAATTTAAATTGATGTACAGGAAGAAGCCAAAATTAAATCCTATAAATGAGGAAGTGGAAACAATTGAGGTAATTGATACAAATGCAGTGGTGAAAGATAATTCACCACCTACATTTGCTAAAGAAACACACCAACCTTCAACTTCAAACACTCAAATGATTCAAAAGCAGCATAGTGTTGAAGTATCCTCATCCAGAAAGCTAGCAGAGAAGGAGATGGAAATTATGCAGAAATATAAAGAGATCAAGATTAGAAATGAAGCCTTGAAGGATGATACATAGACACAGTATTGGGAGCAGTCACCTAGTGACCAAAGCAGATTGATTTCTGCTTTTAAGTATGTTACACAGTAATTCTTCACCGTCCCTGCAATCCCCCATACCACACATTGAAGGTCCTTTTCCATGACCTATGAGCAGTGACATGACCTGAAACCACTTTCATGGCATCCCCCTTGATAAGGACAATCATTCACCTGAAGACAGTTTCCTGTGAAAAACCCTAAAAATAGACCTTTTGGCCTTGGTGCGACCAGCCAGTTTAGCCCTCGCGCCAATGGGGGAAATCCACCAACGAGGGCGCGCTAACTGGTGCTCTGTCCCAGTGTATTACTCTCGCCAAGCTTAATAAGGATTGTTTTTTAAAAATAAATAGCGGAAGTTTGATTCCAACCAACTCCTGAATGAGTCTTTTAAATGAGTTGGGAGGTTTGGCTCCGGATCTCCATGTAGGGGAAGTGGTTTTCAACCTATCATGGAAGCTTCCATGAGGATATGGCCAATCCCACCATTGTAGGGATTGCAACTCCCCTTCCACCATGTATATAAGCTTGCCATTTTCCCTTTGTAAGCTAGCCTGAATGGTCATAGAACTAAGAGTTGAATCAGTAGTAAGGAGACTATCGCCAGATAGCCTCTGAGAGCCACGCCGAAGAGAGAGAGCTTTGTCCCATTCCCAATGAGCTTCATTGAGACATGCTCCACTTTCAACCCGCCGAAGGAAGATCCAGCGTCAGAGCTCAGGTTGTATCTTTCTTTTGTTGTGATTAATAATAAGCGACTTTGATTATGGTTCCATTCATATGTTCATGTCTTATGTTATGAATTATATCTTCTCTGACATATATATGGTTACATGTTTTAGGTTTTACGTTGTGTGTTGTTTCTTCATGTACGTGCAGGTGTTCAAATGTGCAAAGCGGGAGAATTGTGATCTGTCAAAGCGAAGGACGGAAGCGCCATATTTTCTGCAAGCAACAGTAGCGTGGGACTTAAGGTAGGCCTCTTGTCGCATCTTGGTCTTTCGTAACTAGGAACCTGCATCTTAGCATGACTCGGTTGTTGCTAGACCCGATCTGGGCTAGTAGGGATCGCCTCTATCCGCAGAGGGGATTTACCTCTCCAACAAACTGCCGACTCCACTGGGGAGACATTGATTGGAGTTTGTCTTGTATTTTCAGTTGATTTTGGTCTTTGTCTGCTTAATCAGCGCTTCTGGTTTGCCTTTTTCTAGTGTTAAACCTTTGTTTATCCTTACCATACCTGATCTTCTCCCTGTTTTCTCCTTTTTATTTTTGACATTAGTAAACTTGACTGGCGCGGTTTTTGCCTTGACAGTCACGCCAATTGGCGCTTGTTGCTAGTTCAACCCCCGCGCCAATCTTGTTCTGGTGCTATTTGTAGCTAGACGGTCACGCAAATCCTATGTCGTGCTAGGGTTTGCTTGTTTCTAAGCCTTCTTAGCTTTATTTTTGGTTTTGGTGTCATTTTTTCGATTGCTTGAGTGTCCTGAAGCCCTGGTTGACTGTGTATGACCTCTATCGTCTGGTTGTTTTCCCTCTACTATCGTTTTTACATTCTAGCCATAGGACTTCGTTGTTGCTTCTTTGCGTTCGTTTGGTGGTTTTCTATTGTTTTATTGCGTTATTTGAGTGATTTCTCTCTTTCTCATTCTAGTTTCGCTTTGTCTCGTTTCGAGCCTAGATTACATGGTTCATATGAGCTTTTGGGATTCCTCTTTGATTTGAGGGATTTCTCTATCAGTTTGAGGTTTGATTGTGTGTTTTGCATTGAGTGAACTTGCTTGTCTTCACTCTTTTGCTATCACTTCTCAAATTGTTCTTTTCATTAGTTTTCATTTTGTTTAGTGCATCTTGCTCTTAAAACATTGAAAATATAAAAAAAAATCAAATCTCTTTTGCTTTTGATTAGTTAGTGTAAATTGAAAACTTTTCTGCGTTATTAGTGTTATATACCTCTAAAGGAAAATCTTTTCATTGCATTAGCGTGCATTAGAGACACCAGTGGTTGTTTTGTGATCATTTTGTTGTTGTTTGGAAAGCTCTCAACCTTCCCGTAGCTAGCTATTCATCGAACAAAGTGATATATTGTGGCATGTAGTGTGCATTAAGAGGATTTTTGACACATAACATTCGGTAGGGCCTGAAAATTGAAACATAATTGAAGATTAACTCTAAAATTTATTCAATTTACCTTAAGGCAGCATTTAAACATTAACAAAATATTTAGAGGTCTAGGCTAGTGACGTGTTCCGGTGTCATTAAACCTAGTAGCTGTCATTCGCCTCTTGGCTTTAGACAGCACTAGTACAGACTTGTGCTCCCTGTACTGTCACGTATATAAAGGGAGACCCCACTAGGTTGCTATCCTTTATCCGTAGGAAGCTGAGTCTGCTGCCTTATACCCGTGATACACCGGAAAAATCATTCAGGGAGATTGGCTGCACGTACGTCAAATCCTTGGTTGATTTCTCTTTCATTTTGAAACCAAGGTGTATATTTCAGTTCATAGATATCTGGTACACCCTTTTGCCTAGATTTCCAGAGTAGTCATTTTGATCTTTTCTGACTCATTAAATTTGAAAGGATCATCAAGCGCTTGTCCTTTCATGCTTGTTTCCAAATTGAAAGAGATCGAGTCAACTTTTGTCCATTTCTCGAATCCTAAAACATGAAACGGTAAAGTTTTCAAGTTTCAATGTGGTCAAATAAATCACCCGCGATCACACACCCTTTTAGAGTTTGCTTGTTGGCTGTTTGATTGTGTGCCTTGGTTTTTTCCTGTGTTCTTTTGTTTGATCTCTTCCTCTTTTCATTACTGTCACAGTGGCGGAACCCTCAGTTTCATCTACTGGTATTCCTTACACAAACGATTCATCAGAGGTCTCTCAGTCCTTTGCTGAACCTCAGCAGCCTATTGTCTCTGAGTTTCCCGACGGGGGACCAGTTCTATCTGAGCTTCCCTTTCGATGACCAGTTGAGTTCAATTGGCCCTTATCCAATGCTTGGTTTGGATTTGGAGTAGGGGAATATTTCCCTCCTCTTACATCGGGTTCACCTCTTTTAGCTATTGTTATTCCTCCTAGTCCTCACTATCTTTTATAAGATCTAGTGGCAGGGTCAGATATGGACTCATCCAGTCCTTCTCCTAGTGAGGAAATCCCTACATCTGGTGAAGATTACCAGCTGTTCCCAGAAAACAATACCGAATTATCTTTCATGTCTTCATCTGGTCCTTCGCTTCCAGCAGGGTATAGATCCTTAAGTCAGATTGTGGCCATTGTGGCCTCCATGGGAGTATCAAATCCATCTACGAGACAAATTATTCCTTCATTAGGGTTGTCCCCAAGGAAACCCCTCACGTCATCTCCTCAGGTCACATCGGTACATGTTAGGCCTACTGTCTGTGTATTTTCATCTACACTTGATGTTACTACTCAGTCCGTCAGGACCGCAGCGCTTCCTGAAGACGTCTACATAGCATCTGCTATTCCAGAGAATATCTCTCCTGAGGAGTATCGGTTGTCTCTACAGCAGTCGAACTCCGAGGTTGGTCAGTCCTCCAAAGATCCCAACCATCCTTACTTTTCCCATTATGCACAGGATGGTACACCCTTTTACATTTTTCCATATCAGTACAATGAGCAAGGAAACCCTCTACATTTTCCTACTCTAGAGGCTTATCAGTATGTTCAAGGTTTTTTGTCTGCCAAGGCTGGGCAACCTTTCAACCCACAAGGAAAACCCTTCCAGGGCCAACCTTCAGGAAACCTGGTTATCTCTATGACCCGTAAGGACAACCCTTACAGGGCCAACCTTCGGGCCAGCAGCGGTTGTTGTACAGCCCACAACGGCAGTCCTACAAACCTCAAGGTCAACCTATATAGCCTCACCTTGTGGTCCAACCAGGGCAACCTCAAGGACCCATGGGTCAACCGGGGTATCAACCGAGATTGTTGTACGGTCCTGGGGGGAAAATCCAACCCTCTCAACCTATGGTGCAACCTCTGCAACCTCAGTTTCCTATTGGTCTGAATGTTGCACATCCAGGGCCTTATTACGGTCCTGCCACAGGTCAAACTGGTTATCAGGCACAACCTGGCCCTATCCCACCACCAGGCCAACCGGCTCATCCAGGGCAGCCTGGTGTCCTTCACCAGCCAGGTCAACCTATTCAACCAGGACAACCTGTTCACCCGGGTCAACCTATTCAACTAGGGTAGCCTGCTCAGCCAGGTCAACCTACTCAACCATGCCAACCTACACATCCAGTCAACCCTTCTCAATAGCCAATTTACTCTATGCCACATTTGAATCCACCTGTGCGCCCAATTCATCAGGTTCAGCAGGGCCCCACTTACCAACAGCCCGCTCAACCCCAAGGCGTTTATTATCTTCAAGGTCAATCTCGACCAGTTTACAACCCACCCCAAGGTTCTGGTTATTACCTTCAACAACCAGGTTATACCTATACTCAGCAGTCAAATCCATATACTACTCAAACAGGGCTGACATATAATCATGGTCCATACCCCGGTTATCAACCCCCATACACTGGTTATCAGCAATCGTATCAATCTAACTATACGACTTACACCCCCTATGGTTAGAATCCCCCGGGATAGAACCAATGGGGGAAACTTTATGCTCAACCAGGGTGGAGTACAGGTACAGGTCCTTATCAAGGGCCTAGTATGTCTTTCAATCCTCAGTTACCTTTCCTTGCTACATTGGAATTGCCGGATGTTTCTAAATTGACCAATGATCTGATTCTTCACAATCCTTATTGGCCTCCAATTCCAACCAAGGTGCCCGATGACTGTCCTAAATTTGAAGGTAAAGCTGGAGAGGACCCCCAAGCTCCTGTCATGACCTACCATCTGTGGTTTTCTTCAAACTCTTGGGTGGATGATTCAATTCGTCTGTGTCTCTTCCAGCGCACTCTCATCGGTGCTGCCACTAAGTGGTATATAGAATTACCCTGCGGTATCTTTCAAGACTTCAATATGTTATCTATGGATTTTATGATGCATTTTCAGTTACCGGTTCGTTACGAAGCCAGGATGCATCTCCTGACTTCTCTCAAGTAGGATAAAGCCACCCACATATCTGATCATATTCATGAGTGGCGACGTCATCGTAGACTGATCAAGTTTGATATACCTGATCAGCTAATAACACATTGGTTCACTACCTCCTTCGTTAGCAATATCGCTCAAGATATTGCTATGGGGGCATGTGTGACTGAAGAACAAACCATCGCTCGTGCCCAGTACCTTGATTTGGTGTACTCTCAATCCGGCACGCTCTATGATATCTTGACTAATGCCCCATGGCCAGGGAGCTCTAAAGCACCAGCTACCCCATCGGTGGATGGTGTTATTGGTTCCGTCTCTCAGAATTATCAGAAATCCTCTAATGGGAAGTAGAAGTCAAATTCTTCCAATAACTATACTCTTCCCGCCCCTCCAGATTTTGGTAAGACTGTGGAGGTAAATGTCATTCAAGCTAATCCTAGGGAAAAGGCCTCCAAAGGAAAGAAGAAGGGTAAAGGAAAATCAAAACCAGATGCGCCGAAACCGAAATCCTCCAAACCTCGTGCTGACGATGGTTCTCAACGTAAACTGAAGTACCCCTGCCTTGTCTGTGAAGGAGAACATTATACCAAAGATTGTCCCCGAAGATCTGAAGTTAGTCAACTTCTGAAGGGCTCTAAAGGGACTCCGACAGTTCTCAAAGAACCATTCCCGTCTCAGCAGACCCAGATGGTTGAGCAACCTTCACCATCTACACCATTTGGGTCCTAAGTTTCTATGATGAATCGTGTTGCACCTGTCTCAATTGCTACACATTCGAAGAATTATCCTGGAGCACGCCAGGCAGCTGGGAAGGAATTTTTTGATGGCCCATCTCCCCCACCTGTCTCTGGTCCTTTAGAAATTGAGAAGCCCAGCGCTAAACATGTTGTGAGGCCACCTTCTAAAGGTGTTCTGCGAAAATATTCCTATAATTCAAATGCCCGTGCCGATCAGCACTACAACATCATTGAGGATTTGGCACAGGCGCCTTCTACAATGTTTGCGTTGGAAGTGCTTCAAAGTTTCCCATCGCAATGGAAAGCTCTAATGTCCGCAATCGATGGAATTGATCCCGCTGATTCTAGTCTTCTCACCTTCGACCTATAAAATTTTGTCCCTCGACTTCCGCAGCAAATCACTCTTGTTATCCAAGTCGGTGTCAAAGGCCTCAAAATTCATAGAGCCATTGTGGACGAAGGTGCTTCCACCTGTGTTATGTCATCTGCCTGCTGGAAGGCCATTTCCTCTCTGGCTCTTACTTCATCTCAGAATGCCCTAGAGGCATTTGATGGTTGGGAATCAAAACCCTTGGGTGTTCTTGAGAGTTTGCCGATCATGTTACAGGGTAAGACAGTCAACGTAGAAGTAGAAGTAGTCGACGCCAAGCTCAACTACAATATTCTTCTTGGTCACAGTTGGACTCACGCCATGCTATGTGTTCCGTCCACCCTCTTTCGGCTTCTGAAGTTCCCTCATGAGGGAAAACTTATCACTGTTGATCAATTGTCTTTCTTCACCTCATCCTCCGAGAACAACGTACCTTATGTGGATCAGATCCCAAATCCCCCCGACAGTGTAGGACCCGGTCTTTTCAAAGACCCCATCCTCATGGGTATTTTTCTCGTGCCACCACCGCACACCATTCAAGTTAACATGATCTCTAGGTCAGATGACCCTTGGATCATCCCTTCGCCTGAACAGGTGACATATTTCAGAGAATCGATGCCTTTAACTCCAGTTGAGATTAATTATTGCAAAATCATCGCTGCATCTGATCCTCCTCCTCCTGAACATGCTCCTTTGAGTATGGCTCTAGATGTATATTCTCAATCCCCTTGGCTCAGCGATGCAGATTCACCTGATCCTTTAAGAGAAGTCTTCCCTTCTGATGAAGCTATCATCGAAAAAATGTCTCTTGAAGATCTGTTGTGGAGTGATGGAAATCATTGTTCCTCATTCATGCCTGGCCTGGGGGAAATGTCTGATTGTCTAGAGCGCTTTGCATCTCAGCTTCCCACTCCGCCTCTTCAAACACCGATATTGACTCATGAGGTCCTTTTGGAGGGAAATATAAGTAATATCACTCAAACCATTCCTATCGACATCTCCGTCAAACCGGGGGTAGTCGAGAACATTCATGTGGGAGTGACTTTTTCTCCCAAAGAGATACAAGTTTATGTGAGTCTTTTTCGCGAATTCAGAGATTTTTTTGCAGGGTCCTATGAAGAGATGCCTAGGATTGATCCTAGCATAGTCGTGCATGATATTCCTACCTATCCAAGTGTGAAACCCATGCGTCAGCGTCTATGCCCAGTGCATCCCCGAAAAGCCACAACCATAAAGGCAGAAGTTGAAAAACTTCTCAACGTGGGCTTTATATATCCAATTCCCCTCATAGAATGGGTTTCAAATATCATCCCTATAGATAAGAAGCAGGGCACTATACGGGTTTGTGTTGATTACTGAGACATCAATCGGGCCTGTCCTAAGGACAATTTCCCCACTTCTTTTATAGATCAGATCATCGATGAATGCGCGGGGAGTGAGATTTATTCCCTTATGGACAGACTTTTCGGGTACAATCAGTTAATATTTTACCCACTGATCAACATAAGACTGCCTTTATCTGTCCGTGGGGTACTTTCACCTACAAAAAGCTCCCGTTCGGCTTGAAAAATGTTGGGGCCACATTCCAGTGTGTTATGTCCTATGCTTTCCATGACATACGTCATATTGTTCTGCTGTATCTGGACAATTTTCTGACCCATTCATCTCGGCGTGAGGACCATCCTGAACACCTCCGCAGATTTTCCTCCGTTGCAGACATTACAATATTAGGCTCAATCCTCACAAGTGCGTCTTCTGCGTGGATTTTGGTCGTCTTTTGGGATTCATCGTCTCCAAAGACGATATTTTCCTTGACCCCCTCAAGGTCGAGGCCATCGTTAACCTCCCATCCCCATCCTCGTTACATCAACTGTAGAGTCTGTAGGGGAAAGCCAACTTCTTACGACACTTTATTCCAAACTACGTGGAAGTGGCTAAGGGCTTTACGCGACTTTTGAAACAGGACATTCCCTTCCATTGGGATGAGATTGCCCAGCAATCTTTTGATAAGCTTAAAACATTTCTCGTTAACGCTCCGTTGATACGTCCTCCCAACTACCATCACGATTTTACCCTTATTTGGCCGCTGTGTTTAGCATGATAGCTATGGTTCTAGCACAGGATGAAGATGATGGAAATGAACACGTAGTTTACTATCTATCTCAGAATCTTCTTGACATGGAAACGTGTTATGCCCACATCGAGAAGTTGGTGCTCGCTGCGGTTTAGGTCATTCAGCGATTCCTCCATTACATCATGTTGCGTACGGTAACCGTGGTTTCTGACTGCAACCCCATGACATACATCCTGTCTCGAAAATTGATGGGGGGAAAGTACTCCAAATGGATTTTCATCCTTCAGGAGTTCGATTTAGAGTTCACCACTGCTAAATTGACGAAATCATTGGTTTTTTCTGATCTTATTTGCTCTCTCCCGACAGACTCCGTTCCATCACAACCTGAGGATCATATCCCATATGAAACACTTTTTCTTATCAACACTCGTGATCCATGGTATGGGGACACTATCATGTATCTTCAAACATCCACGTTCCAGTCCGAGTTGACAGAAGATGCCTGACATCATATTCGGCATCAATCTCAACCCTAACGCATTGTAGGAGATACCTTGTATCGTGTCGGAGTTGAATCTATGCTCCGCCGGTGCTTGACCCTGGTAGAGGCTGAGAAAGTCTTGAATGACTATCACAGTGGCACCTGTGGCGGTCATATGTCTGGATATTCCACCGCCCAGAAGATTCTACGTGCGGGTTACTTCTGGCCGTATATATTCAAAGAATGTATTGTTGCAGTTCGAAAATTTCATGCATGCCAGGTCTTTCAGCGCAAGATACGCGCACCACCCCTACCCTTGCATCCTGTCATTGCCGTAGGCCCTTTTGCTAAATGGGGCATAGATTTTATGACATGTAACCCTCAATCGGCTGGGGGGCATGCTTATATAATCGTTGTCGTGGACTACTTCACTAAGTGGGCCGAAGCGATGCATACATTAGCTTGCAACAGTAAGACAACTGCCCAATTTATTTTCAACCATCTTATTACGTGTTTCAGAGTACCTCAAGCCATTGTCACTGATTATGGCACTCATTTTTGGGATTACATGATGGCTAAGCTGACATCAAAGTTAGGCTTACGTCATGATAGCTCAACGCCATACTACCCTCAGGAGAATGGCCAGGTTGAGGTCGTGAACAAGGTATTGGTCAAGATGCTTCAACGAACGATTGTCATCCACAAATCCAATTGGCATCTCCAATTGTTCTCAGCTCTTTGGGCTTATCGAACATCAGTAAAAAGCGCGACTGGATTAACACCTTTCCAGCTGGTGTATGGTCTGGAAGCGACTCTCCCGGTTGAATGTGAAATTCCTTCTCTGAAGTTGGCTGTGGAACTATTTCCCGACACTTCTCTGGAGGAAGAACGTCTCCTGTATTTGGAACGACTGGATGAAACCTGCTGCTTGGTTGCCTTGGTTATTGAGGCACAAAAAAAGAGGGTCAAAGCCCACTTCGATCAATTGGTTTCTCCACGTTCTTTCATTGAAGGGGACCTCGTCCTCCTGTATGACCAAGCACATGATAAACTTGGAGCGGGAAAATTCCAACCAATGTGGCATGGGCCCTATATAGTTAAGCGAGTATTAAAAAATGGGGCCTATGAGCTAATCAAATACGAAGGTATTCCTCTGGCGCAGCCTATGAATGGGTTGTACCTCAAGAAGTACTATGCTTGAGATATTCTTGTGTGGTGTGTGTGTACATAAGTGAGTGATTTCATTTTTTGTGCATGTGTGGTGTGGTGTGATTTGTAAGCATCTTTCTGCTGATTGGGTCTTCCTGATTGTGCAGATGTCTATTACACCTTTTGTCGGTTTTGCAGATGGTGCCTCTTGCAGTACCACGAATTTGTCCTCGGCAGCCTGGGTAATCTACGATCCTACTGGTGAGTTGGTTAATTTGCAAGGTGTTTTTCTAGGGCCTACCACAAATAATGTCGTGGAGTATAGTGCCATTTTGGAATTGTTGAACGAGGCTGTTAACCTCGGTATTCGTGCATTAATTGTATATCTAGACTCACAGCTTATAGTATTACAACTTAATGGTCATTATTCAGTTAGAAACCCATCCATTTTATGACTGTATCTATGTATTCGTTTACTGGAAAGAAATTTTGATTACATTACATATCAACATATACCCAAACACATGAATGCGTTAACAGATGCAATAGTTAATATGGTTTTAGATAGACATTTACGCAACTTGTAAAAACATCATCATATGTAAAAAGATCCATCCATAAATATATATATGTGTGTGTGTGTGTGTGTGTGTGTTGAAATGTTTGCAGTTTGTATACATCACATAAAATAAAAAAATATACATGTTTGTTTTAATAATAGTCGGAGACAACATGTCTCTCAAAAATATGCATATAAAATCCATAGATGACTAATCAGCGTGGTGCACGTGGTAGCATGTCACCGCTTACACCAGCCGCCTCAGTAAATGATGAAGGTGACTAGGCACCCCCACAATGTGCCTCTGATAAGCCATTGGGATGTCTACTAGCCGAGCATAATCTGGGATCCCCCAGGTGATTCCCTCCAAGTTCTGCACTAGCTCACTCCCCTTGCCACCATCAGCTTGAGGATCATGTGCAAGAGGGGTCCTCCGTGCGATGGGCGACATCCCGGCGGGCATCTCTGGGCCAACATCTGCACACATATAGAACTGTTTGTTAGAATAGGCATGTATCACAAAAAAATCATAAATACATGAAAATCAAAGAGTCTTACCTAGCTCCTCATCCTAGTCATCCCCCTCTGGGAGTGGAACATCTGGGTCTCCCGTGAATTCAGTACCGGCATAGGGCCAGTCGTCAACGATGATTAGCTGTCACCATAGCCATGCAAAAAACTCGGGCCTCCATGACATTTGTTGCCCCCCTCCTAATCTAGGCATGAGTGTTGCCCATCAAGCCATCCTTGGCTCCCTCAATGATGGCTCAGCGACTATCGCCACCTGGCCCTAGAAAATTGGTAGTCATTCAAGGATGAACGATACCAGGATAGATCCATACCCAAACTGTTTCAGTTTGGCCTTCTTACACTTCGTGAGCTGCCGTTTGATGTTCATTGTTACGACAGTGGCCCAATCAAAAAGTGTCGGGTTCATGCATTCAGATGCTAAGAGGAGCTGTGCTTTAGTTGCCTTATGCAGTGCCTGCGACCCCGCGTAATGGTGTGGAGCACTACTTGGAGTTCTAGATCAGGGACCGTGTGGATATCGACCTTCCCACTACCTGATCCTATTTGTGCCCCTGGGCACACTCTTTCCATCACCATTGCCATTTTCTCACTAGATGGTCTAGTGCCTGTCATGATTAGCATTGGACCTCTGTGGGACAATCCAATTATGAAATAGACGTCGGATACTTCAAGTTCCAACACTTGGTCTCGAAGCCTGAATTTTTCTTCATTCTCGTCCCAAATGCTGATCAAATACTGAAGTAACTCAGGTTGTGCTCTCAAACATGGTGTTAAGAAGAACTTTTTTAGACCACAGTTTCAGAGAGCATCCATGCATGCTTCATTCCCCATGGCCATTTCATCTTCTTCACCATGCTCCCTTTCCTTCCACACGATCACCATTATGGCCATGTATCTGCACCGAAATGGTCATAAACACCTCATTAGATCTCTTGAACACTTAGAAATTCAACTGATTGGCTCATTTTTTGTTAAATTTGAGGGGAAATTTGAGTTGCGCCATTGGCGCGACCCCTTTACAAAAATATTGGCGCGGGTACGTGCCCAATACCCACGCTAATTGACCGAGCCCTAATTTTGCAAAGGTCCCCTCAGGGATCCAAAAACACAATGGAAATCTATAAAAATTAATTGAAACAAAGCTATGGAGAGCACCTCTTACCTGGAACGAACGAGAACTAGAATGATGTACTGGATTGAACACAATTACCGCCGCAAGTTTGCATAGCAAAATCTCACTGTTGCTCCCACAAGAGGTAAAAAGTAAAAGTGAATATGTTTTTACTATTTTTGGCATATTTATAACTTTTCAAATTAAAATTAGGTTTTGAAGGCCATTTTTCCAATATTTTATTATATTTTGTCGAAAAATGAGTTTTACACGCGCTTGCATGTACAGCAATAGGATTTCACGCAGCTTGGATGACGATACGAGTTGTATTTTGTACTTTTTTGGACTCGGTAAAAACACGAAAAATTCACTACTGGAGTCATCTTTCAGCTCTTTTCTGACTCTCTAAACATGAAAATAATGCCGAGTCACTTGTCGTTTTGATCTCGTTAAATTGGCTGCAAAACAACATCTACCCAGTATACGTTTACCCCTTTTTCGGGCTGGGATAGATTATTTACGAAAAAGGAATACCCTAGCCTATCGCGACTAGGAGGTTTTCTCAGACATATTTTTCTACCTTTTCGGATCTAAGGAACTATCTACGAAAAGGGACTGTTGGAGTTTACTTTTCCGTTGTCTTTTCAGACTCTCTAAACATGAAAATACGTTGAGTTCTTCCTTTTTCAGACTCGTTAAAACCTGATGACATTGGATTCTGTCGTAATGACGATGCTCGAGTTTCTCCTTCCTATGGTTCGTTAAATGTACTAGGTTGGATTTGTCCGAAGGAGGAACTTATATCACAAGCATATGCTATCCCCTTCAAGTTTGTTTTCAAAAATAATTGGGGTACTCACCAGAAATGGTGGGGAAAATGGAACCAGTATCATCGTCGTGTCGGCAATATGTCGCTCTTGAACATGGAACTTGTCTGCATCCATGTCGGGTTGGGGACATCTCATCTAGTTTTCTACTTGCCTCCATGGGTTTGGGTAATCCCTTTTGACCTCTCATCTGCTCTTTGCCACATCGTCATGACCTCAGATATTTTGATGTCAAATACTGCCAAATCCACTATCGTGCCACCGATATGTTCAAGAGAAGTTGACCTCTGCATTTTTTAACCCTCCTCTGATTCTCATCTAATCCTGATTCACAAACATTATATTCCTCTGTCTCGCATCGATGATGTGGGAAAAACTATGGCCCACCTTCGATCAAGGTCACTTCCTGTCGACTTCAACTCATTATCCAAGAAGCTGATCTAGAGACTCCCCTATGGTACCTTGGAGCCTACATGCCTCAATGGTAGGTTCTTCGCATTCGACGCAAGTTTTTCAGCATTGGCCTTCGATCGGATGATTCTACGGGTGTTCGACGCTAGCTCACTGTTCACATTCCATGGATTTTACCTATAGTACCTTGAGGTCCATTGTCATTATTGGTGGTTCCTCTCGCGTCTGCTAACAAATTTCATCATTGGCTGGTAATCAGACGATGTTCTTGCATGTTCAACTTCAGCTCACTTATTCACATGCTAGAACTTGTACTCTGTTCGGGTCGAGATGTAACACAAGACCCTGGATTTTGTCTGTTGGAATCCAAGCTGCGAATTTTGTGGATTATCATGATTGGTTACATGACTCATTGATTGGATGGCTGTGACCATACCTGAGTCTATTTATCGATCCTCACTAGATGTTTGCGTCCATGCCTTGGATCTCGATTATTGTATTCTTTGTTATGGATGGCTGCGCCCATACCACATATCATGTATTTGAGATATCAGTTGTACTTGTCTACGCAGGTTTTTCAACGACAGTGTTTTCAGTTGGACATGTTCTCATAAAGCATTTCACCCCTCTCTCTCTTGGGCCTCATGCTTTAGGGGGCATCTGTTACATAGTAATTTGTCACCATCCCTGCAATCCCCCGTCCCGCACATTGGAGGGCCTTTTCCATGACCTGTGAGCACTGACATTACTTGAAACCACTTTCATGGCATCCCCCTTGACAAGGACAATCATTCCCCTGAAGACAGTTTCCTGTGAAAAACCCTAAAAATAGACCTTTTGGCCTTGGCACGACCAGCCAGTTTAGCCCTCGCGCCAATGGGGGAAATCCACCAAAGAGGGCGCGCCAACTGGAGATCTATCCCAGTGTATTACTCATGCCAAGCTTAATAAGGATTTTTTTTTAAAATAAATGGCGGAAGTTTGATTCCATCCAAATCCTGAATGAGTCTCTAAAATGAGTTGGGAGGTTTGGCTCTGGATCTCCATGTAGGGGAAGTGGTTTTCCACCTATCATGGAAGCTTCCTTGAGGATAGGGCCAATCCCTCCATTGTAGGGATCCCAACTCCCCTTCCACCATCTATATAAGCTTGCCATTTTCCCTTTGCAAGCTAGCCTAAATGGTCATAGAACTAAGGTCTGAATCAGTAGTAAGGAGACTATCCCCAGACAGCCTCTGAGAGCCAAGCCGAAGAGAGAGATAGATTTGTCCCATTCCCAACGAGCTTCATTGAGATGTGCTTGGCTATCAACCCGCCGAAGGAAGATCCAGCGTCAGAGCTCAGGTTGTATCTTTCTTTCGTTGTGACTAATAATAAGCGACTTTCTTCGTGTACGTGCAGGTGTTCAAATGTGCAAAGCGGGAGAATTGTGATCTGTCAAAGCGAAGGATGGAAGCGCCATATTTTCTGCAAGCAACAACAACATGGGACTTAAGGTAGGCCTCTTTTCGCATCTTGGTATTTTGTAACTAGGAACCTGCGTCTTAGCATGACTCGGTTGTTGCTAGACCCAATCTGGGCTAGTAGGGATCACCTCTGTCTGCAGAGGGGATTTACCTCTCCAACAGAGTACAAGACTAGGAAGATGAAAATGAAATTCCTACAGCCAAAAGTAAAGCATCCCAAATCATCAGCAGATTATAAAAATACATCATATGAAGTTCAAGAAGAATATCTTCATCCAATTGACCAGATAAAATTTCACAAACAAGCTAGTGAAATGTTGTATTCAACAATGACAAATAAATCCATGAGTGTAAAGAAACTCCAAAACACTCTTGGGAACATCAGAGATCAGCTCAAACTAGAAAAGGCATATTCACGGGCCAAGGATAAGAGAATAAAAACACTAGAAGATTTGGTTATTGAAGTAGGATATGATCCTAATAATGTAAAATTTTTAGATGAACTGATAAAAAATAAGAATGCAGACATTATTGCATTAAAGAAGCAACTAAAATGTCCTCCTACTGAACATCCTCAGGCAAAGGAAGTGTTACAGGATGCAAACCAGAAAGATGAGATGATGAATCTCATTCTTCAATTGACTGCCCAAAAAAAGGTAATGGAAAATGAGATGGACAAGTTGGTCGAGGAGAAAAAAGACAGATCAGAAAAATTTCTTGTCACTGTCATTCTTGTAGTCACTACTATTGTCCCTTCCACATTAGCAGAATCATTGGCCCCTACAGTCCCAATGGCTACAACACTTCCTGTCGCATCAATTACTACTTCAGGAACATAGTCATCTACATCAATAGTACAACCTATAGACGAGGCAAGAAAACTTGTGAAAGCAATGCAAGACATGTATATTCAGAAAAATGAAATTAACAGACTTAAAGAATAACTAAAAATTCTAGAGGATGAAAATAAATTTTCTCAGATCATGCACAAGAATGAAGAACAAAAAGTAAACAGGTTGACAAAGAAACTGAAGAAGTTAGATAAAGATCAAACATTGAAAGAACCAATGGCACAAGCCAAACAGTAGTTATGTGCCAATATCATTGAATCTGTCAATGATATTTGGCCATCAATCCAGGTTATTTATGAACAAAACTATCTCATCAAAGAAGCAGGAGATGCCATCCAGAAGATAAAAGAAGAACTTGGCAAGAAGCCAGAAGAGGCTAATGAAATCATCAAATTCCTTAATTCCAAGAATAAGAAAGAACTATAAGAGATTGGGATTAGTGACAGAACATATACCATTCTTAAAGTCAGGAAGGTAATTTCAAAAAGGAATTTAATGATTCAGCTAGAAGAAAAATGTTAGAACATGGAGGTTGCCATAACCATGTTCATGATGAAGTTTGATATATTAAGGCAGAAAGGCCATCCATATCCTCTATATATTCATGAAAAATTGATGAAACAAGAGGATCATGATAAGAAAATGAGAAAAGTGGCCAAGGATCAAGCTAACCTTCCTTCTTCACTAAGAATTCCAACAGGAAAAGTTCTCTACAAGAATTTTGAAAATATTTTTACATGCAACATGATGTAAAACACCTATTTGTAAAGAAGCCTACATTTTCAAAATATACAGAGGCAGATGAAATATTCAAAAGGCTGCTGAAGATCAAATTACAAAATATAGAAGACTGGGAAAAGTTGACTAATTTACTGTGAAAACAGTTTGCAGTAAAAACAGAGCAGTCAAAGGTAAACAGAGCATCCAGGATAAAGTTAAAAGACAACGGTGACAGTTTCAAGTAAAAACAGAGATAGTTAAAGAGAATTAGAGTTAAAGTTTATTAGGTGAAAGTCAGAGTCAAAGTGTATCAGGTGAAAGTCAGAGTTAAAATTCAAATCAGACTGAAATATTTCCAGCGTAAAGGACACTCCACTGGCTAACAAAAAACCTTCATTGAGCCACTACTACATTTGGGGGAAATTCCGACACTTGGTTCTTACGCTTTTGACCAAATGTTAGAAATTTCCCCAAATTTTTTCAATCTCGCCCGAAACCATCGCTATACCGACGTTTATAGAAAAGTGTCGCAATACCGACACTTAGACAAAGTTTCGCAATTGCAACGTTTGGAGGAAGACGTCGCAATTGCGACACTATGCCCCAAAGCGTCGCTATTGCGACGTCTGCCTCCAAACGTCGCTAGTGCGACACAATGTCTAAGTGTCGCAATTGTGACGTTTGGAGGCACTCGTCGCAATAGCGATGCTTTTTCCGCCATCGGTATAATGACACTTATATGTGTGCTACATAAAAATATGAAACTTATATGCGCGCTACATAAAAATGATTTTTTTTAAAATACGAAACTTATATCCGTCGCAATAGCTACATTAATGTCTGATATCACGCGCGCATTCGCCCTCCGCTCTTGCTGAACAGAATTCCCCCTTAGCATTCGCCCTCATCTCTTGCAGAACAACATTTTCCCTCAGCATTCGCCCTCAACTCTTGCAGAATAGCATTTTCCCTCAGCATTCGCCCTCAGCATTCACCCTGAGCTCTTGCAGAACAACATTCACCCTTAACATTCGCCCTGAGCTCTTGCAGAACAACATTCGCCCTCAGCATTTGCCTTGAGCTCTTGCAGAACAACATTCGCCCTTAGCTCTTGCAGAACAGCATTCGCCCTCAGCTCTTGCAGAACAACATTCGCCCTCAGCTCTTGCAAAATGGTAAGTTCTTACTGCAGGCCCTTCCTCCTATAGTAAGGTTGACTCTATTTGGGTGTTTTTGGTCAATTACATTGGATTGTGTTAGGCTATAGGGTTCCCTCTAGATGTCAAGAATCAAGATTCAATACCCTCTATTATCTTCATCACCCAATACAAGATTTAAATTTTTCCCAAAGAAACGCTTATTAAGTTGGCCGCATATAATTTTCCCTGCTTTAAAAACCCTACATTTAAATGAAAACAAGCATTGCATTTCAACTACAAAAATCTATTAGTGTTCAAATGTACATGTGTGCATCACTTTTGTAGGGAATTCCTTTTCCACTTTCACATTATCCAAGAATGTGTGCAGTATAGTTCATATTTTTTGTGATTTAGATTATCTTGAAAAAGGAAAGGTAAATTATTTCCCATGGAAAAGAAGGTTTTCCCTTTTTACTACTGGAAATGGTACAACAAAGTTCCATTTCTACCCGAAACTCCTATGAAACAGGAACCAAATAAAGGCCATGTCCTCGATGGACATCATTTGGCTTTGAAAATGGCCATTGCACCGTGTTGTTTCTTATATTACATCACGATAGTTTCTTAGGTCATTTCTTGTTTCTTGAGATGAAAAACAACCAAAGAAATTGTGAAGATCCTTTCAAGAAATAAATGACCATTTCTCGATCATATCTCAACTATTTTTTATTTTATTCAGTGGTTGCTTACTTTGAGAGAAATTTGACACTTTTATAAGGAATATAACATAAAAACACAAAATGGGAAAGAATTGATGAGGTAGATGACCTTTAGTTGTTGTCAATTAAGAATTGATAATACACGATGCATGTTCTGTACTACAAACTAGATTCCTTCCTGGAGTTAGGACACAGAGTATTGAATCAAAGTTGTAGTTTCTAACTTCTTGTGTTGGTTCATCAATCTTGAAATTCAGACATTGCATGTCTTCATTGCTTCATGTTTGAATAATTTGCATCATATCGTACAATAGGAAATTAGGAATTATGAGTATTATTACTTTATGGATCTGTTAAGTTACTTTTAAGTTTGCATGGTTTAGTGTGAAATTATTCTAGTGTGCCCCTAGGCCCAGGTGAAGGAATGCCAAGGACTGAGAACCCTAGTTTTTAAATGGTATTGTTTCTTATACACAAAAACCCCTCAACATCACTTCTTATTAGTTCTTAAAAATAGTGTTGTAAACAATTTGAGAATTGATATAGCAAAATCTCGCACTTCTCAAGATAAAGTCATAAAGCTAAAGTGTGATACCATGTGTAATTCAATAGCCCCATTGTCACCTCACCAACCTCTTTTCACTTCGGGCTAGCTCTCCTCCAACTCAAGGGGGGTTCTCCCTAGTATATGTTAGGGATCTAACGGCCCAACCAAACCAATTCAAGAGCCCCCTAACTCTCTATGTTTACTACTATCAATCAAAATATTGAACAATAGGGTTAGACATGCATCCTGAAGATAAAATTGCCAGGGTATTTTTGGGTAATTTCAAAGGGAAAGTCCCCAAACACATATAATCAAGGAATTATAACGTGATTTCAAGCATTAAATATCAACAAAATCGTTTAAAGGATATTGAAAGGAAAAAGGTGATGGAAGATAGAAAGTGCCTTACTTAAATGCTCTAAGGATTTTTCAATAGTTGCTCCAAAAGCTTCACTTCAAGGCCCATCAAGATCGTCTCCAACAATGCTATACCATCAGCTTCAACAATGTTGCTCCAAAATTGTCCTCAAGGTCTTCACAACAAGTTTACTAGAAGTTTCTCCAACAATGTATTCAATAAGGTCTTCATTGTAAACTCGTCTCTTGTTTGGTTGCCTTAATGTGCAATGACATGTTTCCAGGACTGAATTCAATGCAAGGCACATTTGAAACTCTAACTCTGTCTTCTGGTGTCTTATTAGAAATTATTTCAGTTTTCATTTTGTGTTTTCAAGTTATATATTGTTTTCAAGTTTTTACATTTATAATTTTATTGCAATGTGGCAGACTGATTAGGGCAGTACAGGAACAACCCCGAGACGGGATGATCGCGGAAAGAGGCCAGCGGAAGAACATGTAAAGTGCCATATTGCTCTATCTTCATGTATTTTAGTTATTTACATAATTGAAATAATATTAATTTTGTTCAAATATGCAGACACCTAGCCATGGTACGCCTGATGATTCCCTCTTTGAGGAAGAGCTTTCTTCATCCCTATCTCTAGTGTTCTTGTTGCGGAAAAAGGCACGAGATGCAAGGTCAGAATTTAATACTTTGATAGACACACCTCAAACACCTCAAACAGAAGAGAGGATTAAAAAACTTATGAGCCAGCTAGAAACATATCAGGTAATAATAAAAAGTCAAAATGATATTTTTTTTGTTCTGCATGAGATGAATTGTGATAGTTTGATTTTTAATTTTTACATTGACTAAAATAACAAAAATTTCTTTTGTATGTAGCGTTTTCTGGAAATTTCTGAACCGGGTGTTGGTGGTAGTAGGACAAAAGGGCAATAGATTGCCCAGCAACCCTCTCGTACACCTTCTACTCCTCTAGGTGCCAGCCAAGAAACACACCCTGCCCAAGCAGACACCTAGCCAACCGCTGAACGTGTTGGCAATGATGAGGCTGATATGGCCAACTACATTATTGCGTTTCCTGGAGCTACACGTGTCAGCTCCACAGGGACCATTAATGGCACGTTTTTGGTGAACGATGAAGGTGTCCCTATAAAGCACGTACAACTTCCAGGTAAATTTTAATATTTTAATTATTTCATGTACTTTATCTAAAACATATTTATCATGATTTTTATTTTTAAATTAATGATAATATCTTCTTCTTTTTCTATGTAGGAACCAATGAGTTCTACAGGTTTTTGGAGAGCCATGCATTGTTAATTTTTGGCCCAACCATACGCACAGGGTGGAATTCCCAGAATTCCAACCTGAAAAAAGAACTTCTATATTATCTAGAAGCCCTTTTTGGGGCCGGCACATTTGATAGAATAGTGGTGGCTCGGGTAGCCGACAAATATTTTAAATATACCAGGGACACCTATAGGACGCAATTTCAATTTAACCCTAGATACGAGCATCCTCTCACAGTTCCAGAGAATGAGTGGAGAGCACTCATCCATGAAGGAAAAGAGAAAAGGGCAAAGAAAGAAGGAAAAATGCCAACTGGACCCACAAGGTAAATTACAACTTTAATTCAATAGCTTTAATTTTATCTATGTCTAAAATAAAAGTGTGCTACGTCATATCTGACTTCAATCTTTTGATGCTAGGTTGCCTGGCACCTCAAAGGCAACCAAAACTAGGATTGAAAAAAAGGGCCATCACAAGCTACTCCAAGGAGACTACTTGAAATTAGCCGCAAGAATTGTAATTAAGTAGCTAAACATCTTATAAATAATTGTATCGCCTTCCAACGTTTTTGTAATCCTATAAAATATGATTAAAAATACACAATCATATGTAATGTAGGGTGATGACTTCGAAACAAAAACTACAGAGGAAGATAAAAATATCGCTTTCCATTTCGGCTATCAAGCCGTAGTTGAACGTCGCAGAAGCTTGGGGCAGGTCCCAAGATCCAAAATGGTTGATAAGGTAAAACATTAACCTTACAATATGTTTGTTTTCGTCCATAAATTTAATTTCTAACAACTTTGTTTAAATCAGGGGAGAAGCACTACAGACGAGGAAAATAATCCAGTTTTAGAGCTAGATGTAGATGATCCTCACGTGCAACCTGATCATTATATTGGGGACCAGGCCGAAAATGCTACTATCAGTGAGGGTCATGACGGTAATTAATTTCCACTTATAATTTTTTCTAATTATACCTTGATGGTTGTATTTATAACGTTTTGTTTTTAAATGATAGAGAATGTTTCCCTTGAGGATCTTACCACTAGAGAGGAAGACAGGGCAACAGTCCCAACGGCGACAACTGGTGCACCAGGTAAATAATCTCATTGCAATTTTTTTTATTAATATTACCGAACTAGTTCAATGATATTTAAAAACTGACAATTAAAATTTAATATTATCTGTTTTTGTAGGCAATGCCACGTCACTGGATGAGACCAGACATCGTGACTACGCAACTAGGTCAGCGGCGAAAACTAGTGCACTAGGTAAATAATCTCATTGCAATTTTTTTTATTAATATTACCGAACTAGTTCAATGATATTTAAAAACTGACAATTTAAATTTAATATTATATGTTTTTGTAGGCGATGCCCCGTCACTGGATGAGACCAGACATCGTGACTACGCAACTAGGTCAGCGGCGAAAACTGGTGCACCAGGTAAATAATCTCATTGCAATTTTTTTTATTAATATTTTTTTTTTCGTAAATAAGGCTAAATTCTATTAATAATGAGACATAATGTACAAAGAGGCTATGGCCTCAACACAGCGGGCATATGAGTTAGCCATAGTAGCAGCAAAATAACAAAAAATTCAAAACTGGAGCTGCCCATGAAGGGAAACCAACCCAGGTGGAGTTTGTGGTGCTGCCTCAAAAAGGAAACCAGCAAAGTGAACCATGAGTCAAAGTATTTCGAGCAAACAAGAACAAAAACTAAAATGTAAAACTGTAGAACCTAGGCCTAAGGAGACATGGTAATTTATGCATCTGGAGTGTCAGGTGGAGGTTCTTCGACAATCAAACATCTGTAATCATCGTTCTCAGCAAGCTGGGGATCGATGGCGCCTGGCTGTGGGACCGCTGCATCTGCCTCCCAGTCTTCAACCTGCATCAGCTTCTGTTGATGGAACTCAGAGCCGCTATCGATCTGCATCTATTTTTGGTGGTGGGGCGTGGAGCTCTTGTCACTGTGCGTGCTGGAAGTGTGCAAGGGCGAAGCTTGCTGGGTCATCGCAACTTTAGAGGACTCAAGGCGCCCAAAATGACAGGAAGACGGAGGGGGTTGGCAAGGGAATTGCTCCACTCTTGAGACTTCATGGAAGGAGATGGAGACAGTTGCTATGACGAGTGGACTGAGGGTAGAGCATTGGAATTGAAAGTGGGCGGCAGTAGGAGTGGAACTGGGCGCAGAGGGAGGATGACGAGCCTCGGAGGGAAGACAGCCTCTCCCACTGCGTGTGTCTGGATACCTGCCTCCTGAGTGAGCGAAAGAGGAAGACGAGGTGCAGGGGGACGAGGAAGAGACGACTCGCATCACTCTACCTCTGTTAGTCCCTCTTCTGCAGCGCATTCGCTGCCACAAGCGAGGCATGCTTGCGAGGCTTGGGCAATGGAGGCAATGGGTGGCTGAGAGCCAAGAAATGATGCGCGGAGGAGGACAAAGAGTAGCAGAAGAATGATGCAAGGTAAAAGGACTGTGAGAGCAGTAAGAGTTATACCAGTGAGCGAGACAACCACAGTGTTTGCCGTTTTTTCCAGAGGCCGCGCGAGCGTGTGAACCAGCGGCTGCCAAAGAGAAACCACCATGTGGAGGCTAGACACAGGTCGGCATGAATTTTTCAGGGGTGGAGTGGAGCGCTGCAGAGAAAACTGATGTGCGAGCAGAGAGCCGAGGGGAGAATTTGGGCGGCGTTTTGAATCCCAAGCTATCTCTTCAATTGTAGCAGAGTATTGAATTGAGAATTGAATGTTCCGTAAGGTGCCGGCGGATAGAGTCAAATGTTGAGAGGGGTGTGGGTTGGCATGGCGGTGGCCATGTGGCTTGGCCACGTGCTGCGCCACATCCCATTACCCAAATCATTCGCAGCGAACACCCGCATTCGGGAAATTTTTTTTTTTTATTAATATTACCAAACTAGTTCAATGATATTTAAAAAATGACAATTAAAATTTAATATTATCTGTTTTTTAGACGATGCCCCGTCACTGGATGAGACCATACATCGTGACTACGCAACTAGGGCAGTGGCGACAACTGGTGCACCAGGTAAATAATCTCATTGCAATTTTTTTATTAATATTATCGAACTAGTTCAATGATATTTAAAAACTGACAATTAAAATTTAATATTATCTGTTTTTGTAGGCGATGCCCCATCACTGGATGAGACCAGACACTGTGACTGCGCAACTAGGTCAGCAGTGCGGGTCGAAAGGCACGAAACAGGAGTAGAGCACGATGATATTGATGATGTAATTAGGAGCTTTAGAAATAGGAAGAAGAAAAAGAAAATTTGATAATGTAAAATATTGTATTATTATAAGACAAACATTACCATACTTGGAACGTTTTTTGCGTTATATAAAAAACTCATTTATCATACTATTTTTATGTCAAGCATTAATTGCAATGTTTCCTTGCGTAATTTTTGTTGAATTGTTTTTTTATTAGTTAATGAATATTTTTTTTTATGCTCATGAAAGTAAAAAATGAAATATAGATTGGGATTGGGGAATTGAGATTGATGTGGAGGGTGGGGGGGGAGGGTCCATAAGAGCTTCCACCTTCACGTGGTTGGCCCTGTTTAGTGGAGAATAATTTATTGGAGCGATTTAATCTTGGAGCAAACCTCCCTCGATCCAGCGTAGCAACAAAAAAGTCAATGTTGACTTATTTTCTACTCTTTCAGATCGTGGGAGGCTTGTTCCAAGTTCATGCGACTCCAATAAATTGTTCTTGAAATGAAGAGGAGCTTATTCAGGTATGTTTTGACATTTTTAACATATGTTCTAACATTATCATAGGAATGCATCTTAGAGTAAAAAATACTACATCAATTACTTGTATTTATTGTATAGATAATGATGGATTTTGATTGACATGGAAGTGCAAGTACATATCCTCTTGCATCATGAGCAATACAACTTGTCAACCAGGGTCATGTCTAAGATATTTTTTGCTTGTGCGGTTGACCAGGTTCGTAATGTCACATTTTGTAAGTTCCTTTATAGTTCATAATTTAATATTAAGCTTGTTCATGATTATTATCTAGGTTTTTTGTATGTGTTTTTTCATCTATTTGATTGTAAGCAACTCTGCATGTTTCCTATTGTTCACTATGATTTCTCCCATTACCACTCCTAGGATGAATCCGACTTTATTGTTACATAGGTTACTTTATTGTTACTATGATTTCTCCATTTACAATTTCATAGGTTACATCATGTAAAGTTGTCAATCTCAGGTTGGTGATGAGCTTTAGTTCTCCAGATTTGGGGCTTTTCTGATATTTTCTCCCTCATGTCATTCCCGCATCACCTCTTTGTTTGAGCATGCCAATTTTCTACCACTTGTACCAATTGGCACATGTCAATCTCTGAGTGGTGCCACATTTCACCTATTTTCAATGAGAGTTTAGGGTTTCTCTAACATAGCTTCAGAAATCCGATTCAGTGCCTGCTTGAATATCATCACATAATACTCATGGTTTGGATTGATGAGCATGTTCTGAATGGTTGGTTGATTCATAAGAACCACCCATATAGTCATCTTGAGATATTTCAGAAGTTTTCTCGGGTTTCCTTTTTCACCGTTTCTAGTGGGTTGGATGGTGTGGGGTGATCCATCAATACTGGTGCTCTTGTAGTAGGGAATTTTTTTTGGGGATATAAAGGAGAATTTGATGTAGATATCCCCTTGGATGCATTCATAGATGGGAACAAGAGGTCAAGAATTTAAATTAAAAATATGTAACCTCTAGCATGGCAACCTGAAGGCCGCGAGAGACACTGGTTAAATATTGTTTTGTGCTGGCCTTAATCGTGATTTCTTTCTATTATATTAATGCAAATATATATTTCGGTCTCATTAAAATGAGGCTTGTGGTTGTATTTTTCTTTGGTTGTTTCTCTCTTAATGCTCCAGAAGTTTCCAAAAGTTGTGATAGTTGTTTAGTTTGCCTGTTACAACTTAAAAGTGGTTTTTAGCAATGGGAGTCATGTTTTTTAAGGTTCATACTAATATGAAGATCTTGTAATTATATATTTAGGATAAGAGAGGATGGCCTCTTCTTTGGGAAGTATGACAACAATTGCCACATCTACCTCATTGGGTAACAATGGAAAGGGGAAGAAGTTGGGTGCAATGCTTGATAATTATGGTAGACAATTGTCTTCTCTTTCAATTTTTTCACCCATTTCCTTTAATCACTCAAGCAGAAGAGGGACTCTGAGATTACGCGACAGAGAGAAGGTAGTTAATACAATACCTATGGAAAAGGAGTTTTACTTCAACAAGTATGGCTCAGTGACAAAAAAATTGCAGTTCAGAGAAAAAATTATGTTTAAAGGAAGGTCACCTGCATGTGAAACTTCACTGCGGTGGATCTTTCCTTGTCCACTTATATTCGATTTTAATGTGTTATTTTAATTTTTCATGGAGGGTTGTTTTGGCATATCGTCTAGCATTCAATTTCACACTTACTGAAAGCATTGTCAATTTGTCTTGCAGGTGGCGTGAACAAACTTGCTGATCTTGTTGGAGTCACCCTTGGGGCGAAGGGGAAAATGTTGTGTTGGAGAGCAAGCATGGTTCTCCGAAAATAGTTAATGATGGTGTGACAGTAAATAAGGAGGTAATTTGTAGATGTGTGCTCTGGTTTTCTTTTTAACGTTGTATTAGTTCCCCCTCTTAAATGTCTTAGAATTGGTAGGCATAATTTGAAAACTTAAAGGTGAAAGGAAACATTAGAGTAATGCATATGGACTACTTGGCCTATGGACTAGCCACATTAGAGTAATGCATAAATCTTTTCACAACAATAAAAGGAAAGGGTTATGGCTGAGTCAAATTTTATTGTTATTAACAGTGTAATGAAATGTATCTCAATGCTATGGTTTTGGCCTTTTTATTGGTTGAATTAGAGGACCCAGTTGAAAATATTGGGGCCAAGTTGGTAAGGTAAGCTACGCGGAAAAGACAAATGATTTAGATGGGGATGGAACCACAACATCTGTTGTTCTTGCACATGTTGGAATATTGAAAAATTCTAGAGCAATGAATGGAGAATAAATCTCCCTTCCTCTAACACAGAGAAAATAAAAATTTCTTTGACAGGAGACAGAGTTTCAATACTTTGAAAACAAACTTCTATTCCCTTCAATAAATAAATAAAAAACTATTACACTTCTTCCTCACTAAGAGGGATTAAAAAATTATGACTGCTACAAAACGCAGTGCATAAAACCAACTCACTGTCTATTCAAAACAAACATACTCTGTCTCTAAAACACTCTGCTGTGTTTTTCACTTTCGCACTACTGTGCATACACACTTAAAAAGTTACACTCAGTATTTCACTTTTTACACACTGCTGTGTAATAAAAAAGTTACATACTGTCTATAAAAAAAACTACCAAGCTTTTTTGTCCTTTTTATTTTATATGCCGTAACATATAAAACATATTATAATAAACCCTCTTTTTAAAAAAATAGAATTAAAACTAAATTCTATGTACCACCTTTCATTTCACATATGATATATATATATAAAACATATGTTTAAAACCTATGTATATATTAAAGCATACATAAAATTAAACTATCAAAACATTAAAGAACCCTTTCCGTCGAACTTCAAAAGTCTGAATAGATTGAATTTCAAACCAAATTCGTGTTCCGAAAGGGGATGCTGACATCTGCCTAATTTGTAACGCAAATTCTCAATCCAATGTGCCTTATAAAAAATTCGGGTCCGGTTTTCAGGTTTTCAGATTCCCTTCAATTTCATGCGATCCAATATTAATGCTCCACGTATCCTCCTTTTGAATTTACAAAACTGGGGGGTAAATTTTTGTTTGTTTAATTTCTGGTTGGTGAATTGCGTTAATGCTGGTTGTTGTGTTTAAATACAATCCTGTACAGAAATATGGCTGTGGCCGTCTACAAAAAAAACTTGCAGGAATTTTAAATGCTGAATTAAATTTCTGGATGGCATGCAAGCAACCTCCAAAAAAAATGTTGCTGCTGCATCCGTCCTTCTGCTGCAGTAGTTGAAGTTAAAATTCAACAGCACAGGGTTTAATAAGTGAGGGTGTAAAGGTAACTTTTTGTCGATAGTACGGGATTAAGATCATCTATTCATTTTTGTAGGGTCTTATGGTGTTTGGTTTTTTAGTTTTGGGTTGGGCTTATTGAGTCTAAGATAGTTTTTGAGTGAAAAAATTGCTATCAGGTATTAAAAAATTTTGTTTCTTTTGTCAAAATTTATGAGCTTGTTAGGAAATACAAAACTGTCAATGGTTGTATCTTAAATTTGTGGAGAATAATTTGAAATGAAACCTTTTTGTTTAGGTTGTTGCAGCAGGTGCAAACCCCGTTCAAATTACTAGGGGCATTGACAAGACAATAAAGGCCCTTGTTTCGGAACTCAAAATTTTGTCAAAGGAGGTAAACGTTTGCCTTTTAAGTAGGCTAGTTTTCCTTTTTGCTGATGGTTTGGTGTATCTAATTGAATTAGTTGCCTAAGGTATTTTTGGTTGCAAACTCCTTTTCATTTTTCATACAGTATTGGCCTTGTGGAACACATTTGATTGTGTGGGCTTATTAGATCTGCAACATTTATAGTTGTTTAGTCTTATGGCCGAGGTGCACTTTTATTATGGAAATAGTTGATGCATTATTGTCATTTAATCCTTACTGCAAGGTAGCATGTTGATAAGTTTCTTGTGAAACATTTGTTATTCAAAATGACACTTGATCCTATACAGCATCATGCACTTGACTTCAAAATTCATATTCAAAGTGTGCCAGACAATTCTTGCAAAATTTCAAATATTTATGTTGTTTTAAACCATTATCTTTTTCATTTATTGGATGCTGAAAATGAGAAAAATACTTTGGTATGAAACCAACTGGTGAATAATTTCCAGCAAAACAACCACTTCCAAGACATGATTTAGAAGTAGAACATATGTACTTATCAAGCATAGAAAGATGTCCTTGCTGCATTGTCAATGTTTGGCTAGGGTTATTTTTAGAGAAAATAACTCCTTATTCCTAGAATAGTGATCTTCAATACAAGTAAATGCCAGAGAAGAGAGATCATTGTGTGACATAAACCTATTAACAAAAGTGAACAGGGAATGATTATTAATTATGGCATACTAAGTTGTCAGTGATTTTGACTATTTGTCTTTAACATGTAAAAATATTAAATTCCAAACTTACATCATCATGGTTTGGCATCATGAGCTTGACTAATTTTCCACCATGCTCATAATTTCATTGTTGTATTCATATCTATAAACAACATTTCAA
This sequence comes from Pinus albicaulis, assembly GCA_034641835.2. Classification (NCBI taxonomy): domain Eukaryota; kingdom Viridiplantae; phylum Streptophyta; class Pinopsida; order Pinales; family Pinaceae; genus Pinus; species Pinus albicaulis. The sequence continues at coordinate 530,409,470 of CM076577.1, forward strand.
ATAATAATAATAAAAGTTCTATAAGAAAAATCCAGACCTCCATGCTGCTGCTCCTTGTGAGACAAAGTCAAAATTGCATTACACAATCTGACACATAAGAATCTCCTATATCCCGGTGGTATGTATCCAAATTCTTATAACAGTGTCTTCAAGACTTATGTTGACATTTCCAATGAGATATTTAAGCAATGAAAGATGGAGCCTTCTTCATTGTTGTATATGTAACAGTCTTTTATTAATATAAAGATTGATGGTTTTGTCTTTCTAAAAATGAAATGTAAAAATAATTTATTGTGGTCAATTGAAAAGTTTTTTTTAAAGCTTTTCATTATGGAAGGGCGACATAGATATATGCCCTTCTAATTGAAATTCGGACCTACCCTTCAAATTTGATCACTGTGTGGGACCTTAACAAACAATAAAACTATTCCGCCGCGCGTTATATAAAACATATAACAAAACCTTTGTCAAAACTTCAAACGAACCCTTTAGCCGTGGGTATTTCATCACAAATTGATCATTTTACCATGTACCTTCTTCTAGAGGAATATTCTTCCACTTGATTAGGTACTTCATAATGGTTATATGTCAAAGAGATATAGAATGTTTATCTATAAATTTTTGTGGTTCAAGAATCAAATTACATTCTTCATCTAATTTTGGAAGTTCTATTTACATTGGCATATTTTTTCCCAAAACCTTTTTTAGGCAAGATACATGAAAAACCTTATGAATGCAAGAAGAAGGAAAATATAACTTCTATACCACTTGTGCAATCCTAGGAATAATTATTTAGGGCCATAACATTTTTGAGCTAATTCTTTATTCTTCTTTTTCTTGAATGAAGATTGCTTATAATGCTATAATCTAAAAAATACCCAATTACCCTTCTCAAATTATCTTTCACTTCAATGTTGTTCCCCTTGTTGTTTTATCGTGTTTCATGTCATGAAGGTTTTCCATAATAATTTTCAAAGTTTCTTTAGTATTTTCCATATGTGACTCTGTTTCCTATACTTTGGACTTATCTTGCAAAAAGTATGAGATACTAGGAGTTGGATATCCATAAAGGGCCTTAAATGGGGAAATTTTAGTAGATGTGTGATATGTAGTATCATATTACCATTCTTCCTTGACGAACCCACTTCATCCATTAAGATTGATTTTCTAAAGAGTAACATTGTAGATAACCTTAAAAACATTTGTTAACTATTTTTGTTTGACCATTTGATTGTGTTTGATATGTAGAACTCATGGCAGCTATTGTTTCTCCACTCATATTAAATAATTATTTCCAAAAGTTTCTTGTTACTATTACTTTAGGAAAACCATGAAGACTATGAATTTCTTTCACGGACACTTCTACCACTTGGCTTGTTTTTTATGTACTTTGAGCTCTACAAAAAAATTCTACAAAATTTGTCTATATAAATGACCACAAAAATGTAATACTTACCTTTATATTTCAGTAACCCTGTAATAAAGTCTATTGATATATCTTCTAGTCTTTGAATATGTATGTGGAATGGTTGAAGTAACCCTAGAGATTTTACTATCTCTCTTTTATTTATTATGCAAACCCGACCTTCTCTTACAAAATTTTGAATATCTTTCTTCATTCCTTCCAAAAATATATTTTTTGATCCTTTGAGATGTTTTAAGGAACCCTGTGTCCTACCATCAGAGAGACATGGGACTCCCTTAATATTTTTTTATTCAAATATGCTTGCGTGAATAAAAATATTCTACGTTTGCAGTAAAGTATATCTCTCTTTCACTCCCAATGCTCCATAGAGTTCGTCCCATCCTTTATAAATTTTAGTTTTTGTTTAGTACTATTGTCATTTTTCCATTATGGAAAGCTTCTTCTAGCCACCTAGGAATAGAAAATTTAATTGGATATAAATTTGAGGCCTCTTCTATTTTAGAAAGAGCATCATGTACTAAATTTTCCTTACCCTTTTTGCAGATTATCTCAAAATTAAAACTTTGCATTTTTCTCCTCATTTTTGTTAATCTTCCAATGAAATCCATAGCTTCAAAAAATAATTTATGCTATCATGGTATATCTTGACTTTAAAGTACCTCCCAATGATATACTATCCCCATTTTTTATTGCATGTAATATTGCTTCCATTTATTTTTCATACGTAGATTTCACCAAATATTTTCTTTGAATTCCTTGCTTTTAAAAGCCAATGATATCCCTCATTATGTTAATGTTACGTAAATTCCTTTTCCTAGTGCCTCAAACTCTACTATGAATTTTTTACCAAAGTAGGTGCAACTGATGTTGGTGTAGAAGACATGGCATCCATTAAAAGAGAGAATTCCAAAGTAGCCTCATCATTCCATATAAATGATATTTTCTTCAAGAGATATGTGAGTGGACTTGAAATGCATGCATAATTCTTAACAAATTATCAATAATATCATGTAACTCTAAAAAATATTCTAAGAACCTTGATTTTCTTAGGAATAGGTCAGTTTGTAATAGCTTGCATCGTTTGAGGCTCCAACTTCACTCCTTCCTTTAAAACAATATGAACCAAATACTCGAATTCTTATTTCCCAAAAGCACATTTGGATATTTTTACATAAAAATGATTGTTCTCAATAATTTATATAACTTTTCCACATGTTTAGTGTGGTATTCCCATGATTTATTATAAATATGTGTATTATCAAAGAAAACCAACACAAATTTTATAATATGGGATCAAAAAAAATTGTTCTTAAGTCGAGCCCGCTGGATGTAAAATAGAGATAAACCATAATTCAAACCAAATTCGCGTTCCAAAATAGCCTCTGACGTCGGCCAATTTTGTGACGCGAAAACCAATTGAATTCCGCCGTAATCTTTTTCGGGTCCGAATTTGGGCTGGTGTACAGAGGGAGAGTTGTGACGCGAATTTCTTATCAAATTCGCCCTAATCTTTTTCGGTTCTGGATTTCCACTGCGCGAGCGACCCAAACAAAGATCCACTCCAATCAATTTCTGCCATGTGTCCTAAATCAAAATTTTCCCTGTTCCTAGATGTAGGTGCATTCGATGGCGTTTAAGGTGATGGGACATGGATGTGGCGATTTCATATCAATCACATTAAGTTTTAACGTTGTTCAATTAAGTTCCAAGGTTTTCACATCAAATCGCTTTAAGTTTTAACACTATTCAAGATCGAACCTCCACTCCTGTTAGAGATTCCGCATGCTCCAATATGATCCGGCCTTCGACTCTAATTAATGATCAGAGATTAATTATGACGGGCATCCTTTGATTGCATTGCAGTCGGGTAGATAAAATGGCATTTCTCTATGGTTTTTCAGATGAGCCAGTTGTTGGGTTACATTGCCTGCTCACTGTGATGAGAAGGAGAAGTGGCCAGCTGAACTTCTGCTTAGACCTTGCTGCATATCTACATTTCTCTCAGTCTGGTCCTTGTCTTTCTTCCTCTATTTCTTGGAATTATGCTTCTCTGTCTCCTCTTGTGCCCACTGCTGAGACTGCACCCATGCCTCGCCTGCGTCAAAGGATGTGTTGTCGCAAGGGGAGCACTAGAGGTCAGCCCCTGCGCGCTCCCTCCAACCCCTCAACCAAGTCATCTTCCCAGTCCAGTGATTATCATGCAGGTCGCTATCCAGATACTAGAAGTGGGCGGGGTCGGGTTCTAGGATCTGGCCACAGTATGGGCTCCCCTGCTCCTCATTTCCCCACTACGTCACCTTCTCCCACGACACGCACTACGCTTTTTTCCTTTAATTTCTCTCTGAACCGCCCATGAATCACAGCTTCAATTACTGTGGCTTTCCGTGAGGAGGCCCAAATGGAAGAACAATGCACCCGTCCGGCGGGTCTGAGCTTAGAAAAAGCCGGCCAGCATTCGGGCCTTCAGGAGGGGAGCGATGGCATGACTGTGGAGGTAGCACCTAGTGATCTTGGACCTTCCTAAGGATGGTGCCGAATCGTCAAAGAGCCGGAGGAGTAGTTTGGTTAATTTGTTTTTCTTGCTTCACGGCCCACTTAATTGGGCTGCTTTTAGATTATATTATTGTGCTCGACCTCTATAATATTTTTGAATTCTGTAAACGTTCAAGACTGGTTTCCCCGTATGAGGGCAGTCTTCTTAATTTTTTGATTTTTTGATGAAAATTTTGCCATGAGTTTGGGCAATGTTTTTGACTTCGGTGTAATTTTATTCCCACTGTTAATAGATTAACTTTACTTAGAAAAAAAATGTTGCCCTGTTTCTATTTTAAACCTGTTTTTTGAAATACATAGCCATGTTTACATGATTTTTTATATTCGAAGCGCTGTGGGGTGGTTTATTATATTAATATTTCACGGTCGAATTATGTTCATAACAATTGGAAAAAAAAAATGTTGCCCTGTTTCTATTTTAAACCTGTTTTTTGAAATACAGAGCCATGTTTATATGGTCTACGTATTATACTCTTTCTCTGTATATCTACAGGAAACTTTTTGCTATGAACAAGGTGGATGCTGTAGCGGGCTACTAATGGAAACAAGCGAGCCTGAACCTTACATCTCGGATGCAACAGATGGTTACCAATTTTGGAATCAAGAGACCCTGATCTTACAAGCGAGCCTGGGTTTCTGCAGATGGTTTTTATTTCCGGGAACAAGCGAGCCAGAACATACAATCGACCCTGGGTTTATACATATTTTTTCTCTATCATGGATGCTTTTTGTGTGAGGCGTATATCAACAGTACATGTCTCTGCACATTTCCTGTATCCACTTTATGATACTATTTTATGTGTTGACAGGTTATCACTCTACCTTCAAAACTAGCGATGTTGGTTTATTGATATGGTCTGATGGTATTTTTATATTTTGGACATATCACACTCCTCACATGATTAGTGTTTTTCTTTGTTCAAGGATTTTGGGTACTTTAATTTGTATTTGTAACAATGGACGTCGGTACTCTATCTATTGCTTTACTATTCTACATACTGCTATTTCAATTTCTTATAGATGCCTCGGCCATATTTGGATGCTTTCTTAGATTGTTGATAATCTCCATGTGGACCATTATTGGGTTTTATATCATGTCCCTGTATGTGACATGGGGTATTTTTCTATCATTTTCTGGGGTGGGACTTCCACTTTTCTGGATGGATATTTGGCTTCCAATCTTCATATGTGAAAATGAAATGACATCATGGACTATTTTACTTCATATAATATATTCAAAACAACGTTTTTTCTCTTGTGAAAAAAAAAATGATTGTTTATAGTCGAAGCGCTGCGGGGTGGTTTATTATATTAATATTTCACGGTCATTGGAACGCCCACAATTCATAACAAATATTGGAGATTTAGTGTGCTATTTTAAAGTTTCATTTTTTTTTAAATTGAACACACCGTCGGTATACTGACACCTTGTAAGCGTCGAATTTGCGATAGCTTAAAAACGTTGGAAGAGTGACAGTATGAAAACATTGGACGAGCGACATTCAAAATGTCGAACCACATTTTGTTGGAATTGCGACAGTTTACAAACGTTGGAAGAGCGATGTTCAAAACGTCGGACCACATTTCGTCGGAATTGCGACAGTTTACAAACGTCGGAAGAGCGATTTCCAAAACGTCAGACCACATTGCGCCGGAATTGTGATAGTTTACAAACGTCGGAAGAGCGACGCTCAAAACTTCGAACCACATTTCGTCGGAATTGCGACAGTTTACAAATGTCAGAAGAGAGACGTTCAAAATGTTGGACCACATTTCGTCGGAAGTGTGACATTTTACAAACGTCGGAAGCACGACGGTTTGGGAAACGTCGGAAAAGCGACGCCTGTTTGGAAGTGACGGAAAAATTTTCGGTAGTGCGACACTTTTTAAGTGTGTCGGAATTGCGACGGGATGAAAAACCACGTTTTTCCTGTCCTCGAACTGTCGCTCTTGCGACGACTATGTTTCGAAATAGCGACGAATTAGCCGTCGGAAATTCTGCCAAATTTTCTAGTGAGAAAACAACAAAGAGACAAATAAGCAACAAATAAAAGACAAAAAATAGTAAATTCAATAAAATCAGGGACAACTTGCATTAGTTAGATAGTTGTCTCTATCTTCTTGCATGAAGATATTTATTTTTCCATGAATAATTCCTAAGTTTGTTTTAGGATATTTTGTAAGTTTTTTTGTATAAATACTTCGCATTTCGAAGTATTGAGCGTGGATGAATTGCTAAACATTTCTATAGTTGTACTATTCTGGAACTTGAGGGTGATTGTACCAATTTCAAGTCCGCAGACTGGATTAAAGCAATAAAGAGATTATATTACAGGATTCATGTGTTAGGCCACTACAGTGAAGTACTTTCTATTTTTTCAATTGTTTCTTTCTGAAGTTTTCACAAATACTTGTATTTTTTTCTAAATCTAAATGTATAACAGGTTTGTTATTTCAGAATATGTTTAAAAGCACTCTGTCTTGAACTGTTATGTCATTTTCATGTTTTCTACTGATATCCAGATTGGGGAATTCTTAATTGCTCCCTAGTTTAAATTGACCTCTATATTTTCACTCATTATCCAGGTTTGAGAACCCTTAATTGCTCTCTTACCCTAATTGGAACATTTTTCACCATCAACCTAAGGATCTGAAGTTACTCAACTATCTTACCCTATGAATACTTCCCTTTAGAACCTTGATCTTACTTCTATTGCTTGACACTTTGACTCCATTAGCCCAATGGTAAGTAGACCTACATCTATCCATCTGAGTAAGTGATTCCACCACTAAACCAAATCAATTCAAATCCAAAATCAAAATCCCAAGTAATCTTACATAACTAGCCTAAAATCAACTAAAATCAACAAAGATAAATCATATAGAGAGAGCCCTCTTTGAGCATTAGGAAGGCTAGATCCTAAGGCTTAAAAGTAGGTTTGTGGTTACCTCTAATATTCTTTAAACCAAAAAACACAAATATTAACAACCCTGAGAATTATTGGAGTGATAACATACTAGCGACCATACTGGGGAGCTAACCAGTTCCTAGTGTTTAAAATTAATCTTAAAGGAAATTCTTTTAGTTATCTTTTCACCTTAACATTGTTTTAAGGGGTTGTTGAGTAAATTTTTCATAAAAAACTAAAATTATGGCTTCCAGAAGAACCTACTTTACCAAGTCTAATCTTGATCCAGAACCTGCTGTAATAGTAGATAGTCCTGACAGAATTTTAAATATAAAAAAAAAAGTAGAAAGTTTAGGTAATAAAAAGTCATTGATCAAGGCAAATTCTCTTCCCAATAAATTATGAAGTTTACAAGACATTGAATTTGATTTAGCTTTTGAGCAATCTTTGTTTAGAACTAAATCAAAAAGTGACATATATAATAGTGTAATAAATCCTTATTTCATTTCATTTATTGAAACTAATAAGGAAATTGTTTCACTTGATTCAGATGAAAAATCTCTAAAATTTTATGATAAACTTGATGCTTTAACTGCAACTTTGATTAAGGAAATTGATGAAACTTATTTTCAACATTCAGTTGAATTGACTGCTTTATCTGCCTATACCCCTAAGCCTTCTACCAGTCATTTAGAGTCTATAAATTCAAATTTATTTAGTACCACCTCATCTATTATTTCCACTACACCTCATTCCCGATAATCCTTCATCCCTAAGCTTACTCTACAACCTAGAGTTTTATTTCCATCCCCAAATACTGCAAGTTCATCCTCTAGCACTTCAACCACACTTCCAAGTACATCTTCTAGTGTACCAACCTCATCACCAAGAACCACACATTTACCTCCTAGTGCACCCATAATCTTAGCTATGGCTGTCAGATATGCTTCTTCGGTCCTCCCAGGGCAATTACATAACATGCCCCAAGATTATCAAAGCAAAATCCCTCAATTTGATGGAACCATTCAATACACTGCACAACAACATGTTAACAAAATGACTAACTATTTTGAACTCCATGAAATTGATGAATCTGATGTCCAAATGAGACTGTTTTCCCAAACCTTATTTGGAGAAGTAAAAAAATGGTTTAAATCTTTACCTACAAATCATATTGTTGATTTAGAAGCCTTCCATAGATTGTTTATCAGTAGATGGGAGAAAAAGAATAATCCATCACAAATTTTATCTGAATGTGAACACATAAAAAGGGGACCTAATGAAACAAATCAAGACTATTGTACTATATTCAATAGTATCTATAATTATATTCCAGGAAACATTAAACCCCCACCAAATCTAGCTTTACTCAAATTTCATGATGGTTTTGATATGGATATGTCATACCAACTAAGGGAAAGGAACCCAGAAATACTAGAACAAATGAAAAACATAGCAGTTAGTGTAGAATCCAATTTGTTAGCCAAGAGAGCAAGAATGAGAAATGAAATAAGGGTAACAATAAAAGAGGAAACATCTGCATCAAATAGAAAAATATATTTTTTAGAAAAATCCATGGAGAAAATTATGGATAGACTAGAAAGTATGGAAAGGAAATCATAGTGGTATAATCAACAATAAGGCCCTCAAATAAGAAATCCCAACTTTAGAAAAAACACCAACACTGGTAAATCTAGAGAATCAACACCTGATCAAACAATAAGACCACCTTTCCAAGAGAACTATGTTGAAATTTCTCACCAAAACGAAGATGATGAAGACACTCAGATTAATCTAATGGGCATTAATGATGATAATACCATTTTTATTACACAAGAAGAACATGAATTATATGAATTACAATAGATACAGTTAGAATGTGGAGAGTCTTTTGATTACAAGCAAGGTTATGAGTTTTCCATTAATGAAGTTCATAAGCAATATAACCCTAGGAGTAAGAAAAATGTAGATGTCCCTACTAAGAAATCTGCCCGAACTCAGACAAATAAAATAGTAGAAGCTCCTACAACCGAAGTAATCCAAATTATTCCTAGGGAAACCCAGCAAAACACTAGTTCAAATCAGAAAAATTCAAATCCTAATCAGAAAATTTCTAGTCCAAAAATTGTACCTAGTCCTAAAATTGTTGACATTACAAATACTGTTGTTCAAAAATCAGTTGATCCTCAAAAATATGCTCCTTCTAAGACAACAACTTCTGATAAAACAACAATTTCTAATCCAAAAACATCTGTTGTTGATCACCAATCAGCTGATCCTAAAAAAGCTTCTACCATAATAGTTGTTGAAACCTGAAAACCTGCCAAAAATTCCACTACATCTCAAACTGTTCCTGAAAAGAAGATAAAAAATAGTAAAACAATGGAAACACAAACAAAAAATGAAAAACCAATTGTAGAGAAAGAAGAGAAACACACTCAAATTGTAGTTACTAAAGAAGAAATAATTCAGTTAGGAAAAACACAAGCACCATTCAACATCCAAATTGAAATTTCCAAACTGAAAATACCAATTCCTTTAACATAGTTGGTTAAGCATGATTTATACAAATCACGGATCACTGAAACATTAAACATGAATGAAGGATAAAACTCTGTTAATTTAAATGATGAGCAACCAGAACTAATATTTCATCCCGAGGTAAATGGAAAACAACAAGAAGGAGGAGTTCCTCCTTTCTACATTAGCTTGATTGTTCACGATCAAATTTTGCATAATGCTATGCTAGATTCAGGAGCCTCACATAATTTAATGCCAAAAACCATTATGTAAACCTTGAATTTACACATCACTAGACCTTATAAAGATATTTTCTCATTTGATTCCAGTAAAGTTAAATGTCTAGGTTTAATCAAATATTTATGTCTCACTTTAGTCCAATACCCAGGAAAAAGCATATTCATGGATATTGTAGTAGATGATATCCCTCCTAAGTATGGAATGTTTTTATATCGCTCATGGGGAGAAAAACTACAGATGTCTCTACAATTAGACATGTCTTATGCCACTATTTCAGTATTTGGTCAACCCAAGAAACTTTACAGAGAGACTCTAATGAAATACATGGTTAGTAGTGTAGAAAGACCTCGAAACTATCCTATTTATTCTACACCTACTGATATGGACTCTTCCATTTTATGTAATTATGATTCTGGTATATAGAACAACATAGAATTAAAACAGAAAAAGAAAGAACCAGACAGTGATAAAATATTTCATGAATCAATGTGGCACCTAAGTTTTGATGGATCAGTGATGAAGAGCGAAACCCACTACAAGCAGGTTCACCTTTCATCTTACAAAATGAACCTGCAAACTCAAAACTGTATCAACCGCATATTCATAAAACTGATTCTTTGGTCCTGAGACCTATGGGTTATGGCCCAGTCTGTTAGTGATGCGCCTCTGATGCATTTGTAGATGCCTGTTGGTCTTCATCTTGATTCACTTAACATTACTTTGGGTAAAACTACCGAAGAAATTCCTCAAATTCATTTAAACCAAGCTTGAATTCCTTTGGAAGTAAAATGCATAAATGAAAGTTTAACTTTCCATAGCATTAAGATACTATGAATAAGTATTTCAAAGCCTTTGTACATTCATCCAAGCTTCGCGCTTATGATATTAATCCATCGGAGGGACTAATTTAACTTCTGGCGTAAACACTTCAAACAATGCTGGCCCACATATTCATGCCACAATTATTTAATACATAATTATCAAATGCTGGCCATACCTCGGCTTATCGTGACTTTGAACCACATGGGCACTTAAAATTAAAAGCTCGAACTTGGTTAATCAATACCAATGTATATAGATTTTATTAATTCCAACGTCAACATGAAACTTCCATAGCATTAATTTAAAATGTCAGCACCCACATAGAATAACATTCGGGCCTCAATACACACCATTTGCCCTCATACCATCCAACGGACGATGCCTCATCGCATTCTTAACACCATAAATCAACGGCTATCACATTTTTAAGATTCACAAGCCTTCTCCCGAAAATAAATTGTGAAATAGGCAGGATTCTAAAACTGCCTTGCCACACGTCCTTCAAGGACCTCTGTCACATTATTTTTTCCCAAACCAATTACCATTTTTTAACAATGCGAAAACTCTGGTTTTGAGCTTTCAAAACCGTTCACTTAAAACTTTGTTTAATACTCTGGTTCCAACACATCTCCGTGCCCACTTAGCACTATGGATCGACTCCAATCCAATGTCAACTCAACCAAAGTACGCTGCAATTTAAATGTGTTCAATTCCCAATGTTAAGCCCCGACTGTGTGGAAGTCGGACTCTGCTAGATCTCATCTCAAACACAGATTCAATACAGAGTTAACTGCATCGATTTCATCCTCCATAAAACTCATCGATTTTGGTTAACCCTCCACATAGGACTAACGCATGCAATATTCAACCTTCAACAAAATTCCTGGGTTGTGGCTTGAATATAAAAATCGACTATGCAATCGAGTCCACCAGTCCTTTACACAGATTTCATATCAAATTCATAATGGATTTATGAATTGATTTGAACCTCTTCATGTATTATTTATGTGAATTTAACTCATACACAGAAAACGTAGATTCAAATGCAATCGAGAACATAACCCCTTCACAGAGATTGGTGCTTCATATGCAATCAATTTCACAGGTTTGAAGGTAATTAAATCCACCACGCTCTAACTTACTATATAGCACTCTGGACAGGAACTCCATTGACCCTTATAGTGGTCGATGGGTGATAAAACAACATGAAAATCTACTGTAAATCTAACTCATAGACAAAAGCATCTTTGAGCACACAGAAATTCATAAGCAACACATTCTATTATGTAAAAACGCAGGATTACATCTAAGGCATTTCAGCCTTAGTAACAAAGTTCACATATGACTAAATTGTGCTCACTTACTCTCTGTCCTCACACATTACAGGCTCGTTGTTTATATAGATTACAAAAGATCCTGAATTGTTCAGAAAACTCTTAGTCTTCTACCCGCACACATGGCAGATCGTTAATTATTAATCAATTACATAAATTCAGCTTCGGTTTTAAAAATTTTGCCCCAATTTTGCATGGTCATTCGCATACCCATCTCTTCAGCTTCAGATTTGAATTTGAATTCGAATCAGCTCAGATGCCCTTGCATCATACTCTCGAGGCACAAAATTTTATGACCTCCTAGTCATATGCCTTCTCTAACTGTCAGCAATTCTACCCACGTCATCTGTGGAACTGCTCCTTGTGATCTTCCTATAACAACATGCTTGAACAATTCTCACCTGCATCCTCTGCGGAATTGTCCTCTGTGAGCTGCAACAAAACCTCTGCAATAGCAAGTCCTCCCTGCTACTAGATACCTCACCAAGCTTCTCTCCTAAGCTCAATCTTTCAGCATCTCTTTGGTTCGCCCCTGTGGAACTAGTTGAGCACTCCTACTCTACGCTGCTGCAATCTTCTCACCTTCCTCTGCTGCTACCTTCACAAAACATAAAAATCACAAGCGTAACAAAACTTCACAAAAGTGTACCTCCTTCCCTCTGTATGCAAAATCCTCCGCAAGAAATCATCTTCCTACTCTGATACCACTTGATGAAGAGCGAAACCCACTACAAGTAGGTTCGCCTTTCATCTTACAAAATGAACCTGCAAACTCAAAAATGTATCAACCGCATATTCATAAAACCAATACTTCGATCCTAAGACCTGTGGGTTATGGCCCAGTCTGTTAGCGTTGTGTCTCTGATGCATTTGTAGACGCCTGCTAGTATTCATCTTGATTCACTTAACATTACTTTTGGTAAAACTCCTGAAGCAATTCCTCAAATTCATTTAAACGAATCTTGAATTCCCTTGGATGTAAAATGCATAAATTAAAGTTTAACTTTACATAGCATTAAGATACTATGAATAAGTATTTCAAAGCCTTTGTACATTCATCCAAGCTTTGCGCTTATGATATTAATCCATCGGAGGTACTAATTTAACTTCTAGCATAAACACTTTAAACAATGTTGGCTCACATATTCATGCCTCAATTATTTAATACATAATTATCAAATGCTGGCCATACCTCGGCTTATCGTGACTTTGAACCACATGGGCACTTAAAATTAAAAGCTCGGACTTGGTTAATCAATACCAATGCATATAGATGCTATGCATTCCAACGTCAACATGAAACTTTCACGGCATTAATTTAAAATGCCAGCACCCACATAGAATAACATTCGGGCCTCAATATGCACCATTTACCCTCATACCATCCAACAGACGATGCCTCATCGCATTCTTAACGCCATAAATCAACGGCGATCGCATTTTTAAGATGCACGAGTCTTCTCCCGATAATTAATTGTGAAATAGGCAAGATTCTAAAACCGCCTTGCCACGCGTCCTTCAAGGACCTCTATTGCATTATTTTTTCCCAAACCAATTACCATTTTTTAACAATGCGAAAACTCTGGTTTTGAGCTTTCAAAACCATTCACTTAAAACTTTTTTTACTACTCTGGTTCCAACGCATCTCCATGCCCGCTTAGCACTATGTATTGACTCCAATCCAATGTCAACTCAACCAAAGTATGTTGCAATTTAAATGCACTCAATTCCCAATTTTAAGCCCCGACTGTGTGGAAGTCGGACTCCACCAGATCTCATCTCAAACGCAGATTCAATACAGAGTTAACTGCATCAATTTCATCCTCCATAAAACTCATCAATTCTGGTTAACCCTCCACATAGGACTAACGCATGCAATATTCAGCCTTCAACAAAATTCTTGGGTTGTGGCTTGAATATAAAATCGACTATGCAATCGAATCCACCAGTCCTTTACACAGATTTCATATTAAATTCAGAATGAATTTCTGAATTGATTTGAACCTCTTCATGCTGTATTTATGTGCATTTAACTCATACACAGAAAACGTAGATTCAAATGCAGTCGAGAACATAACCCCTTCACAGAGATTGGTGCTTCATATGCAATCGATTTCACAGGTTTGAAGGTAATTAAATCCACCACGCTCTAACTTACTCTATAGCACTCTGGATAGGAACGCCATCGACCCTTACAGTGGTCGATGGGCGATAAATCAACAAGAAAATCTACTATAAATCTAACTCATAGACAAAATCATCTTTGAGCACACAGAAATTCATAAGCAACACATTCTATTATGTACAAACGCAAGATTACATCTAAGGTATTTCAGCCTTAGTAACAAAGTTCACATATGACTACATTATGCTCACTTGCTCTCTGTCCTCACGCATTACAAGCTCGCCATTTATATAGATTACAAAAGATCCTGAATCGTTCAGAAAACTCTTAGTCTTCTACCCGCACACATGGCAGATCGTTAATTATTAATCAGTTACATAAATTTAGCATCGGTTTTAAAAATTTTGCCCCAATTTTGCATGGTCGTTCGCATACTCCTCTCTTCAGCTTCAGATTAGAATTTGAATTCGAATCGGCTCAGATGCCCTTGCATCAATCAATGAAAAAATTAGGAGCAGGAGCAGGAGTTTGGATTCATAGCATAGAAAACAACCATTCTGAAGGTCATTCCTTTAGATTAAACTTCAAATGTACAAACAATATGGCAGAGTATGAAGCTCTAATTTTAGGACTACCGATTGTTAGAAATTTAGGAGGCAAAAGAGTTTCTATCATGGGACTCTGATTTAATTGTAAAACAGATTAGAGGAGAATATTCTATATATAATCCTATATTGAGCCAATATAAAGAAACAGTTTTAGCTCTGATTAAAGAATTGTTTGAATGTGACTTTGTTGTAATTCCTGGAAAACAAGACATACAAGCACACAATTTAGCAACTTTTGTTAGTACTTGTAATATGCCTTTTCAACCAAATCATCAATATATAGAAGAGGTAAAACACAAGCCTACTATACCATATAATCTAAAATATTTTCATATATTTCACAGGATGAACAAATCTATCATTTTATGAATGCTGAGGGAGAATTCCAGAATTGTAACATAGACATAGATTGTACAATAGATGATAAGATAGATAGTGAGATAGATGTAAATAATTAAAATTTTACTAAACCCACTAAATTCACTCAAGTAGAAATAGATAATTTAGAAAAGGTACAAATATAAGAATTAGCAGATGATGATTTTGACATTTTAAACCTTAAGAATATTTTTTTACCTAAGGGATTAGCCCCATTAGAAGATCTTTTTGATTCAAATTATGTTGCAATAAAACCAAAAATGGAACCATTAAGATCAGAAATAGAAGAATGAAATATAGGAACAGAACAAAAGCCTAAACTCATCAAATTGTCAAAAACCTTATCTCAAGAAGAAAAACTAAAATACATAGCTTTGTTTAAGGAATTTCAGGATGTATTTGCATGGAGTTATGAAGACTTAAAAACTTATGACACTAGCATAATACAACACAAAATACCTATAAAACAAGATCAAAAACCTTTCAAAAATAATCTTATGAGAATCAATCCATTTTTAATGCCTTTAATTAAAAAAGAGGTAAAGAGGATGTATGAAGCATAGATCATTGCACCCATCAAATATTCTAATTGGATTTCAAACTTAGTTCCCAATAGGAAAAAAACAGGGGAAATTAGGCTTTGTGTTGATTTCCAGAACTTAAATAAGGTGTCCCTAAAAGATAACTATCCTCTCCCCATGATGGATCATATTTTATAGAGGGTGGTAGGTTCATCCAGGATTTCATTGCTTGATGGATTCTCTGGATGCAGTCAAATTTTAGTTCAAAAAGAAGACCAACCAAAGACTACATTTACTACTCCATGGGGTACTTTCATGTATTTGAAATTATTTTTGGATTAATGGAGCTACATTCCAGAGAGATATGGACATAGCTTTTGCCAAAGAAATTCATGATTTTCTTGTAATTTATCTAGATGATATTACTGTATTTTCAAAAACTGACAATGAACATCTAGATCATCTGAGACAAGTGTTTATCAAATGCAGGAAATTTGGTATTTCTTTAAATCCCAAAAAGACTCTCTTTGGACTTGAAGAAGGTAAACTATTAAGACATATAATATCAAAAGAGGGAATTAGGATAGACAGTTACACCATTTTTCTGGTCATCTAACCTGTTACTATTAGATGGACCAAAGTACACCAATTTTACCCTAAGTAAAATTGCTTTCACTATGAAAAATAACTTAGTAATCCATATTTATTAAGTTGTTTATGGTCTAAACAGGAAACCCCATGAGGAAATATCGAATAAATCCACATTTGTTTGATTTTCCTCAAGGAATAATTAGTTAAACAACATTTTATTAATATTCCTGGTCATATTTAACCCAAAACAGGAAAATTAATTAGATAAATCATTATTTATCTTATTATTTTCTAGGAATAATTATTTAAACCTTATTTAAATAATATTCCTTGTTAAATTTGACTAAATCATTTATAAATAATTGAATAAATCAATATTTATTTAATTATTACTCAACCACATCCTTAAAATAATAAATAAATCATTTATTTATTTTTGAGGCCCAACAGTGGATTCACTCAAAGTCTGCTCCTTTTTCCCTCCAACAAATATACTAAAATATTCCATAAAATTTGGATCTTGATTTGGTTAATAATATTTTAATTATGCACCAATATCTAGACTAACTCAATATTTTGTTATAAATAGAAGGGTTTTCCCATTCATTTACCAACTTTTGTTGCCTAAAGATCACTCTGGATCTATACTTTTGGTCTGACTATTGATCCACCATCATAGTCATATTTTGCTACCATTTTTTCTTGTGAGCTCCCTTTGAGTTCCATTTTTTGTCTGGGTTTTCTACACCATCAAGAGGGAGAGATCTTAGATCTGAAGTGCCGAGGACTTATAAGAACCCATCTCGCGGAGGGGGACTGGTAACATATTTTTATGTTCCCTTCCCAGGTGTCAAAAAATACAAAAAATCTTTAAAAAAATTCTTGTCTTGTCTATTGGATGCATGGAGAAACTCTTGCTTTTATTTACTACTTAATGTCTTTTACTACATAGATTTAGATTTTGTAGCAATTATCTTGGTCAACTAACTGCATATCTAAAGAAATTGGCAGTCATGTTTGATGTTAGGGTTGTTTGTTATGCACAACTAAAGTGAGCCTTTTTTGTACGCTTGCGATTAAGATTCATACTAACAACCGGTGACTCCACAAGGGTTTATTATTACGACCTCTGTCATTTTTCAAATCTCTGCATGACCAGTGGCTTCAAACCCTAGGATTTCTATTCAGCTTCTTCTTTTGTTTTTCTTGATGTTTTTTTTAACCTATAAAACCCTAAAACATTAAAAATTCTAACTTCCGTGTGTTTTCAAACCTATTGTGCAGGTAACAGGCATCAGTCGCATGTGAGACAACAAAATTTTCTGAAACTTGCTC
This sequence comes from Pinus albicaulis, assembly GCA_034641835.2. Taxonomy (NCBI): domain Eukaryota; kingdom Viridiplantae; phylum Streptophyta; class Pinopsida; order Pinales; family Pinaceae; genus Pinus; species Pinus albicaulis. The sequence continues at coordinate 530,426,832 of CM076577.1, forward strand.
CCGAGAGTGCCGAAAGTGCAAGTCACACTTTTTGGGCCAAAACCTATGACCTGGAGCTTGAAGACGCAAAAAACAGGCCAAAACCTACGACCTTTGCAGAAAACAGGTCAGAAACTGCGACCTGAACTTTTTGCAGGAATTTTTTTGAGATTTTTCTAGGTTTGTCTGGGCCTCTGTTCAGGGTTGTCTGGCCTCCGTCTCCGCCCATTTTGGACCTGTACTTGCTCTATTTGACTCATCAAAGTGGGAACCTAGCCCCCTAGGGCTTCAATACCCTCCACCTTTCTAGGAGTTTTAGCTGCAACAGGTCGTCTAAAATTTCAGTGTGTTCAGCCATTTTTCAGATCTAATCCCTCACCTTCATATCCACTTCAAATTGGTTATTCATCCATCCAAAACACCTCCTTTTTAGTTTTGTTTGGGTCTTCCTCTAGGGTCCCCTCCATTTCCCTCCAAGTTGTAGCCTTTCGCCACCTCATTTGTAGCAATTTTCCCTCTGATTTTTTGTTGTTTTCTGCACCTATTTCCAGCAGATCTGACCTTTAGATCTTTGTCCCTCTCGACTTTAGATCCATTGGCTATTTTGGTGTGTTTTGACTAGATTTCTGCCCACCCATAGACTAGTTGTTGAGAGGCCCACCTCCTTGGGTTTAGATTAATGCATAATTAGTTGTTTATTTTTTTTTGTTATTATTTCAGTTTCATTTACTGTTATTTGTGGATTTATTTATAGTTATACAACACACTTTTTATTTTCCTCTACAAACGTCTGGGTTTAAAAATTAAAATTTACACACTTAACACACACACCCTATGAAGAATATCCTGTTAACACCGCCAAAATGAAAGAATCTAACATTGTAATCAATTGATCCTTCACACCTCTCGCCCTTGTTTTGACATCAGAATCAGCTGATTCGCACCTCCTTACCGTTGTTGGTCTCTCTTCCCTTTGTGTCGTTTTGTGCTTTCATCATCGTGCCCCCCGCAAGGCGTTTATCTCGAGAACAGAATTCTCGTCTTCATCCTTCACTCCTGCTTCCGTTAGGAAGAGTTACTCCTCCACGCGAGATTCGAGTTAGTCCTCCACCGTAATCCGATTCCGACTCCTCTTTTGGTTCATCGGGTTCTCTTCTGGTTCCATCCCCGGTTCTCCCCCTATCACCTTCACCATGTCTGGTTCAGGACCTAACGCTGGTGGTAGCCTCAACCCTAATTTTGGGAATACTACTAGTGGGACTGCAACAAGAACTATCCCAGCTGGTCCCTTGCTCCCCTATATGGTAGGCCTCAATCTTCTCGATTTTAACTAGTTTATCAATGACCCCATACACCATGACACTGGTTGCCCTGTTATGCCAACCAAGCTCCCTTTCGACATCCCCAAGTTTGAAGGTATTGTTGGAGAAGATCCTACAAACCATGTTCGATCTTTCCACATGTAGTGTTTGTCTAACTCCATTACCGATGAATTTTTCCGTCTTTGGTTGTTCCAACGTACGCTTACTAGCGAAGCTTCTAAGTGGTATGTTAATCAGGCCTCATCCTCTCATACCAACTTTGCAAATATTTCCTGGGCGTTTCTGTCTTATTTCTAGCTTCTCCTTTGTTATGACATTGGTACCGAACTTTTGACTTCTTTTCGTCAATCGTCTCCAACTCGCCTATCTGATCATGTCTAGGAATAGTGGAGAAGAAAGAGCCTATGTCAAGCCCCTACCTTTGAATACCATGTCTACATGGAATGGTTCCTTAGATTTTTCCTGCTATAGGAAAAGATTTCGCATCGCATTTCCCTCAAACCGAAGAATTCGCTCTCCAGATTGCATTAAAATATGACTTGATCTACGCTTAGTCGGGTTATGTTTATACCATTCTACCTTATCTTCCTAAACCCCATGGTGCTAATGCACTGGGGGCATCTCATGCCACCAATGGTATCATTGGAGCTCTTTCTCATCCATACGCTCAACCTCCCATGGGCTATGGTTTCCCTTTTCCCCTCCAGGTAGCATGTATCTAGGATACGACATGCCTCCTCCTTTTTCCCAACCTATTTACCACAATTTTTCTCAAACTCTTTATTATCTGTATCTGCAGCCTAGTGCTCTAGCTCCTCAAGAATTAGCACCTCTGCTTCCCTTGCCTTCTCAACCCCCGCAATAGCAGCCACCGCCCCCTCAGGGGCAAGTGTATGCATAGCAGGGCACGACTAATCCTCCTACTTCCAAAAAGAAGAGGAAAGGCACCCAAAATCAATCTTCCCCAGGTAATCCAGGACCTAATCCCCAAGGGAATGCACCTAACACTACTAACCAGCAATAGGGAAATCAGCCCAAGTAGGACACGTCTGTTCAAATGAATAATACTTGTTCATGTTGCGGTTTTTATGGTCATTACACCCACGATTGTCCTCTTTTACCATAGATGTGGTAGATATAAGAGACTCAAGTAGCATCGCGAGGACAACAAGCCTCCCCTTCCATTCCTCCCAATGTTGTGCCTAATCTCCACCGTGACAGCTACTAACTTTTCCCTCAACAAGGATTTGTGGCTACCCAAGACTTGAAGGTCGCGCCACCAACCTCTCCATCCGGCACCTTCGATTACCGGATTCTCATGATGAACTCTAACCAACCCATTACCGTTGACCTCAATCCTAAGACTCAAATTCCGTTAGTAGTAACAGTAGCAACGTTACGTCTCGGCCCGAGCTCGCTATTTAGGTTATACAAGTAGCCCTACCCAACAACCAATGGTCCTTTTCATATCCCTCAGCCTAAGGTATATGTTCATACCAATATCCCTAAGGGACCATTATGCAGAAATGCTACTTCTGGAAAAGTTTCCCTTTTGTATAGTATAGTAGATGATTTGGTGCAATCTCCTGTCGCCATCTCAACACTGGAACTCCTCCAGTCATGCCCTTCACAATGAAAATCTCTACTATCTGCCATGGGCATTGTATATCCTTTAGATGATCAATTGATAATATTCTATGTTGACCGGTCAGAACATCCTCCTCTTCTTACTTCCGTCGCCTTCCAAATCCCAGTCAAGATGCGGAACGCCAACGTTTCCCCTTGTATCATTGATGAGGGGGCATCCACCTGCATGATGTCCACTTTAGTTTGAAAGAAACTCATATCACCTGAGTTGGACCCTTCCACTATCACCCTCCGAGCATGGGATGGCCACTCCTCCAAGCTCATTGGCATGTTCCGCAATTGTCCTATTACTCTTGCAGGAAATATTGTTTGTGTTGACATGGAATTCATTGATACCCCCTTATATTATAACATTCTATTGGGTCATAGCTACACCTATGTGATGTCTCTTGTACCATCTGCAGTTCACCACAAGATTTCCTTTCCACATAACAGAAAGATAGTCACCATTGACCAGTTTCCATATTACGAACTGAAGTCTCAGACCTCCCCTGAGTCCATCATAGCTTCGATGGCCAATAAGAAAATTTTCGACCCCTTGACTAGTGTCTCACCCGAAGTCTACAAAGACTCCTATTTGCTTGGTTCATTCCCTGGTCTTCCTCCTCCTGTCTCTGATCCCAGCTTGTCGAATGTTTTCATGATGCAATTGTCTCGGGCATCCCTCAAGCGGTCCACTTTGCCTAGTCAGCAGCCCCACCCTCTGCAACCTGCTCTTAGCACTTTGACTCAGCCTTCTGGACCCCCTCCTCTTGGCCCTTCATCTGCATCTAGTATCCCTGAACCTCTCTACCCTCCTAGCATGGTTTCTCCTAGCCTTAACCATATCGGAGTTGTCCCGCCTGGCCATTGCCCCTCCAGTCAGATACCATTCTCAGCTCCCCCTCCTAGAGTATTTTCGGTACCTGTTATGGCTACCTTATCCCTTCCTAACTTGACCCTTGGGATCCAGTCTGGTAAATTTATCCCTAGATGATACCCTTCCTTATTAGCCCAAACCTTATCTTGCATTGACCCTAGTTCAACTAGTCCCCATGACCCCTCCCTCTGCTACAGTTCCTCGGCCACCTCAATAGGAACCTCCTCCTGTTGCGACATCTTTGGGTGTAGGGGGAAAAGATCGCAGGAAGGCACCTAAAGATAAGGTTGCCTTGAAAAACCCTGCTCCTCCTCAGCCTCCAAAGCATACCTCCCCGTGTGCTTTGTGTGATGTTGTTGGTCATGCCACCCATCATTGTCCCGAATTGCCTCGTCTCAAGCCCATGGTTAACGAAGCGTTTCCGGAGTTTGATATCCCAGAGTTACATGCCACTATACCCGATTCAATCCCGACACTCAAGTATTTATGCACAAATAATACTTGTGCTTTGAGTGATTTCCATGGCCACTATACTCACCTCTTTCCCCGCATCGAGGACTTCCGCACCTCTCTAGCAGTGATTCGACAATTTGAGGCCAAGCACAATGAGTCCACCGCTCCCTTATTTTTTCATTTTGCTTCAGCAAAACCAGAGGACACATCCACTCCCATAGATATTCCCTCTCTGGATGTAGAAATGATAGAGTCTTCCACCATTATCCACTACCTGTCATCATCTATGAGATACATGGTGGAAGATCCCCCTAGGACTTCTCATTCTATTTCTCCTGACCTCCCTTCAGCGATCACCTTGGGCTCAACATCGGTGGATCCTTCATCTACTTTTTTTTTTGTCACCCCTTGTGATGATGCGCATGTGAACCTCACTTCTCATGATGATGAGTCAGGTATCTTCACCACATCAAGTGGTCTTTCTTCCACCAGTCACCCCATCTTCTATTACGACGACAACATTATGGAAGTAGTCACCACCCCTGAATTCATCTATCCCCCCTTACATCGAACCCATGCATTCGAACCACATACACCTTGTGGCCATTACATTGACACCCAATCTTTGGGTAACAGGGCACCATATTCGAGAGACCAGGAGAAGCAATTCTCCACAACTCTCTTAGTGTATCTGGTCATGTGGACTCTAGTACCCTTATTCTTCCCCATTTAGAAGAACCTCTAGAGTCCCATATCACTTCAAATCACTCTAGGGATGATACCCTTCATCATTCCTTCATCTCACATCATCAACCTAGTCCCCTAGAAATTGTTGTTGACTCACCTGTGGGTTTTCTAGGAGAGCACCAGTTCATTATCTCCAAATCCTCTCTTTGGGATAGTGACACCATGCATGCCAACCCACAAAATTATTTCCATTTTCTTCATATATGCAATAACAAAATAGATTGGTAATCCTCCATTCCCTTTCTCGAACTACATAACCATAATTAAAAACAAATGGTGCACCACATTATAAAAATGTGTTTAGATTCCCCTTTTCTAAATACATTTTGGCATGACCACAACATGCTTGGGGGCACCCATGCCCCTCAACCATAAAAATCCCAGATCTCAGCCAAAAACAGCACTGAAACCCCCTTTCTCTGAAAGGTCACACTTTTCAGGTCATTTCTTGGGATAGGTCGTAGTTTTTTGCCCAGTACTTGCTACCCAAGTCACAGAATAGACCCCAAAAAGTGCGACCTGGCCTGTTCATGAGCTCTCGGTGCCTAAACATAAATTTTTATCCCCTTAATTGAAAGTGTATGGTTAGGCCTCTTACCTACAACTGACAGATCTCGATTCCATCGGTCGATTTGTCTTCTACGCTCACCGCACGATTTAGGGCCTTCTCTCCTCTCTACATTCGCCACAGCTACACTTGCAAATGAAAATGCCTTATTAAAAGAGAAACCCCAAATTTTTCTTTCGCCCGCTGCGGGAAAACCGTAGCTCAGTTTGAAAAACCATCTATATTATTGGAAAGCTCTCACCGAGCTCTCAAATGAGTATCTGTTAGTTTTTTGTGATTTGATACCTCACCAGGACACATTTTTTTCAAGAAGCGTCACTTCACCACTCCTCAAAATCGAATTTCTTCACTTGCAACACTTGTACTTGGGGCACCATTTTTCCTCCATAATTTTCCATGATCGTGTCGATTTTAGTCTTGAGTAACCATCTTATACTCATTTATTTATGGTCCCCAACAAACATTTTCTATGTGGCAGAATCACCGAGTCTCCCTTGTTTAGAGAATTTGAGTTGATTCATCATCGCATCCATGGAGTCTATCCCAATTCCCTTTGTATCCCGCTATAGTTTTCCATCCTTCGTTGCTTGGTTCCTCTCTCGTGTCGCACATTATGGCCTTCAATCCTATTTTACCTTGTCCACTTTGATATTCTGTCAGTTGCTACCAGGTCATCCATGACCTTTATGCTCTAACAAGGGAAGTCGTCAGCTCGCTACTCAATACCCCCCATTCCATCATCATCCTTGGTGTCATTCTGTCAGTCACTCTACTATTATCTCTCATGCCTTAGTTGAGGATCCCTTATTGCCTCACCTATGGCGGACCTCCTTCTGTCGACATCAGCTCATTCATTCCAGAAGACAGGTCTAGAGGGCGGTGTACCTTAGTTCTAGCTTCCACTCTTTTTTGGTGCCTCAGATCAGACAAAGGGACTCTTTATTGCCATTTGAATTGATTGTTTCTCAGTTACAGCTCCTTACCACATGATCAAGATCTGTATACTTGATGGTTCAGTGATGAAGCAGATTGTACTAGTGATTCCCGGGTGTGTGTGTGAGATGTTTCAGCCCTCATGAGGGGGTGGCCCTTCAGGTAGCCCCCCACATGCTCGGATTAGCTCTTCATTACAACCTCCGATGCAACTCTAGAGATTTGATGGTTTTCAGCCTCAGCCGCTTGCAGCGCCTTTTAGTTTACATGTATCATTCAGATTTTCAGAGCCCTGTCCTGTTTACAAGGCCTCTTTGGTTGTAATTATATCTCATGTACTCAAATATTATTTTATAAGTATTGGTTGTTATCCTAGGCACAATATGTATGTGGGATCCATAATCATGTTTTTATCTGGTTCATGTTTATGCCAGCATGTACTATATAGTTCAGTCCCTTGTTTACTGGACACATTATTCTTTTTACTTTGTCTCGATGGGCATAGGTATGCCTCCCCCGCCACCTATAGCACAGGTACTCACTCATAAAAGAGACTTGTCGCACCTATAATTCTTGCCTCCTCAAGGTCTAGTCCTCTAGCACTTTGGTCTACCTTATATTTCTCTCTCTCTGACTTCCCCTTCGGTGTCTAGTCATGGAGTTCTTACAACGTACTTAGGTCATATGACTAGCTCCTAACGCTTGCACGTTGGGGGGGAATCTGTTACACCATTTTTTGGTCATATAACCTGTTACTATTAGATGGACCAAAGTACACCATTAAGACCAATTTTACCCTAAGTAAAATAACATGAAAAATAACATAGTAATCCATATTTATTAAGTTGTTTATGGTCTAAACAGGAAACCCCATGAGGAAATATCGAATAAATCCCCATGAGGAAATATCGAATAAATCCACATTTGTTTGATTTTCCTCAAGGAATAATTAGTTAAACAATAGTTTAATTAATATTTCTGGTCATATTTAACCAAAAACAGGAAAATTAATTAGATAAATCATTATTTATCTTATTATTTTCTAGGATTAATTATTTAAACCTTATTTAAATATGATTCCTTGTTAAATTTGACTAAATCATTTATAAATAATTGAATAAATCATTATTTCTTTAATTATTACTCAACCACATCCTTAAAATAATAAATAAATCATTTATTTATTTATTATTCACAAATAAAGGGATTTGACCAAAGTAAAATTATTTTTCCTTCCAACAAATATAATAAAATATTCCATAAAAGTTGGATCTTGATTTGGTTAATAATATTTTAACTATGCACTAATATCTAGGCTAACTCAATATTTCAATGTAAATAGAAGGGTTTTTCCATTCACTCACTACATTTTGTTGCCTAAAGATCACTCTGGATCTATACTTTTGGTCTGACTTTGATCCTCCATCATTGTCATATTTTGCTACCATTTTTCTTGTGAGCTCCCTTTGAGTTCCATTTTTTGTCTGGGTTTTCTACACCATCAAGAGAGAGAGATCTTAGATCTGAAGTGCTAAGGACTTACAAGAACCCATCCCATTGAGGGGGACTGGTAACATATTTCTATGTTCCCTTCTTAGGTGTCAAAAATACAAAAATTCTTTAAAAATATTCTTGTCTTGTCTATTGGATGCATGGAGAAAATCTTGCTTTTATTTACTGCTTAATGTCTTTTACTGCATAGATCTGGATTTTGTAGCATTTATCTTGATCAACTAGTTGTGGACCTAAGAAATTGGCAACCATCTTTGATGTTAGGGTTTTTTTGTTATGCACAGCTAAAGTGAGATTTTTTCGTATGCTTGCGATTAATATTCATACTAACATAGACCCAACTAGAGTAGAGGTTATTTTGAACATAAGCCATTCTAGGAATATTAAGGAATTGCAAGCTTTCTTAGGTAAAATCAATTTTCTCAGAATATTCATTTCAAATTTAGCATAATTAATTAGATAACTCAATAACATGTTGAAGAAAGACTCAGCACTTAAATGGACACTAGAGGCCAAACAATCCTTTAAATCAATCAAACAAGCCCTTACAAAAACACCAGTCCTAATAAGTCATAATTTCAAAAAATATTTCATTATTTTTTCTTTTGATTCAAAACATATTATTGCTACAGTTTTATTGCAGAGGAATGATCAGGGCTATGAACATTCCATTTTTTTTTCCAGCAAATCACTAAGAGATGCCACACTAAAATATAGCATAATGGAAAAGCAAGCACTAGCTTCAGTGAAGACTATCGAAGAATTTAGAGTGCACATCTTGTATTCACAAATCATAGCATATGTTCCAAATTCAGTAGTTGTTGTCTAGGTAAATCCTCTCTACAGACAGAGACAATCCCTATAGCCCTAGGGTGGGTCTAGCAACTACGGGAACATACTAACATCTACCTTCCTATATTGTAAATGAAATTCAGAGTAAGGAAGATGTCCTACCTCATTCTGATGCTATGTTGTCATCTTTTGTCAAAGCTTCTTGATCTGTCGCTCTTCCTAAGCTCGATACACGCTATTGCCAATGTTCGATTACTTGCATAGATAGTCAAGACACCATGACAAGCGTAAAACCACGACAAACATAAAAACAATTACAACCTATCTAACTGATCAAGGAATGCTAGAAATATCATTATATACATAAAAAAGAATGGAAGATAAACATCAGATGCATTTTATTATGATAAATACAAGGGGATTTTACAACCAAGCCTTGATGTTGAGGCTCTCCTTCGGTAGGTCTGTATCCAAGCACGTTTTCCACACCCTCATGAACAAAGGTCCAAGATCTCACTATGTTCTTAATACACACAAACAATCACACTCTGCACTACTCTCCCGAAGCTATGATTGCTTCTTCTCTATGCTAACTTTTTCAGCTATCTGTTCAACTAGAATATGTTCAACTAAAAACTAAGGCTATAGAACTGAAGAAGGTCTCCTTATATAACAATAGAGGAAGAGGTTATGGGCCCTCAAATGATGGGGAAAAGAGCTTATCCTTTGGAGTAGTTCCTATTTCTTGGGAAGAAGAAGCCCAAAGGGGAATTCCTTGGCCATATACTCATAACAAATTTCCAGCTCTCTGCCCCACAAAGCTTCTAGTCACGGAAGCTTCCTTTCTATTTTAAAAAAAAATCCAAAATAGGATCTGCGTGGGTCCAACATTAAGACAGAGCGCCGATCAGTGTGGGCCTCAGTGTAAATCTCTGCTATCGGTGCAGGTCAAACACTGAGAAACTGCGCCAACCTTGAAAATCCAGCTTTTACAAGGAATGTTCAAAAAATTCGTAAAGGGAGATGATTTGGCAAAAAAAATGTGGTTCAGGGGTATGTATTCCATGCTTGGAAAGTACACAAGGGTCACTATATGGGTCCTCCAGGATCAAGGAACAGGGAGTACAAGGACAGTGACAAATTACTGTGTAATAGATGCCCCCTAAAGTATGAAGTCCAAACATGAGTGAGGAGTGAAATGCTTTATAAGTACATGTAAGGAACCAGACATTGTTGTCAAGAGACCTACAAATCAAGCATAGATACATATACATAACTAAAATCTCCGATGAAAATACATGAATCCATGGTATAGGCACAGCTATCCATCAAGAAGAGGATCGTGTGAATGGATCCTCGGCATGGACGCAACCATCCGAATGAAGGGATCATATGAAATAGATCCACGGTATGGGCACAACCATCCATCTAAAGAATCATGTATGTAATCTTGAATGACTCATCACTCCTCGCAACATGGAGTATTGTGATTGAAGCCCAGGGTCTTGCGCTACGACACCACCCGATCAAAGTACAAATTCCAACATGTGAATAGACGTGTTGAATTAAAACATGCTATAAAATCACTTGATTACTCGTCAATGATGTGAATCTTTAACAAGTGCGATAGAAACCACCCATAATGTCAATGGCTCTCAAGGTACTACTAGTACAATCCAAAAAATGTGAATAGTGAGCTGAAATCGAACACTCGTGAAATCACCCGATCAAAGGCCGATGATATGAAACTATCGTCGAATGCAAAGAACTTGCCATTAGGGCATGCAAGCTCTAAGGTACTAGAAATGTGTCTCTGGATCAACTTCTCGGATAATGAGTTGAAGTCGATACGAAGTGATCCGTCGAAGGAGGGTCAACATGAATCCCACATCATCGACACAAAACAAAGGATGTAATATGAGTGTGAATCAAGACTCAAACAAAGGAGCAAGGAATGTACAAACTGCAGAAGGATTTTCTCTTGAACATATCGGTGACACTGCTCTGGAATTTGGCAGCATTTGACTCAAATAGGATCAGAGGTCATGTTGACAAGATTTGTAATCGAATGAGAGGCAAACGGATTTCCCAAACCCATGGATGCAAAGTGACAGAGTGAAGATATCCCAACCCGACACGAACTGCAGATAAGTGTCATGTTCAAGAGTGACATACTGCTGACACAAATGATGAATAACTTCCATTTTCCCCCACCATTTCTAGCGAGTACCTCTTTAGTTTTACATAAGCTTGAAGAGGATACCATATGCTTGTCATATAAGTTTGTCCTTCAGACAAATCCATCCTAGTACATTTTACTAGCCCTATGAAGGAGGAACTCGAGTAACGTCATGGTGACGATTTCCAATGTCATCAGGGTTTAACGAGTCTGAAAAAGGGATAACTTGACATCTTTTCATATTTAGAGAGTTTGAAAAGAAGGTAGAAAATAAAACTCCAACATGACCCTTTTTGTAAATAGTCTCTCAAATCCGAAAAGGTAGAAAGAAATATCTGAAAGAACCTCTTAGTCGTGACAGGCTAAGGTATTCCTTTTTCATAATAATCCATCCTAGCCTGAAACAGGGTTAAATGTATACTAGGTAGATATCATTTCATAGCCATTTAATGATTTCAAAACGACAAGCGTCTCGACAATATTTTCAGTTTTAGAGAGTCATAAAAGCGCTGAAAGTTGACTCCTCCTGGAACAACCATCACTTCTATATAGACGGTTTTCCCTCCCAAAGTAATAGGCAACCTCGAAAGGATCCCTAACGGTTGACTGGCTCCTCTGTTGAAAGCCAACAGTTTCTGCATAATAGGCACAAGCAGGGGATAACCAAAAGCATGCCAAGTAGTTTAACACAGAATACTAACAGACGCGCCTTCATCTATAATGGTGTTGGGTACGACCAGATCAAAGGTCTGTACCGTTATCTTAAAAGGCACATAAGACGGAAGGCGGTATCCTGAAAATCGACTCCAATCAAAGGAAGCAACCAAACTACTTGGAGGGGGTACCATCGAAATGAGATGGTCGCCCCCTAATTTTTCAGGAGCAAGAGGAGCATCCTTCAGGACCTCAGACATGGGAGTAGGAGGAGCAGATTTTTGAACCACAAGGACGGGAGAATCTTTCTCCAAGTCCGAGGAATCTGAAGAAAAAAGAGGAACACGAGGGGGATGAGATCCACTCTCGACGGAAAAGGCCTGATGAACCGTAGGTAGGATCAATTCGACTGATTCCACATCCAATAGTTGGTTGGGAATGGATTCTTGAATTTGAATTTCTGGGGGAGCGGGATCGACCAAGGATGACTCTTGACCAATCGTGGAATCAACTAGCGAAGGACTCAAAGAAAGTTTCTGGTAACCAACTGGAAGGCAGGGTGTAGAAATAGTAGAGTTGTCCAACACTCCCTTAACTTCATCCATGTACGGACAAAGGTGAATAAGATGATGCCCTTTACACAAATTACAGGGATTGGTAATCTTACCCTGTTTCTTATGAGTTTTATCAGTACTAGTTGAAGATGTACCACCAATACGACTTCCAGAAGTCAAAGGCAACAGTGGACGACTATCAGACCATACTTCAAGTACCTTGGGAATGCCAAGGTAGTCTCGAAGAAGGTGGTCACCTTTGCACAACATGCAAGGGAATCTGACTTTCCGTGGAAGGTTGGATGGTTTATCAAAGGATGGTTTCTTAGGCACAATAGCCGCAGAGCTAGCCTCTCCTTTATCCGACTTCTTCTTCTTCGTTTTCTTCTTCTTCTTCTTAGCCACCTGGTTACAAGAATCTAGATTTTCCCCAGGTGAAGTATAAGAGGAGGACAAAGAAATAGGTGAAGAAGCGAAGAGGTTCACCTTCGAATCAACATGATGTTGTTCGAGTGGAGGAGATGGTTGAACAGAGGTCGAAGCGCTCGGTACCACCGAGGTTGAAAATAACCACACAGGAAACCCAAAAGTTAGCCCAGGAAGGGACAATGTTGCCATATAAGGAGGACCAACATTCCCAAAAGAGGGAAAAGGACCAGGATTCCCTTCGGAGGGGATTCCTTGGTTGGTAAACTCCGGAAATGTTGCCATTGGAAACAACTGTAAAACAAAACACTAAGGAAGATAACTTTAACCAGGAATATTTTGCAGGTAGTTTATTTTTTAAGACATTGAAAAAAAACTCTGTCGTTTCATATTTTAAGAGTCAAGAAATGGGAAAAAGGTGACTCTATCACTTTCAGGTTGAAATGAGCGTGAAAGGACAAGTGCTCAAGGATATTTTCATTTTTAGAGATTCAGGAAAAGACCAAAATGACTACTCAGGTAATGTAAGCAAGAGGGTGTACCAAGTTTCTGTGAACTGAAATATACACATTGGTGATCAAATGAAAGAGAAATGACTAAGGACTTAACGTACATGCAGGTAGTCTCCCCGAATGATGTGTTCGATGTATCACGGTTACAGGGCGGCAGACTCGGCTTCCTACGAATAAAAGGATTGCTACCTAGAGGGGTCTCCGTTTATATACTCAACAGTAGGGGGAGCGCAAGTCCATACTAGTGTTGTCTGAAGCCAAATGGTGAGCGACAGTTGCTAGGTTTAAAGACGCCTGAACACGTCTCTAACTTAGACCACTAGATGTTTCGTTAGGTTTCGATGCTTCCTTAGTGTTAGCCACCTATAAATTTTTTGACAAGCAAACAGGTGGGTAAATTTTTCTTGAGCCTTCAAGGAATACATTTCCTCTAAAAAAATATCATCCTCGAATCCTCCTTGTGTATTTTCCCTTTGAACAATCTTCACTAATGTTTCCATTATAAAGCCCTACTATTTTGTGAAGAAGAATGCCCAAAAAGGCCCCCATTTTTCCTTACTTCATTCCCACTGAGCCTCTGTTTTCATCACCTTCTTCTCCTTTGAAAATTCCTCCAAAATCCCTCATTAATCCTCTAAATCATCCTAACTCCCCTTTAAACCTCACAAACACCCTTTGTTTGGCTTAAAAACCCCTTATTATTTCTATCGAATCCCTCTTTTATCCTTAAAAAACCCTCTTTTTGGCTTAAAAACACCCCATTTGCATTTGAGGCTTAAGCCCCTTTCGGCCAGCCCCTTAACCACTTCCCCACCACGTGACCCGCACCAAGAACCAAGCGCTAAGGCCCTGGGCGCTTATCGTAATCGGAGATTTGTGCGAGCGCATTTTCCTTTGTTAGCCTGAATTTCTCCGATGCGAGGTCTTTTTTTCTATAGACCGCGGGCGTCTTCACAGCCGTTGATCTCCACAGATCTAATGGTCAGCGCTTGTCTTGCGCATGCCCATCACCCCTATCCATTTACCCCTATGATCATATATGAGCCGTCGATCTGTCTCCAGATCGGACGGTGGTCGCTCAATTGCACCAATCGCATCGCATTCGACCCCTCCTGATTTGCGAGCCCTGATTTGATCTGAGCCATTCATCTATCCTGATCCAATGGTCCATGCTAATCCTCACTCCGCTCATTTCCCTCGTCTCTTCCCCTTCCGATTGGATCTCTGCCTTTAATCCCTTTGGATCCAACGGCCCTTATTCATCCCGCCCATTTATTTAACCCTCTGCCTTCCCGCTCCCTCCTTTCATCCTGACCGTTCATCCTATAGATCTGACAGTCTAGATCAGACCCAATTTTGAATTTCCCTACCATTATTGACTGCGCATCTTCCCATTTCGCGCTCCACCCCACACCGTCCAATCTCCCACCCCTTTATCCGATGGTCCACACGCATATCACGTAAATATTCTGTCTGAGCTTTAACGCTCCGAAATCACGCGATAAAAGTGGTTTTGTTTGGCCATGTGTCAAGAGGCGACCTATATCGCGTTTTTTCGGAGTTTTTTCAAAATCGTCTTAAAGCCACGCGATGCCGGTGGTTTTCCTCCTGAAACCACTTTCCTCCCCGCTGCTCCTGCGACCTTCATAACCAATCACAACCATCCATCTGATTAGATCTATGGTTCGCATTGCGTCACATTCCCATTTAACTTTCTTCCATCAGATTTCCACACAGTTTCCTCTGAATATCTCCACCATTGATTGCCTCCTGCGATCCAACGGCCCAAAATAAATCGCCCTCCACCCGCCGGGTCCCACCATCTAATGCGCCCAACTCTCATTCATTTTCATTGTTTTTCTTTGTAAATCACCCAAACGTAAAACTTTGGGTTTTAACATTAAATCCCATTTCCTCCACTTAACCTTCTAAAAGGATCTCCCGATGGATCCTAATCGTTGATCTCCAGTGCCTGTTCTAATCAAACAACCCGGAACCATTTTCGCACCAGACCTTCATCAACTCACTTTTTCACCATTTGCAGAGATTTCCTTTGGCTTTTCACCTGCATACATCATCTCCGCCACCATTCCACAGGCCTCCACAGAATTTCTCCACCACCTCCCTTGGATTTTATAATAGTTTTATCATATTGTGCGGGGATTACATAGTGGAAAATTCACTCTGCCTCTACAATCATAGCCACTGTGACTCAGAACGCAGATATGACCATTCAGCAGCAGAAAAGTGTATCAACAAGGAGGATTAAAGGTTTTCAAGCCTGATTTTTAAGATTTAACGCCTTGATCCTATGTTCAAAGGAAGAAGACGCGGTTTGAAGACCAAAGCACACCGACAAGTCATATCTATGTCTCAATAATAGCATAACGTATTTTCTCAGAAAGTACACCTTCCAACAGAAGTCTCCATGCCTCCTCGAGCTCTTAAAAGCAATTTCACTAACAGAAGCTTCTTAAATACTGTCAGGATAGCAGTTATGGAAGCATGGAGAGATCTGCGGACTTTCTATCCATGTCATTTATTCCAGAGGGCAGCACAAAGTACCAAACAGCCAGAAGGACTTCAAGAACACATCCAAGGTCAATGTTAACATGACAAAGACTCCGAACCAGACTGCAGAGTACAGTGTAGAGCCATTAAGCAGAGTGGGCACGGACACTGCCTCCACTCTGTCTTAATGAATCAATTTAATTTACATCTACTATTAAAGTTATCCATTCTCCTATAAGAACTCCCAAAGAACATATTGAAAGGGTTGTTGTTGTTGTTGTTGTTGTTGTTAGTTGTAGGGATTCATTTGACTGTGAGAACAGTTGTTGGGGGAAATTAGCTGAGTAGTTTGTAATTTAGTAGGCTGGGAGGAGAAATTCTGGACTGTAATCAACCATTGAGCTCAGCGTGTGTGACTGGTTTTGCACATCAATTAATCAAGAAATTTCACAGGATCCTGGTCTATATTACAGGTGATGTTTCTTGTCTTATTTCATTTTATTCATGTTGTCCATTTATTTCTCTGATAAGAATCAGTAAATCAGGCTTAGGATATACCCCTGCATGGTACCCTAATGCCCACTGCTCTTATTATCTTTGATGTTTTCTGTTGATAGTGAATCTAAGGGAAAATTCATGTAATTTAACCGATTAAAGATGTTGGTCTGGCCCATGCTTACTGATGTGTGAATTCAGGGTTTGTTGCATAGATGTTCTTGTTAGGTTTATGCTGGAATAATTGGGATACCGGGGATTTAGTGTAAGCCCTGTCCACTGGGGTCCTTTTCCAACAGATTGGCCTTCCTAAGATCCCTTGAGCTAGTGTCAAAGCATTGAAGGTTAAAATCCATTCTCTAATCTTAGGCCCAGTTCCGTGTTTAAATCTTAAGTGTCTTCCCTTTGAGAGGATGTTGAAGCAGACTTGGAGTTAGATGACCTCTGGTCTGATCTTAAGCTGCCTTTTGTGTTTCTCCTTTCATTCCTTATTGTTCCATTCCACCATCATATCTAAAATATCCTTTGGTATAGATGACTTGCCCTATGGAAAGCCTTGGTTAGTTGCCATGCAAGTAATCCCCTTTCATGACTCCATAGCCCAATGGATGGCACATTCTTAACCTATCCTCTTTTTCCAAAACATCTTGTTGTTTCATTTCTTTCTTTCTTTAACCTTCTCATTTAATGATCTCCGACTCAACCCAACAACCAACCAAATCATTTCAAACCACCCTTGTGCTTCATACCTAGCCTAATACCTCATTTTTAGCTTTCAAAGATATATCATTCTTTGCTTTTATGGAGAGATCCCTCTCCAGATCCAGGAAGGCTAGATCCTAGGATCCCAAAGTGGTTGTGATGTTATCTAGTCTCTTGGTCTTGCCAATCTGGCCAAAACACTAGAACCCCAACACTTCGGTCAATTAAATAAAATTTAAAGTTGATCTTGAATTTTGTCTCGGTTTCAAGGCCCTAGCACAAACATCTGAATCTCCTATATGCAGCTATATGAGAAAATAAATCTTTCAATTCGATGAATGCTACCTAGTTAAGGGAAGAGTCTCAAACCATGATGCAACAAAAAACAAAAGAAACTTTCCCAAACTAGATGACTTTCAATATCAAAAAGTAATCTAAAACATTCAACGATGTGAATTATGAAATGTGATCTAGCAAAATTCTCTTTTTTGAAAATAATGCAATTGTAATCTATGCACAATTTCCTTTTTATTTTCAAGAATAAGAATGCACTCAATGCATTTTAGGATGAAATGAGAATCTACTTAATGCATGGTTTTAATGAAAGAGAATGCACTCAATGCGATTTTTAGATTTCAATCATTAAACAACGTAATCTAAGTTCAATGATAAATCTCAAAAAATACTCTTCAATGCAATGTGATATAATGCATTCTAATGAAAAGAAAACTCTGAGACGAAAACCAAATGAACACAAATTTTCTTACTAAAGGATGAAAGAAAAAAGAGATGCAAACAAACACTAAGAATGCAATCATTGTTTAAACACTTTGTAACGAAATTCCTCAAAAGGCTACAAGAGATATGAGGTCAAGCACAAAAAGGACTTCCAAAGCATGAGCTCAAAACAAGGCATTCATTCCCTTTTACATCAAGCAATCAAAGAAAGAAGACTTTTCAGCTAAACAATGAGCAATGCAATCTATGCTCACAAGTGAAAATATAGAGGGGAGAATGTGTAAATCATATAGAGAAAAGGACTAGAAGGGCAAGACACACTGGTGAAGGATTTAGGGAAAAAACCTCAATTTTCCATACACCCTAAAATTGGCAAGACTTTTGTGGGTGAAACTAGCGCCAACTGGCGCGACATGCTCACTAACAACTAGCATCAATGACCAATTGGCGCGGGTTGCTAACTAAAAAATAGCGTCAATCGGCGCTACTGTCATAAAAATAAAAGCGTCAATGCCTGAACAGGAAAAAAACAAAGAATTTTTCCCAACCATGACGAGACTCACCACTTCAAGAAAAAACTAAAATATTTTAATTGATGAAAAACATAGGAACAAACAGGGAAATGGTCATTTGACTAAATCCGTCGAATGACTAAGACCTCAAAGAGTGACAAACTTAAAGGAAACTCCCCAGTGGAGTCACCACTCCATTGTCCAGATAAATCCTCTCTACGGATAGAGACGATCTCTCTAGCCCTAGGGTGGGTCTAGCAACTACGGGAACATACTAACATCTACCTTCCTAGATTGTAAATTAAATTCAGAGCAAGGAAGATGTCTTACCTCATTCTGATGCTATGTTGTCATCTTCTGTCGAAGCTTCTTGATCTGTCGCTCTTCTTAAGCTCAATACATGTTGTTGCCAACGTTTGATTACCTGTACAGACAATCAAGACACCACGACAAGCGTGAAACCACAACAAACATAAAAACAATTACAACCTATCTAACTGATCAAGAAATGCTAGAAATCTCATTATATATGTAAACAAGAATGGAAGATAAACATCAGATGCATTTTATTATGATAAAGACAAGGGGAGTTTAAAACCAAGCCTTGATGTTGAGGCTCTCCTTCAGAAGGTCTGTATCCAAGCACGTTTGCCACACCCTCATGAACAAAGGTCCAAGATCTCACTATGTTCTCAACACACATAAACAATCACACTCTGCACTACTCTCCCAAAGCTATGATTGCTTCTTCTCTATGCTAACTCTTTTAGCTATATGTTCAACTAGAATATGTTCAACTAAAAAATAAGGTTGTAGAACTGAAGGAGGTATCCTTATTTAACAATAGAGGAGGAGGTTATGGGCCCTCAAATGATGGGGAAAAGAGCTTATCCTTTAGAGTATTTCCTATTTCTTGGGAACAAGAAGCCCAAAGGGGAATTCCTTGGCCATATACTCATAAAAAATTTCCAGCTCGCCACCTCACGAAGCTTCTAGTCACGGAAGCTTCCTTTCTATTTTAAAAAACTTTCCAAAATAGGATCGACGTAGGTCCAAAATTAAGACAAATCGCCGATCGGCGCAGGCCTCAATGTAAATCTCTGCTATTGGCACGGGTCAAACACTCATAAACATCGCCAACCTTGAAAATATAGCTTTTACAAGGAATATTTAGAAAATTTGTAAAGGGAGATGATTTGGCAGACAAAATGTGGTTCAGGGGTATGTATTCCATGCTTGGAAAATACACAAGGGTCACTATATGGGTCCTCCAGGATCAAGGAATGGGGTGTACAAATACAGTGACAAATTACTTTGTAACAGTAGTGAAGTACATTCTAACTTCGAATGGGCTTGACGGTAAGACAAGCAAGTGGATTGCTACCATTTTGGAATATGACATGGAAATTAAGCCCACCAAACTCATTAAAGGCCAAGTTTTACCAAACTCATGGCTGAATTGAACTGTCAAGCCTTAGATATAAATTTTATTGCCCAATTAGATGATCAGGAAGAGATGGCGACTCCTCATATCAGTGAAGCTTTTTCAGATTCACCATGGTATGCAGATATCATATTTGTATTACTAAATTTGCAAGATCCTCCTGAATTGTTAAGAAGTAAAGCTATATTTTTAAAGCTAAAGGCAATGAAATTTTGTATCATAGATAATGATCTGTTTTGGAAAGATCATGGTGGCATTTTATTGAATTGTTTACTTAAATATGAAGCTGATAAATTTATGGAATACTTTCATGTAGGTGACTATAGAGGACACCTTTACTGGAAGTCAACTACAGATAAAATCCTAAGGGCTGGTTTCTACTGGCCTACACTCTTTTCAGATGTAAGAAAATATGTGACCTCCTGTCACAAATTCTAGATCTTTGAAGGGAAGAAAAAGTTGCTACCTTTACCCCTTAAACCCATCTCCACAGAAATTCCATTTCATAAATGAGGTTTAGACTTCATTAGTGAAATTCACCCACCCTCCTCAGCCCAACACAAATGGATTTTGACAGCCACAAACTATTTCACTAAGTGGATAGAAGCCATTCCTTCTAGGCAAGCCACTAATTCTGTCATAATCTCATTCCTAGAAAACATATAGTGTCTAGATTTGGATGTCCCCAAAAGCTCATTACTGATAATGCAGTTGCTTTCAATTCTAAGAAAATGATTGAATTCTGTAGCAAATACCACATTACTCTTGGCCACTCCACTACCTATTACCCTCAAGATAATGGTCTTGCATAATCCTCCAATAAAATCCTTGTTAATATCATCAAGAAACTGCTAGAAGACAATAAAAAGACCTGGAACAAAAGGTTAGCTAATGCCTTATGGGAAGACATACTCACCAAAAATAAGTCCATTGGTACATCCCCTTATCAACTTTTATATGGGATGGATGTTATTTTTCCATCCTCTTTACGAGTACCAGTGATGAAGATGATCCAAGAACTACAGGTAGAAACCAATGATATCTAGAGAAGGATAAATCAGACCATACACTTACAGCAAACTAGGGAAGAAGTCTATGTCAAGTCACAAGTTGTCCAAGATAAGATTAAAAAGATTTTTGACAAGAAAACAAAGGAAGACGATTTTTACATAGGTGAAAAAGTTCTTAAGTGGGATTCCATGAGAGAAGAGAAATGTAAACCTGGTAAATTCGATTTCTTATGGAAAGGTCCATATGTCATTTATGGTTATAGAGGTAATAATGCATTATTTTTGAAGGATTTATATGGATTAGATCTGCTAGGTGGACCTATCAGTGGTAGAATTCTAAAGCATTATTATTCCCCGGAATAACAGCAGTTCACTTTGTTTTCTTTGCTCATTGTACATATTATTGTAGAGTTTATATTGGATTAGATGTTTTTCTTGCAAAGTTGAAGCCCAAATAGAAGGCCCTAAGATTTGAAAGACACAATATCATAATTATGAGTAATGCAGAGCTCAGAAAATAGTTTCAAGGCAAGCACAGTCAAAGTTCAAAGGCTACTAATCTTAAAGTTCTTGACATTTCACCAGGAAATGTCATCCCCATGTGGGGCCACTGCTAGGGTCCTATAATAATATGATTCATAAATTTGAATTGACTTTAATTAAGTATTATAATATGTATATATTTTGCTTTCTGCAAAATTATTTTCCCATATTAAAAATAAAAAATGTAAAGAGGGTAAAAGTCCTAAAAGAAAAAATCAAAGGACTGAAAGAAAAAGATAAAAAAGAATATAAAAATGAACCAAAAAAAAAAAAAGATCATGAAAGTGACGCAAATTCAAATGCCACTACTTTTTAATTTACTTTGCAAAATAAATATTGTGTGCAACTTGTAAAAAATTCCACAATCCATGAAGGTCAAACTTCTTAATCTTGACATTTCATACTTTAAATTTCATGCTGATAGATAGAGAATAAATATCTAGCCAAACTATTTAATATTGGCAGATCAGTAGTTAGGTAGAGAATAATAAGGAGCTCAACAGTTTAATCTGAGCCCTTGGTAGTAATAAGGTTAGAATTCGATATTTTGTTGTTAAAAATAAAAATTAATAAGGGTCTGCAAGCTCAAATTGACCCAAAGAAATGAAGAAAAATGTTAGGGTAGGTGATGGGTAGGTAGAAGCAGTTTTCACAAGGCATTGATAGCAAAAATTGATCAAATCATACTTACTAATTTCCCTTCAAAATCATTTCCCTTGTAAAAATACCCTTTCCCCTTCATTTTTATTATTTTCCCTTACTTCACTCTTTTTCCCCTACAAAAAATCCCTTTGCCTAAAAGTTAAAATGCAAATTTTCCTTGGGAAAAGTAAAACCCTTAATTAACTTCCATTTTCTTTCAAAAATACACCAAAAACCCAAAATAAATAAATATCCCAAGTATAAATGATTAAATTTTATGTTGGGATCCACTATGAAAATATCCATCCCCAATATCGTTTTTGACGTTAAACTAAGTGTATTTAACCCCCCCTATTTATTTTAAATCATTAAACTAACTTTATTTATTAGCTCCTTTTATATACATGTACCCCATATATATTAATTCCTTATTATAAAGTCCCAACCCTTATGTTAATTATCATATCATATTATTATATTACCTTGCTTATAAACAAGTCCCACTTTCCCTAACCCCATTGGCTATGTATTAAACCCCGACCGTATCCCATCGCAGAGCTTAAATTCTCGAGCCCCACGCCTATCAAATCTCGATCAAGCCCTGCTATTTTCCAACCGTCGGATCTTAAATGATCATATCCAATGGCTCATATCTCTTATTGCACGCCCGATGGCCAAAAATTTAACTACTTTAAGACCTTGTGAAATGCGTGGTTTTCAGAGTCCTGCTCCTAGCTACGTGGCACTATTCTATTCGATTGCATCCTCAGAAACTTTACCGCCTACCACCTTTGGCCAATGTGAAAACCATTGGGATGTATTCTTGCCCGTTGCAGAATCCAACCTACTATTTTAAATGACCCGCACATTCAATGTTTTAATCATTGTTGATTCAAAACCCATATAGCCGCCCTTTGCAACCTTTTTTACCATTTATGTTACAACCTCATGCAAACAGAGCTATTACCGACCTAAATAATTTCTTTTGACCCTGTTTTGAACAAAATTTCAAACATAATTCAACCATTTTCTGCTACAACTGCTGCAGAACCAATTTGAAGCTTTATAAAGACCAGAAGAGCTTCAAAGAACCTCCGCTGCCTTAGAATCCTTCTGCAAACCAAAAATATTCATTTTCTCCACGTATTCCTTAGTGCTTAGGCCAATACTTACAGCAAGAAAGTAATTCAATCATTGAACCAATTTAGGAGCCTCCGCAGACCTAAAGAATTCCCTTATTACCTTCCAATCCTTTTTACTGCAGACCCTAGTCATATGTTTATAGAATTCTCAGGTCCTAAGACTGTTTTTGGTCACAGAGAGTACAATTTGATCAGTCTAAACCTTTGTAGACCAGATCACAACCGTTTTTTCATTTCAAACCCTTCTGCAGACTTTAATTATCTTTCAGAGGTGCTCCTAAAGGCCTAAATCTATTTTTTCTAAGTCAAAAGAGTAATTAATTGATAAATCAAACAAAAAATGGCTTCCAAAGGTATTGTAACTGTAAATCCCCTACAACCTCTAGTTGTAGATGTGGAACACACTCCTTTAGCAGATAGAGACTTTAAAATTAATGACGCAGTCACTGAGTTTAACCTTCTTGAGCTCCACTGCTAGAGCCATGGAAAATTCATTGACCAAGCTGATGAATTTTTCATTTGGGAGTCTAATTTTCCAGAGTATGTTGTCCCACAGACTTTCCAGTACCTAGAAGTGATCAGAATTTGTCAATATTGATATTTCCCTAATCAAAGAGCCCTAATAACCCTTGTAAAAGAAATTATATTCACTATCACAGCTGAGTCAATCAACCAAATGCTGCAGATCCAATCTAGGCCAGATGAAACCCCTTTTTCCATTGATACCCTTACCCAGCTATAACTGAATCTGGACTTCCCCAAGAGGTTTCAGATATTCCAAAATTTAATGCCTTCATTTGTAGAAACTCCCAAGACCAATACTCCTTACCCATCTGTAATATTTTCTGAGAGAACCAGACACATCATCAGAATGTTTCCTGCATTTTGGGTTATTTTACTGATGAGCATGTTGATGCTACAGTATTAGGTTTCCTGTCTACTTTCACACTTGGTCATCCACCTGCTACCATTTTCAATTTTTCTCAGTACCTTGCTGACTCAATTCATGAATAAATGGTCGAGATGCCTGAAGAAGGTGTTTTCAAGTATTCCTCATTTTTATTCCACATGTTTCTATACTTTCAGCCTAATATATTTGTCATAAATCTTCAGAAATTAGATTTTTAAGGTAATCCTCAGTCAATTATCTTTTGGACTCCAATTACCAGAAAATACTCCACACAGTCCACCTACACAGAATTCATTGATTCTTTCATTCATCACATGGTCAATATGCTAAACAACATCATGCAGCTTAGAATTAGTGAGGAAATTAAGAAGGTCTTGCAATTATCAGAGCAGAGTAGGACAAGAGATTGGTACTTGTATCAAAACCACATAGAGATTAGGGTATATGGATCCAATATTCTTCCATATAAACTGCCCAAATATCTCCCAATGAGGCTATTTTCCCTTGAGTATATTAGTCAGATCCTTAATTCTGATGGAATCAATTTCTTGGCATCCAAAAAGAAGACACAATTTAAGATTAAGGACCATATTGGCCCTTTTATTTGTAACAGTAGAGATGCAGTTCCAGAGACTAAAATTATTTGCAAGAGTTTAAATTCAGCTGGAGTTTTCTGTGGTATTATGATCTTCTAGGAGTAATAAGCAAATTGAGAGTTAAATGTAAATTACCTCCTTATGTACATGAGAAAAAACCAGACATTGAAAAATACTCCAATCAGTCTGAATGGTTGGAGAACACTTTGATAGAGGTAGAGAAGCAAGTTGATACTAGTCAAATATTGCAAACTCTAGCCCAAGAATATAGGAACTCAAAAATAATCAGAGAAGAACAATAATACACTGTAGAAACTACCACAGAAACCAAATTTAAATTTATGTACAGGAAGAAGCCAAAATTAAATCCTATAAATGAGGAAGTAGAAACAATTGAGGTAATTGATACAGATCCAGTGGTGAAAGATAATGCACCACCTGTGGTTGCTAAAGAAACACACCAACCTTCAACTTCAAACACTCAAACGATTCAAAAGTAGCGCAGTGTTGAAGTATCCTCATCCAGAAAACCAACAAAGAAGGAGATGTACATTATGAAAAAATATAAAGAGATCAAGATCAGAAATGAAGCCTTGAAGGCTGATACATACACACAGTATTGGAAGCAGTCACCCAGTGACCATAGTAGGTTGCTTTCTGCTTTTGATTACAAGACTAGGAAAATTCAAATGACCTTCCTACAGCCAAAAGTAAAGCATCCCAAATCATCAGCAGATTACAAAAAGACATCATATGAAGTTCAAGCAGAAGATCTTCATCCAATTGACCAGATATAATTTCACAAAAAAGCTGGTGAAATGTTGTATTCAACAATGAAAAATAAATCCATGAGTGTACACTCTTGGGAACATCAGAGATTAGCTCAAACTAGAAAAGGCATCTTCATAGCCTAAGGATAACGGAATCAAATCACTCGAATATCTGGTTATTGAAGTAGTATATGATCCTAATAGTGTAAAAGTCGCAGATGAACTAATAAAAAAGAAGAATGCAGACATTGCTGCATTAAAGAAGCAACTAAAATTTTCTCTTATTGAACATGCTCAAGCAAAGGAAGTGTTACAAGATGCAAACCAAAAAGATGAGATGATGAATCTCATTCTTCAGTTAACTAACCAAATAAAGGAAATGGAAAATGAGATGGAAAATTTGGTCCAGGAGAAAAAGGCCAAATCAGAAGAAGTTCTTGCCACTGTCATTCCTACAGTTACTACTACTGTCCCTTCCACATTAGCAGAATCATTGGCCCCTACAGTCCCAATGTCTACAACACTTCCTGTCACATCAACTACTAATTTAGCAACATATTCATCTAAATCAACAATACAACATATAGATGAGGCAAGAAAACTTGTGAAAGCAATGCAGGACATGTCTGTTCAGACAAATGAAATTAACAGACTTAAAGAACAGCTGAAAAGACTGGAGGATGAAAAGAAACTTGCTCAGATCATGCATAAGAATGAAGAACAGAAAGAAAACAAGTTGACATAGAAATTGAAGAAGTTAGAGAAAGATATAACATTGAAAGAACCGAAGGCACAAGAAAAACAACAGCTATGGGCCAATATCATTGAATCTGTCAATGATATTTTGCCATCAATCCAGGTTATTTATCAACAAAAAGATCTCATAAAAGCAGCATGAGAAGCCATCTAGAATATTAAATAAGAACTTGGCAAAAAGCCAGAAGAGGCTAATGAAATCATCAAATTCCTTAATTCCAAGAATAAGTAAGAACTAGAAGAGATTGGGATTAGTGACAGAACCGATACCACTCTTTATGTCAGGAAGGTAATTTCAAAAAGGAATTTAATGATTCAGCTAGAAGAAAAATGTCAAAACATGGAGGTTTCCATAACTAGGTTCATGATGAAGTTTGATATCTTAAGGCAGAAAGGCATTCCAAATCCTCTGGTTATTCAAGACAAATTTATGAAACAAGAGGATTATGATAAGAAAATGAGAGAAGTGGAAAAAGGATCAAGCTAACCTTCCTTCTTCACAAGGAATTCCAACAGGAAAATCTCTCTAAAAGAATTTTGAAAATCTTTTTTACCTGCAACATGAGGTAAAACACCTATTTGTCAACAAGCCTACATTTTCAAAATATGCAGAGGCAGATGAAATATTCAGAAGGATGGTGAAGATTAAATTACCAAATACAGAAGACTGGGAAAAGTTGAATGATTTACTGAGAAAACAGTTTTCACTAAAAACATAGCAGTCAAAGGTAAACAGAGCATCTAGGATAAAGTTAAAAGAGATCAGCGACAGTTTCAAGTAAAAACAGAGATAGTTAAAGAGTATCAAAGTTAAAGTGCATCAGGTGAAAGTCATAGTTAAAATTAAAATCAGAGTGAAAGATTGCCAGTGTAAAGGACACTCCACTACCTAACAAACAACCTTCATTGAGCAAACAACAACGAGACAAATCAGCAACAAATCAAAGACAACAAACAATAAATTCAATAAAAGCAGGGACAAATTGCATTAGTTAGATAGCTCTCTCTATCTTCTTGCATGAAGATATTTATTTTTCCATGAATAATTCCTAATTTTGTTTTAGGATATTTTGTAAGAGTTTTTGTATAGATACTTCACATTTCAAAGTATTGAGCGTGGATTAATTGCTGAAAATTTATATAGTAGCACTATTCTGGAACCTAAGGGTGATTGTACCAATTTCAAGTCAGCACAATGGATTAAAGTAATAAATATATTATATTACAAGATTCATGTGTTGGGACACTACAGTGAAGTAATTTCTATTTGTTCAATTGTTTCTTTCTGAATTTTTCACAAATACTTGTATGTTTTTCTAAATCTAAATGTGTGACAGGAATTTTATTTCAGAATTTTTTTAAAAGCACTCTATCATGAACTATTATTTCATTTTCATGTTTTCTATTGATATCTAGATTGGGGAATTCTTAATTGCTCCCTAATTTTTATTGACCTTTGTCTTTTCACTCATTATCCAGATTTGAGAACCCTTAATTGCTCTCTTAACCCGATTGAAACCATTTTCACCATCAGCCTAAGGATCTGAAGTTACTCAACTATCTTGCCCTGTGAATACTTCCCTTTAGAACCTTGATCATGCTTCTGTTGCTTGACACTTTGACTCAATTACATAATAAAATGGCTCATCATTTCTCCATATTTTTCATTATTCGTGTGATGTATCTCTATTTGTTGTAGACGTTTGTTTATGTTGCTATGTATTACTGTTTATTTCTATTCAAAATATTACAAACTCCTTCCTAACCTTCGCAATGCACTCTACCTTAATAAATTTTACCCATGGCATCTCCCATCTAGATGCATGTTTTATTTTTGTCAATGCATTTAGGTATATTGCATTGTTCATCATCTCATTTGTTATCTTGTGGCACCTTTCAAATGGATCCATCATCCACACCGTATATCGGCTATGTCGATGGTGCAAGTCGCTTCTCCCAAAATCTAGCCTCAGTAGCCTGGGCCATTTTTACCCCCATGCATTTGTTAGTCCTCTCCAACAGCATAACGATTAGATCTGCCACCAATAATCAGGCCAAATATGATTCAGTGATAGGTTTCTTAGTGGATGCCCTTGATCATCGCATCCTTCATCTTTATGTTTGTTTAGATTCCTTTTTTCTTGTCATGCAAATGAATGGCATGTATCGTGTGAATAACCATGTCCCTTTTATAAGATATTTACGAGTGAAGTTCTTAGTGCATGAATTTGAAACCATTACATTCAGTCATGTACCTAGAGCCCATAATCACTATGTAAATAGAATTTCAAACAATATTCTAGATTGACACTTATCACATGCATTTAACACAAGACAATAATCATAAAACAAATGGCAAACCATATACTCATCATATATAAAAATATGCATATCCATAATATGTGTCTAGAAAATCATAAATGTTTTAGAGTCCTCTAATCTAATACATCTAACATGCCCATAGCATATTACAAAAATCAAAACTAGGGGCACAACATTCCCCTAAATATAATCACTATCTGGAGGGTCTGAGCCAATGGCTTAGATCCTGCAGCCCACATATCTCGCATAGCCTGTCCAGCCATTTCCATGCGTAGCATGACCCCTCGCCACTCAGAGGGTAACCCGATACATACCTCAATGTACTGGTCCTCAATATCATGCCATCCACACTCATACACCCTGGTCATCATCAGCTTGCACCTGCAGCGGATATCCTGTAGCAGGGCATGATAGTCAAGTCCTTGGTCGTCTCTCACTCTACTGGACTATATAGCCCCTGGCGTTGTGAGTCATCCCATATACCCTGTCGGCTTCACTAGTGCTATATCTGCATACCAAAAGTAACGAATCAATACCACACATATTATAAAAACTTTAAATGCACCATAAAATATAGAAACTTTCACTTACCATATAGTCCCAATTCTCAACCCGGCGGAAGTGGAAAGTCAGGGTCACCCTGAAATTTCATACCACTGTATGGATATTCATCTATATACAATGACATCTGGTCCCAATGTGCGAAGAACTCCGTTCAGAACACCCGCCTGACTTGCCCGCCTCCTCCTCTCCATGGTAGCTGCCCCCAACAGCACATTGTGGACTCTCATGGGCCCCCATCCTAGATCTATACATGAGGTCGAAGTGTGGGGATCTTATCGAAGAAGAACGAGCACAACACTATACCAAAAGCACATTCATGGTTCACTTTTCGCTTGCATAGCGATAGATATCGTTTCAACGACAACAACATCATCTGGGCCCACCCATAGTAGGTCCCACTCATCACACTCTCAACTAAAACCATTTGCCCTCTGGTGATGTGGTGGAACACTTGGTTTCCCAGGATTCACAATACTACTGCAGTGACAGCTCGTGTCTCTAGCCTCACTATATCACCGATCGGTATATTTTTGCCCTTAACACAAGCATCTAGTATGCAGTGGCATTCCATGAACTTTGATATGTTTCACACTCGCAGTGACACCGAATGTATATCTCTCACCATCCCTAGTGGCATCAATCCAGTCAAGAAATAAATGTCTAGTATGGTCAACTCGATCTGGTGCCCTTGCACTACAAAGGCCTCATGGTCTAGATCCCAGTATCTGACTATCTTGGACAAGAAGGGATCCCCCACCCTCATCAGTGGGTTCTCAATCAGCTTGCGAACCCCCTACCTTGCTAGTGCGCCTTAGACCACCTCATCCCCAAGGATATCATAACGAAGTGCATCCAAATCCCTCTCTCTCCAATTGATCTTTAATTCTGCCATACCTACACAAAACCATCATTTTTTTCAATTCAGAGAAAGAAAAATTGCATCAAAATCATCAAGCCCCAATTCCCAGCCAAAAATAGGTCAAAACACACCTTTCTGGCCAACTAGCAGTTTCCTGGCCCTATACCCTTGAGCTTGTAGTCTTCCCCTCTGGAAATTGCGAGCCAAATCATATAACAGGGCCCAATAAGTGTGAGCCAACCATGAGGAAGGGTATGGTGTTGTTTCTGGGCTCCAGGCACCTAATCTGAAAATCTAATCTGTTGAAAATAAAGAGTAAGGTTAGGCCATCTACCTGCAACTGACGGATCTCGATTCCAACGCTTGGCTTTTCCACTACGATCGCTGCAAGATTTAGGGCCTTCTCCTCCTCTCCAATTTCACCACAACTCCACTATAAAATGAACCAAATTGGAGGGAAATCACCATATTAAAAGAAAAACCCTAATTTTTCTTTCGCCAATTGCGACCAAACTGTAGTTTGGTTTGACGAACCGTCAACATCGTTGGAAAACTCTCATCGAGCTCTAAAATAGGTATCCTTTTTCTTTTGGTGTTTTGATACTTCACCGAGAAGCCATTTTTCCAAGAAGGGTCACTTCACCACCTCTCTAAATCGGATTTCTTCACTTACACTGCTTGTCCTGGGGGAACCACTTTGCCTTCATACTTGTCAATGCATGTGTCGAATTTCGTCATGAGTAACCATCTTCTTCTCATGCTTTTATGGTCCCCACCAGTCCTATTCTGTGTGGCAACCTCATCAAGTCACCCTTGATCAGAGCATTCAAGTTGAGTCACCATCACATTCATGGAGTCTGTCCTGAGTCCCTTTACCTTCTATTGCAGTATTCCATCCATTTTTTACTTGTACCTCTCTCGTGTCACCCATTTTGGCCTCCAGTCATATTGTCTCCCATCCCCTCAGGATTTGAGTCAGTCGCTGCCATGTCATCCATGATTTTTATGCTTTAACAAGGGAAGTCGTCCATTCGCTACTCAGTATCCCCCATTCCATCATCATTCCTAGTGTCAATCCATCAGTCACTCTACTATGATCCCTCGTGCCTTAGTTGAGGATTCCTTATTTCCTCACCTATGGCGGACCTCCTTTTGTCGACATCAGCAAATTCATTCTAGAAGACAGGTATAGAGGGTGGTGTACCTTGGTTCTCACTTCCATTATTGTTTGATGTCTCAGATCAGGAAAATGGACTCCTCATTTCCATCTGACTTGATTTTTTCTCACCCAGCTACTTATTGCATGATCAAGATTCGTATGTTTGAAAGTTTGGTAATCCCGTAGTTTGTCCGAGTGATTCCCGAGTGTGTGTGAGATGTTTCAGACCTCATGAGGGGGTGGCCCTTTAGGTAGCCCCCCACAAGCCCGGATGACCTCATATTATGCTACAACTTTAGATGCATCTCTGCAGATTTGATGGGTTCAGTTCCAGCCACTTGCAACACCTATAGCATGCATGTATCACTTACATGATCAGTCCATATTTTCAGAGCCCTTTCCTGTTTATCAGGGCTTCTTTGGTTGTTATTACATCTCATATACTCAAATATTATTGTATTCAGTCCTGGTTGTTGTCCCAGGCACAATATGTATGCGAGATCCATTATATTTTTGTCTGAAACATTTTATGCCAGCATATCATGTAATTTATGGCTCAATCTCATTTTATTGGGCGCACCATTATTATTTTGTACTTTTTCATCTCAACGAGCATAGGTATGCCTCCCCTGCCTCACTGAGAACAGCTACCCAAACATTAAAGGAGACTTATATCATTTGTAGGTCTCTCCCCCTCAGGTTATTTTCCTCTTTCACTTCATTTTGTCTATGTATCTCTCTCTCTCTGACACCCCTTCGGTGTCTAATGATTGTGTTCTTACAATGTACTTCGGTCATACGATTAGCTCCTAACGCTCGCACGTTGGGGGGGAATTTGTTACACCAATTTTTGGTCATCTAACCATTTACAATTAGATAGATCAAAGTACACCATGTAAGAAAAATTTTACCATAGTAAAATTGCTTACACTATAAGAAATAATTTAATAAACCATTTTTTATTAAGTTATTTCAGGTTCAAAGAGGAAACCCCGTGAGGAATAATTAAATAAATCCTTATTTGTTGATTTTCCTCTAGGAATAATTAATTAAACCATTGTTTAAATAATATCCTTGGTCATATTTAACCCAATTATGAGAAACAATTAGATAAATCATTATTTATCTTTTTTTTTCTCCAAGAATAATTAATTAAATCATTATTTAATTATTACTCCTTGTTAAATTTGACTAAATCACCTAGAAATAATTTTAAAAATCATTATTTGTTAAATTATTCCATAACCCCATTCTTGAAATGATAAATAAATCATTTATTTTTTATTATTTCTAAAGAAATGGATTTAACCAATTTAAATTCCTTTCCCCTCCAACAAAATATAATAAAATATTCCAAGATTCCAAGCAGTTAGATATGGGTCTTGGTTAAATATATTTTATTATTCTCCATTATCAAGAATAACTCAATATTTTGTTACAAATAGGAGAGTTTCCATTCATTATTCACTTTGGTCACTTTCATTTTCATGCTTTGAACATTCTCATTGCTGCTACTATTTTTGCTTCTTGAGCTCCTATAGGTTTCAACACGTCTTGGGTTTTCTACACCACTGAGAGAGAGAAACTTCTAGAACTGAAGCATTGAGGATAACCAAGAACCCATCCCATTGAGGGGGGCTGGTAACATCATTCTTTGTTCCCTCCCAGGTGTTAATATGTATAAAATTCTTTATATCTATTGTCTTGTCCATTGGATATCTGGAGCATTTTCTTATTTCTTTTAACTGATTAGCTACTTTTAATGCATAGATCTGGTTTTTGGCAACATTTGTTTCAACTATCTATAGTAGATCTAAGGAAGTTAAGCAACCATATTTTTTGTTAGGGTTGTTTGTCACCCACAGCTAAATTTAACTCTTTTCGTACACTTGCGTTAAGAATTTACTCTAACACTATTCTTATCTGGAAACTCTCTTTTGACTACTCTTGCATCTAAAATTTCATTAATATCCCTCATAAAGGAATTCTTTCACTCTCATTTCTCATATACATATAAAAATTTAATGATTTCAATTCCAACCCCGCAACAAATTTCAATTCTAACAAAAATGAAATAATTTACTAAGTTGCAATATAAAAAGAGCGAATAAGGTTGCTTCCTTTTCTTTCTCCTTCTAATTCACTAAGTAAATCACAATAGCACATAGGAGAACCTAAATATATACATTGTATTTTAAAACTTGGATTCAATTAATAGACAACTATCATGGATATCCTCAATGAAAACATAAAATAATTAGTTACATTAAATATGTGGATCACTTACCATAATTTTATTCCCAAAATATTTGAAGAATGTCGATCAGAGGCTTTGGAACATATCATAAAATATTTGAAGTGGTGTATGACCTTCAAATAGGGAAAACAGTCAATAGCTAGAGACAAACAATCTTTGTACATTTTTTCTAATCGATCTATGAAAAATATAGTCTGGATCACTATTAGCCAATGTAATCACACAATATGGAAGATGTATATACATGCCTTCATCATTATATTTACTACCATTAAAGCATATTGAATTCTGAAATTTCAGACCTGTTCCTTGGATCATTTTCACCAAATCCAGATATGCATACTAGTCGTATTTTGTTGGAACATCTCTCTCAACAATTCCAAAAAACACTTGAATAAATACTCCATCCACACAAAGAACCTTTAAGTAAATTAAGCCTTCTTGAATCACCTTGCAATTGTTTAATGTGTTAGAAGTGGATATTGCGTCTGGAGGAAGCATTACATAAAAGGGAGATTTTTTCACAACCAAAACAAGGAGGATGAGTTAGATTCAATCTCCATCCAATGGGAAAATCCTTAAAGATATTGTCAAAGTCCACATTTGTATGAATTATAACTAACTTATAATTGTTATACATTTTAACTATTACAAGAATTTCATGTTTACGGGTACAGTTTACAAAACAATTCCATGAAAATCCAAATGGGTAAAGGAAAAATCATTTCAAGATTGTCTCTCTAAATGTAACTTCAACAAAATAATCACAACAATTCTCAAGTACCATGAAAATTAAGAGATCCAATAAAAGTTTATTATCATAATCCACATAAAACAAATTTTGTAAAATTATCCATTTACATAAAAAACTCCCTATAAATATCTCAACCATTTTGTACCCATATCACACAGAAGATATTCTAGAGCCATTAACCTTTATATATTCGAATTTTGAATGAGAGATTAGAAGTCAGGAAATCATAAAAATGTGGCAAAGTGTAAGACATAATGCATTTATTTATCATGATGCAAAAAAAAAGATAAGTTTGAAAAGTATCCATATCTTTTCATTTTCAAAGTCAGGATCACTATGAAAAATCCCTTATAGAATCACAAGCTTTCAGCCAAGGTTGAGAACCTATATATAGATTCCTACATATATAAAAATGCATTCAAGTTTCTATGGGTTTGTGTTTGTTTACACTGTACATACATGTATGATCAATGGTGCTACATTGATGTATGTCTCTCTTCCAATAGTATGGAAAGCAGGTGGAGTTATATATCACTTAGTATGACTGAGTAGGTTTTAATCATGTCATATATAAAACAATGAATAGTGGAATATTTTCATAATCATTGTAAGAATGTTAAACTATTATTTTTCCTAATTTGCAAGTGATGGGTGATGTTGGCGCTAGAATCAACACTTAGTCTGCAGCAAGCGCCTAACCAGACACATCTTAAAATCTAAGGAAATTTTCATGTTTTGTTTTATGGGATTGGAAGATGGTATAAACTTAGATTCACTAAAGAGAGATTTCGGTCAAATCCATAGTTCTACTAAAGAGGGTATTGTAACTTGATGTGGTAGCAAGGTGCAAGTTTGTAGTCTATGATGAGAGTAAATTGAAAGATGAGAGGAGAATCAATAGGTCTGTAAAACAGAAATCTACTGATTTAGTAGAAATTGACAAAAGTAGCAATTTCACAATATTCCATTGAGAGAAATCTATTTCTAGTCTGACAAGATTCTCACTGAAATATCATGAGTGATTCTCTTCCACTGTTATAACATATATTTTATCAGGAATTCTCACTGTGTGAGACTCACGAAAACTGATAAAACACATAACATGCTTAAGAGACTAATAAAAACACATAATAGTATGATGATTTGTAAACTGGAACTGGAATAAAGGAGATATGGAAACAAAAATAAAGTAGACAATACACGCAAAAAATTGGTAATAAGTCCTCAGTAGTATCATTCCATTTCATTCACAAAAAAAATTACAGTTCATATAAGTCAAAATTCAATAACCACCAACCAACCCTAACTTTATATAAGTTTGGCATATATATATATATACAAAATATAATACTGTCATCTTCCACAGAAAAAGGTAAACATGTTTTAAAAGTCATTACAACCTCGTGCAAGAGGTAAGGCATATCCCTTAAACTTAAATACAAAGTGCTATATTAAAAGCATCATTAAGGCACCATGAGGGCTGTCACTCTGAAATGATTGTGTGAGGTGGTAGCCTATTCGAAGACGAATCTTCTATTTTAGTGCAACCAATCTTCAGCAAAAAATGCAGAAAACAGTGGGAATGACATGTGGTTGTCTCCTTTTAAATGTGAAAAACAAAAACATGATATTTCAGAGAAAGTTGGATATAAGAGACCTGGCATCATCCATTGCAACTGAATAACCTCTCCACTTTATCTGTTTAATGTCACCATCATGATTCAAAAAAAAAGTAGCCCTTTTCCATCAGATGCAGATATTTCAAAGTAATTGCTACTTCCGCAGAAAAGGTAGCAATAACTGGAAAACATGGAACATTTACCCAAAATTTTCCTCCAATTCAACCCTGTTTTTCATTCATCAAAGGTCCAAAATAGAAGCAAAGATTCTTATGGCTTCTGCTTTACTCACCCTTTTATCATACCTCTTTTTTTGTGCTTGGCTCTTTGACTGAGCTTTCTTTTTCTTTTCAAATTTGTCTTCTGGGCTTTCTTCAATGTTGATAATTTCATCCCTCAGTGTAGGATTGACAATCAGCTTGCTGTTTAGCCTGAGTTTGTTTCTTGGTCTAGTATGAGGTCTTGACATAGGGATCAGGAATGAATTTCAACCTCTTTCCTCCATGTATAAATTTACTAGACTTTGCCTCTTCATCTTCTGGCTCTGTGTAATCAGGATCAATAGGAATGTATCTCATTTTTCTTCCTCTTCTTGATTGAAGAACACATATAGGATACTAATTTATCCAAGGTAGGCTCTGCTTCTATGGTAGGTTCTGTCATTTTATGTTTTACTTTCTTGAGAGAAAGAAAACCTTGTGAGAGGGTGGAATCAGTGAGAGATGTTCCATTGTTTGGCTGCACTTGATGAGATGACTCGGGAATCTGGCTTGAAATTTTCATACCAGGGTTGACTTCCACTAGTTCTTCTGCCATGAAAAGTTAATTATTAGGCTGGCTTCGTGAAGAGGATGAAATTTTTTTTTATTCTTTGACATAGGCTTCTTAGGAAAATATGGTGAACTATGTGAAATAGGGGCAACATTGGTTTGAACATGGATATCCTTCTTCTTTGGCCTCCATACCTTTCTTTTGGAATTAATACTACCAAACCCTTCCTCTCTTAAAAATATATCCCAAGTAATTTTATTCTTTCTGAGATGATAGACAACTAAGATCTTAATAAGCCCTCTGTGATACAAGTTATGCAAGGAATAGTTTGAACTTTTCTATAGTTTGAGGGACATTTTAAGCATATATTTATACACAAAATAGGGTAGGTTCAGAGGTTTTTCTCCTAAGATGTAAGTCAGGAATATCAACTGATAACGATGAACACAATAAAATATCCCTTCGCATGTGATGTATTTCTAAACTGAGGTAATAATAGGCTACCACTCGGCTTTGAAACAAGAAATATGAGCAATTGAATTCCATTTCATATGAGAATATTTGGGCTTAAGGTAGGAACTTACTTCTTCAGGAAGTGCTTTGTTTTTAAACCAATCTTCACCAGTTGTAGAAGTCTGGGTTTCACGGGCTATGATAGCCTCAGAAATGTTGAATGTTTTGCTGCCTAACCTAACCCTTTCGCGATCGAAAGACTCAGCGAAATCTTGAGCCAGTGCCACATTCTCCCCAGAAAACTTCTAGAGGAATTTATACCAACTTGCAGATTTGAATTGTGATTTTCCCTGTGCATCCACAAATATTGTGTTAGAAAGCTATGAACTATTTACCTTTTCCTCCTATCCCCATTTTCTAATAGCTAAACTTCTCACAAATACAATTGTTGAACTCTAGTTGCAATGATGTCCATGAAACATGAGACTTCTTGCTGGAGGATTAGTTTTTTTTTTACCTGTATGATACACAGAGGCCTCAAGTTGAGTGTTCATTTATATCTCTTCTATAATTTTGTGCCTGCAATTACGACAAGGAGTAATGACACATTTTTTTGAAATTATTCAAAAGCTAGCGCCAAGTCATCCCACTAATATCTCATGCTTCCACCTTACCATTACATGTTTTTTCTTCGTGACATGCTTTCTTCCTTGTATAAATATTAATGCAACATAAAACTACCTTTTGACATGGATGACACACAAAACCGTTGTTCTTGGGCCCCACAACCTGGTGACCGATCGGAAGCGATCGCAAATTGGCCACCCGCAAATTTAACTTTACACTATTAACGGCTAAACCATAAAATCTTCTATCTGCAAAATCACGTTGGTGCGCTACACTGACATGTTCCCCTTGCCTCATCAAATCGCAAATATATTAACATACCATGCGATTGCTTTAACGATAAACTTTAAAAATTGTGATTTTCGAAATCGCTTCATCTGCACTTTAATCTCCACCGTTCGTCTATGCCTAGACCTGACGTCTTCCTTGCTCGCTCTTCACCTCATCACATAGCAAATCACTTAACACACCATGCGATTTGACTTAACAATAAACTTTAAAAATTGCGTTGTGCAAAGTCGCTCCATGTGTGCTTTAATCTTAGTCACTGATCTGCTCCCCTTTGAATCCGCCATTAGATCATGGCCATCCGTTCCTTTTGCATGTAGTTCTTCTTTGTTGCTTCATTCCTTAGTATACTTCCTAGCTAGCTTCCTTTAAATTTTGTCTGCTGCTCTTCTCTGGATCTCCCACTCTGTTGGTTAAGTTGTTTTCTTTCGGTTGCACTTTTATTTTAAAGAACTCTGGTTTCCACGAAGCCTTAATTTTCCTACTTCAAAAACTGGTTACCTGTTTACCCGTAACCTCTTTTCTAAGATAACCAAAATCTCAGTGAAATAGTTGCGGTTTTCACTGTGTGGAATATATGAGTTCCATTTCTGAGAATAGTTGCCCTTTACTATTTTGACAATAAATTTGCAACAAAAGTAGTTATTATTCCAGACTAGATGACTGCAATTTTATTACCCAAACATCAACTAACCTTCAACACTAAAATAATTCAAAACAAATATTTTAACTTATTTTAGGACTCTAAAACACTATGAAACCTATTCTCTTAAAAATACCTTGATGTTGGGACACTTTTTTAACTTTTATTGGAAATGACTCAAAATTTGGACATGGACTAAGACACAATAAAAATTTGAGAACAGTGACACAATGATGATTAGCCCATTAAAATTTTCAGTGCCAACAGGTAGAAAGTACAAATGGTTTTATAAGCATATTTATATTGGGGAAATTGTGGTGCTAGAAGTATTGAATATGTTCCTCCCAAGGTGAATATGTTATACTGTCAAGGGGGATCACAATAACTTGTTTTCCAGCACAAGTAGCTCCTAATTTTGCTATGACTTTTTACTATTTTCTTACTGTTATAAAATCATTTTCCTTTGTTCAATACTTGATGAAAAAATTGCAATATGGTCACTTAATCCAATGGATATCAACAAGAATGGTGACTAATTTGATTGTTTTATGCTTACTCTAAAATTATTTCACAGGTAGACACATAAAACCTAAACGTTGTGAATAAGCATGGAAAACAGGTGTAATTATTTGCCCCATGATAAAATTGGATAATGATCGTTAAAATTTATGTTTGATGCACCTAATTCTATTTCTTTAATAATATCTCCTTTGAGAGTCTCTCTCTTATACCAGGAAAACTCATAAATAAATTGATCAACTACAATCACACTCGATTTTAGAAACCCACCATTCATGATCATATTTTCTAGTTTTTAAATATGTTAATTGGGTCTTGTAGACCATGTAGGTCTCAAATAATGTTAAAAATTAAATACACAAACATAAAGAGAGAGAGAATTTATTGGATGGATAAACTTACCCTTTGCATTGGCGTCCTGGATTTCAAAACTTTTTCCTTTGCAATAGAACTTCGAGAAGGGTCCTCATGGCTTGCTAAGGTGATTATAGACCTCCTCATCTGCAGGGAAATTTTTCTTAACTGTGGTAATATTGGGTTCCTAAAAGGACATACCAATTTATCTAAATCCCTATCCGTAATTCGTTCTTGGGTCTTAAATCCAACACTAACCAAGAAGACTTTGGCACTAGTACAGATGCTTCATAGTTTCACAAATATTTTGAATCAATCCACTCCCCCCCATTTTTCAAGTGGAAATGTAAAAAACATCCTGGAATACTGGAAGAAGTACTCCCAAATGCCTCGACTGCTATGAGGGAGGAACACATAACCAACATTTTGAACACTAGTAATCAAACCCAAAAACCTCTCACAATTTGGAAACCCTACCTCTCTTAAACAATCTAAAAATTATTCAAAATAACCAATTCAAGTTGAAGTTCTCCAAAGATGCACTTATCCAATAACATTTTTATCATAGATTCCACAACATAAATGAAATCACCATAACCCAAAAAAGACCGTAGAATCCCTACAAAGGCATCAGAATATAAAATGCCTATAATGAAGTCAATTTAAATGTAACCATATATTGATCTGGCTTGAAAATCCCAGTAGGAACCACAAATGTGAAATAAATTGGAATCATAATAGTATAAAAAACCTATAAATTCCAAATATGTGTAGGCATGTTGCAGAAAATATGAGCACAAACTCCCTCCAATTTGGAAATGATAAACTTAATCCCTTTTTTTAGTTCGTCCATTTACTAGAGATTATCCTTTTCTTCACCATTATTTTTTCTCCCAACAGAGGTGAACTGGGGACTCCCAGAGTCCATTCTCAAAGTATTTCCATGTGATATTATTAAACTAGGGATTCAGGATCGCAGAATTTGGAACATAGTGGGGTCACGCTTGGAGCTTCATCATGGCCTCGAAAAAAATGAAATTTGTGATGTAAGTGTTGGGTGGTTTAATTATCGGATTAAACCTCTCAATATTAATTATCAATCTGGTAGTCATAAACGTGAGTTGTATTGTGTCTTGGCTCAACTTAGTGGTTAGAGCATATATATATTCCTTTGTAGTGATAAACTAGGTACTGGAATGAAACACACATTTGTTGACAGATAAAAAATCTTGAAAAGGGAACCTACTTAACCAATTTTATCAAGCCATCACATTCAAGCTTCCTGCAACCCTGATAGTTAAATTCAATTTTCTAAAATAGAAAGAAATCACACTAGTTGACGAGGCAAAATCAATAATATAGTTCAATTTCTAAAAGTAATTTAAGGTTCCTATTTAATCAATCGGTTTTGTACCTAAGAATAATTTGTACTTTAAACTATATCTAGCATTCATTGCAAACTCCATATTGCAATTAAACTATAAGGAAATACAAATCAATCCTAAATTATATAACATTCTCGCACTCGAATTCTACTTTTTAAATCTCGTATGATATCTTGAAAACCTTAATATATTTGTCCCTCTCATTAACTTGAAATTAACACTTGAAACTAAAACTTGAGATAAGCAAAAAGGACACACATTATTTTAATGACAACTTCACACCTTAGACTAACTAGAGCTACTCTGGATAACAAATTCAAGATTCAAATCAACAAAGGATAGTTCTAACTATTGCTAGAAGAAAACCACTTTGCATCACGTAAAATAACACTTAAAAGATCCTATTAAAAATGTCATTGAAAATAATCTATGAGAACCTTCAGTTCAAAGACTTTAATCTAGATGAAATGAATTATTCAAAAACAAGTTTACTCTTTAAAAACATGTAACTCAATCATGAAAACTAAATCATGCTGCATTAGACTTGATATATCTACCTGCACAATCAAATCCACACTCATACTTGCTCTTATAAAGAAATGATTATACTATGAAAAATAAGAGAAATTCTAATTAAAAGAAATCTAATTGCCAAGCGAAGTCCCAGGATGCATAAACAAATAAAATGAGCATTAAATCCTCCAAACATTCAAAGAAATTAGGTAATGCAAACCTTGATTAATATTCTAAGTGGTCATTGTTAACATATTCAAATTCAAAGCATTCAAATCTGTTCTAATTTCATACTCAAACTCAGAAATCATTGTATTCCGTGAATGCTCCCATTACATTCGATTTTAACAAAAGGAATAGAGTATAACTCTATATTAAAACTGAAGCACATATTATGTAATGAATCCAAATTTACGATAATTCTTCAGTCTATTTATTTTCACAATACAATGATGACTAAAAAACTTTGAAATTGAACCATACCTACCCCAAATTCACACAGAAACAGGAAAATTTAAAATCACGCACATCTAATTAGCCTATGTTATTGATCAAGCTTAGCTCTAGAGGTGGTGGGCCCTCCCACGCCTGGAGTAAGACAAATTACTGCAATGGAGGAAAGATTTAAAACATCAAAGACCAAATTTGCAGTTCACGAGGCACAAATGCTTTTGATCACAAATTGAAGGCCATCATGTATATTTAATACATCCT
The DNA here is from genome assembly GCA_034641835.2 of Pinus albicaulis. Taxonomy (NCBI): domain Eukaryota; kingdom Viridiplantae; phylum Streptophyta; class Pinopsida; order Pinales; family Pinaceae; genus Pinus; species Pinus albicaulis. The sequence goes on from CM076577.1 coordinate 530,468,541, forward strand.
CTAGAAATTGATTTATACAAATCACAGGCCAAACGATTCTAGTTTTTACACAACAGTCCCTTTCTCTATTACATTCCTTCTGCAAATTCAATGTTGGTTCTACATCTCAGAAATTAACTTCCATAGTGTGCAACCCTCTGCATTTTATAGCAGCAACGCTACTCCTAATTAAATGGGTCAATTGTTGCATAGGATATGTAATTTTAGGATTCAGGTTAATAAAATCAAAACAACGAGATTTTATTTCCAATTTAGGTTTGAGCTGGTGCGATCACTCTTCTGGAAGAATGTGATCCTCATGCACTGCTGGCAGAGGCATCGAACAGTTATTTGGGGCATCACACAGCTAGTTGGGGCATCATCCAATTGGAAATGCTCCAATCTGTCATCATCATCCTTTCCTCAATCTCAATGTTCCAATCATGTGTTGGCAAGAATCAATTGAAAATCTAACTTGGTGGATAACCTTCTTTGGTTTTGTGATGTAGAATCATGCCACGCACTCCGTCATACTAGAAATTTGAAGGTGGAAATGATCAAAACCCCTGGCTTCGTAAATCTCATCTCATATTTCTACTTCAACTAGAAAATAGAATTAATGTGTATATATATTCTGATTGCTATATGTTCCATTGAGAGACTTCACTTAGGACAAAATGTTGCCTACATTGAGACATTACAAGGGAGCACAATAATTGGTCGCATTAACATGGTTTCCTGTTATTGGGGAGATAGAACCAATGTTTTTGTGAAGAAAGCCCACTTGATTTAACACCCGACCACAACCTTCTTAACTGACTCCACAGGGGCTCCAGAACACTTTGAAAATTAGACGAAGTCTATATTAAAATAATTTGTATACATACAATCTACATGAAATTGATTTTCCACCATGAATATTAGTCCAGGTCATCCACCTATATTAAGTGATGGCTCCTCCAAATGATCTCTTTATATATCCTCTGGTCCTTTCTTCTAAAATATTATTTTGTTGTTCTCACTGTCCTGTATCAGAATTTTGCAACTCATCCTTCACTCTGGTTTCTCTAGATTCATTGTCATGAAGATTCTTAAGTTGTTCTATGAGAGAATTTTTTTTGGCAATTAGTTTTTTAGATTCTTCCTGCAACCGAGCCAACTCTATCCTTAGTGCCAATTTTTCACTTTTAATCTCTTCAACCCAATGTGATAGTTCTTCACACTCGGCATGTTCACGCATCCTTGATCTCCGTGCAAATTCTATATTTTTTTTTTTTTCTTATTTTCCTTTTAAGCTCTCTCTCATCATGTAGGGATAGCTCAACTGTTCCCATAGCTGGATGTTCTAAGCAGAAGAAATTATAGTTGTTGTGGTTGGTGATACAGGAAGTTGTCCACGCATAGTAGAAAGAGGTGTAGGATCTGTCACACACCAATAGTCCATCCCAATGTTTAAGTTGGTCATAGGACCTGTAACAGTGCCAAATGAACCCGGAAAATACATTGCCACTGCTGCCACGGTTGGGCTTGAATTAATATTTGTTACTTGTGCTCCAGATGCACTATATGTGTTTGCACTTTGTCCATTGTGAGATGTTTCATTACCATTTTTAGCATCGTCAAATTCGATAGATATTTGTTAAAAGTGTGTCTTATGTCCTGATTGTGAACCATTTGGAGAATTTACATCACTTCCTTTAATTGATCCTTCACTCCCACTCTCACCACTTTTGGAGAAAACACCATTTGCAGTTGTTTCTTTTCTAGTTTCATTAGTCTTTAGAGTAAGCATACCAAGGCTGCCTAAGCTTCCCTTGGTATTTTTCATAGGACTTCAATCCTTGGCCTGAGAAGACTTTGTTTCTCCTTATACACTTGCAGTTACTACACCAGCTGTAACTTCATTAGAAACTCCTGAAGATGACATCCCATAAGATTGATATAGATGTGCACCCACGGGCATGAATGATGAGTATACATTGCTCCATGAGAATACATAGTAACATATGGAGGAGGTGGTGTCCCATATGGCGGCATCATATGTTGGATTCCCCACTTATATGGGTGAGCATGTGAACTAGATGCTACAACAGAATGGAAGTAACCAGGAGGGAGTGGTGTCTTTACATAATTATATAGATCCTGTGTTGGTGCATCCCACTCAGGATAAGCCATGGGAGTGCTTGTGGAAGTTTGTTCCTGTGATGTAGGTGTCTTTGTTTCTTTTTTCGTTGTGTCCATCTCTTCTTTGTTGTAATACCCCTGGAAATCTGATTGAAGTTGTTGGTAATCGATTGCATTTCAAGAAGTTCGGTTAATTATATTTTATTGGTGTTGTTGATGCTAGAAATATTATCTTGAAACGAGGCAAAGGGTTTAGAACATGGCTCTCAATCTTTTTCATAGATTCCAAGATGATGCTTCTTGCATGGGGTGAATCCATACATGAATATGTTTCTGCCCCCATGCATGAATCTGTACTTAAATGTAGTTTTGCACTAGACTTATTCACCTACCACCAAGAAGGCATTTGTTAATGAAACTATTACATAAAACACCCTTCAAATTAATTAATAACAAGAATTTATAATTTAATTCTAAACTCCTCTAATCATCAACTTAATAAGATAAAAATGATTAAAACATTGTACAATCACAAAATTATCTGATAAAAATCCTAAAAATATGGACAAAAAGGCATCTCAACATCCTCCCACGTTGACTTCTTGCACGTCCTCGTGCAAGCCAAAACTATAAGACGATGAATTAAGGTAGGGAAAATGTTAGCAAAGATTTTAGCAAGTAAGGATGAATATGCCTGATATTGTAATGCATTCATTAACCCGCAACATTGGCATTAATATTACATTACCAACTAAAACCATGTAAAATGATAAAACAAGATCGGGTAGACATTATGGAGAAATGAGTGTTGTACATACCTGTTAGCTTGTCCCAAATGAATTCCCGGTTTTGTTTCTGACCAAAGTCTTATGATAAGAATTAAATTTCACTGAAGAGTTGAAATTTCACAAATACTACCACAGGTTTCATGCACCTACTATAGCAATCTTGTACCTAGGTTATGTAGCACATATTTAGAGGCAATTACAATAAATACACATTGATGGCAACCAACACCTTGTGAGTAGTCATCATTGAGTAATTCATCACTCCGAATACCATGAGAATGAAAGTGAGTTATGATTTCAATCAGCAACCTCTTTATTGAACACTCTAAATTAGGTTGTTATCCGAATTCAAAACTGAATTTGCTCTTAATCTAGTACAAAGAATTACCTTCACTAAGGGTTCCACATCATTAAAGATTCTTGATTTTTGAAAATATAACTCAAAGAACCATTGTCTAAGAAAAAGGATGAGTTTTCAAGGAAAGAGAAGGATAACCAAGCAAATCATAGTATTTTACTAACTTTAATACCACAGACATGGCCCTGTTTCCCGCAGGTGTCCATAACCTCGGCAGGGATGTCTTTTAACCCCGCGAAATGTCTGTGTCCCACTTACTAGATACATATTCAGAGTTAGCTTACTTGACTTTTATATGAAGGCCATTTTCCTGGCTAGGTAACCAGTTGATGGCAATGCCACTCATAAGAAGTAACATAGATGAATATGTCAGCTCGTGATGAGACCTCCTGTCTTCCAGCTTTTTGAATGAAAGCCATTACTCTGGCTTGGTGACCAGGAGAATTAATGTCATGCATGTTAGGTCTCATGATCATGGTAGGTCAGCTCATCATGAGACCTCCTATCCTCCCCTAAATATTTTCTAAACTCTGATTATGATTAACCTAAAAGGTTACTTAATAAGTGGGGAGACATATCTACTCCTTAAGAGTATGGGATGGTGTGAAAAGTTTTTAATGACTAATCATTACTGGCTAGTTCCTCTACCCTAGAAACTTCTTAAAAATATCCCAAATAATGACTGAAAGATTATTTGAGTTTAGAATACTAGTGTTCTCCTGAATAGCTCATTATGATGTTTACAAGAGTGGTCCACCATAGGGGGTTTTCCAATAGTACCTTTTAAGGGAAACGGAAAATATATATCCTAGACAACAACTTATTAGAGTGATTAATCACGGTTACTTTTGCAAAATCATAAGGTATTAGACTGAATTGTACTCAACAAGATTTATCACAGTGTGTATGTTAACAACTAATGTGGATCAAAATTAGTTTTAACAACCATGATTTAAAATTCAAAACCCTAATAGTATTATAATATCTTTATTCATTTATTCTCCTACCCTATTTTACCCTAAGAGGCGAAAGACTCCCTTTTAAGTATAGGAGTATTTCCAATGAAGTGATGTGCGTAACAAAATACTGACTATACTCACACTTATTTTTAAAGAATAGATTTCAAGACATATGAAAGCATGAGAAACCAGTTGCTTCAATTGATATGGTACCAAACGCTTACGAATGCTGAGGAAATAAGATGGCTTGAGGACTGCTCAAAACCAATATTCAATGGAATACACATATTTAAGATTCTCCAACTGATGTAAATCGTCCACATTTTGATATTCACTCTCTTGGAGGCATAAAGGACCTGGTGAAAGAAAAAAAGATAAATCCCTCGAGTTCAAGCTCAAATATCTGCTTTTCAAATTGACAAAAATGGTTGAGAGAGATTATAGGGTTTTGAGTTTCAATAGCATTTTTAGAACATGTTGCAATGAAAGATTGCTCCTCTAGTGGTCTTTGAATTACACCTTCCGAGGTGAATGTTCTGTGGTAATGGGGGAAGTTTCCAGATTCATTCCCTTTCCCAACATGAAATATGTAGCATTATGTTCAATAGGGGAACAAATGGGAAGAATAGGTCGTGCAAACTATTATGAAACCTGATGATTTAGATTAGGGTTTAGGATGTGGTTTAGGCTAGGGTTTTGGTTAATGCTTGGACTAAGGTTTGGATTTGGATTCGGATTTGGCTTTGGACTAAGGTTAGTTCTAAGGTGTGGATTAGGGCTAGGCCTAGGGTATGGATTAGTGTATGAACTAGGGTTAGGGTATGTAATAGGGTATGAACTAGGGTTAGGGTATGGACTAAGGCTAGGGTAAGGTTGCACATGCGGCTGGGACCATGGAAGAGGATGACTTAGTGGTGTATTGGAAAGAAATTGTGGTTTTTTTTGGTGCTCATATGATTGAATTTTTATGGGAAGGCTGTCCCGTCCTCTGACAAATATCGCAACGTTTCACATAGGCCTTACAATCTGCATGCACCGTCGGCCACCATAGACCCGCTTGAAGTACCTTCCTTGCAGTGGGTTTAGCCCCCACGTGTCCGCCCGCAACTCCGCTGTGACATTCCCACATCACGGCTTCCCGTTCATGGTCAAGAACACACCTGCGCAACACCTCATCCAGGCCCAGCTTGTACAGCTGCCCTGCGATCAATTGATAATCGGCCGCCCGGACAACCAAGTGGCGTTTTTGAAGCGGCGTGTAATCCTCGGGGCACTGTCCTGTGGTCAGATACGTGGCAATGTCAGCCAGGTAGTCTGGGACCGCTTCAACGCGAAACAGATCAGCATCCGGAAGCTGATCATCTAACGGACCGTCGTTTTCCCCCGACTCCAATCTGGACAAATGATCAGGCCCGACATTTAGCCGGCCCGGTTTAACAATTACATCGAACGTAAACTCCTGAAAGAGGAGAAGCCATCGGCAGATCCTTCCTTCCAATACAGGCTTATTGACCAGATATTTTAAGGCCGAATGGTCCGTGAAAAATGTAAACTTACCGCCCAGAAGGTAGTGGCGGAACTTCTGGAGAGAGTACACCATTGCCAGCGCCTCTCGCTCGGTCGTGGTATAATTCTTCTCCGCATTAGATAGGCGTCGGCTGGCGAAGTATACCGGGTGGTCAACTGTCGTTTCCCCGGGTTGCGCTAATACGGCGCCAAGTGCAATCCCGGACGCATCAATGTGCACATGGAACTGCTTATCCCAGTTTGGATGAACGAGAATGGGTGCCGTCGCCAATTTCTCTTTTAACGCGTCCAGTGCCTTCCTGCACTCTGCTGTCCATTCAAAAGCTTCCGACTTCCTCAACAGTTTCTCCAAAGGGGCAGTGAGTTTGGCGTAGTTGCGGATAAAACGCCTGTAGTATCCAGTGTGCCCGAGCAATGCCCGCAACTGCTTCACGTTCTCGGGGGCCTCCATGTGGACAATAACCGCGACCTTGGCAGGATCAACGCAGACCCCTTGCTTACACACCACGTGACCCAAGAGTGTGCCGAATGGTACTGCAAAAATACATTTCTTCAAATTCAAGGAAATCTGCAGCTGGCGACACCGATCGAACATAACACACAACAGGGAGGCGTGTTTCTTTAGCAGGCTATAAACGGTCCAATCATCCATATAGACTTCCAGGAATTTGTGAATATACTCCCGGAAAGCAGCAATAACAATCCGGGAAAACACGGCTGGCGCGTTCTTCAGTCCAAACGGCATGACATGGTATGCGAATGATCCCCACTCGGTTATGAATGTCGTCTTTGCCTTGTCCTCTTCAGCGATGCGCACCTGATGGTAGCCCGAAAATCCATCCGTGAAAGAGTAAGCTTCGTTTCCCGCGACATGATCTAGTACTTCGTCGCTGAAGGGAGTGGGAAACGGATCGTGAATACAAGAATTATTCAAACTCCGGTAATCTACGCAGACCCGAATTTCCGCTTTATCCTTCTTGTTCTGGATGACAATGGGACTTACCCACTCAGCTTCCTCTACAGGAAAGATGAGACCTGCAGCCAGCATTTTATCGATCTCTATCTTTACCTTCTCTTTGATGCGTGGATTTAACCGGTAGGGTCGGTGCTTGACCGGCCTGGCTCCTGGTCTCAGTGTGATGCGCATCTCACCCAAATCCCCTTTGATCCCCTTCAGGTTCGTAACTGAAGACGGAAATAGATCTTCATACTCCCGGAGGAGGCTGAAAATTTCTCGGGTCGTCTCCGCGTCCCAGTAATCTCCCACCGTTGCCAGTTTCGGTTTCTCCTCCGTTCCTATATTCAGCTTCTTTGTCTTTAGGGGCTGCAAATGGACTCCTTCTGTCGTTGGCTCGTTGCGGACACTCCGCTCGCCCTCCTTCTCGTCAAAATGGAGATGCCTCAGGTCCTCCAGACTGTCGTCCCCTGGTTCGCCGTCAACCCGTTGGCAAACCAACTCGCTCTTCACCCCTGAACGTGACGCCACCGGTCCCTCATTGGGCTCGGGATGGCGGAAAAACAGAACCTCCTTGACGGCTTGTAGGGCTTGAGATTCCTGTGCCGTCTCCCCTTCGAATGAGAAACTCTGGACGAACTTCTCCGCAACTGCTTGCCAAGAGCGGGTCCCCCGTTTCCGCTCTTCCGCTAGGTACCAGGCCTGGGGGATTGTACCCAGGGAGTGTATAAATCTGTGGACCCACAACTCCTCAGGGTAGCTGGTGCTGCGCCACTGTTCCTCGCACGCCCGCAAGTGCTGTCGCGGGTCTGAATCTCCATGGTGTTTAAGTGCAATGCAGGGCCCTTCATCCTCTTTGAAGCGTGCCCGTAGTGCATCCGCCACCAGCTCCCATCGCAGCAGAGTGTTTCGGTGATTGTTCCACCATCGTCCCGATGTTGACTTCAGAGCCACATCTAACAGGGGTATCCGGCATTCTTCTGGGACCCGGTCTTCCACCTTGAGGATAAAAGTATTTACTGCTTGCATGTTTGACAACGTGGGGTACCCGCGTATCTCGGTCCCCACCCACCGGACCTACGCAATGGCGGCACATCGCCGCGTGGTGGTCTCGTATCCCCCTTGCTGCCAATCTTCCCATGCAAGCTCGGATCCGAGTTCCGAGCTCTGCACACTCCGCCAACTGATAGATCCTGTTGCGGTCGGGTTGATATAATCGTCCCGCCTCCCGGCGGTCATCTGATAGAGGTGGTCCATTATCTGAGCGTCCTCCCGACTATCCATCGGTTCTGTGTATTGCGGTCCCTGATACGGGTCGAGAGGCTGAGTCACCCGTACCTCCCCATCCTCAAAAATCATCAGCTCCTTCTTGAGATCGATGATCGCATAATTCTCAAAAGCCCAATCAATGCCAAGTAAAGCAGGATAGGGGTCCTTATCGCCCATGATATCAATAACTTCAAAGTCGGCATATGTCTTTACCCCCGCAACATCAACTTCGACACCCTCGAGTCGGCCGATTGGCAAAATATAGTACTGGTTCGCCATCCTAAGTTGGATCGGGGAATAGGCGAGCCGGGGCTTTCCAAGAGCCTCCCATGTCTTTCGTGGCAATATGTTGACGTCGGACCCCAGGTCCAACATCGTGTCGCTGATTTGGAATCCTACGATCTGTGTGTTAAGTCGAAATTCTTTGCCCGTTCGTTGCTTGTTTCGCTTGACACGCTGCACGTATTGAGGCGTAGTGTCTACCAAGTTTCTGGGTTCTGCGCGCCCCTGCAGCGCTCCGTCCAACACCTGTCTGAGCTGCTGCCGTAGTCCGGTGTCATCAACAATCCTGAGAAACAGCCGGAACCAGTCCGCAACTACAGCATCTGCGGCGTTCTGATCCCCGGTTTCCGGCAGCTGGGGCTCTTCCAGCCCTCCGTCTTTTCGCAGCTGGGCGAATGCCTCAACCGCCTCCCGAAAGTACTTCTTCTGCACCTCGGGCCGAATCAACTTCTTTGGGGATGCCGGTCGCACCACTCGTACCGGCTCCTTCTCGTGGGCATCCTCACCAGTCTTATTTCCGCCTCTCGTTATTATCGCAACATTCTGCATGTCAGGGGTTGCGACCCCTCGCGGTTCTGAGCCTATCAGATTCGTGGCCCTCTGCCGCGCCCGCTCTTCCCACTTTTTAACGAGTTCTGGGCAATCTTCAGTGGCGTGGGCGTTGACCCGGCACTGGGAGCACCAGGGTCGTCGCGGAAGGGGACATTCGCGAGCCACATGACCCTCCTGGTCACAGTTGTAGCATTTTACCGGCCCGCGTCCTCCTGTTCGGCCTCCCCGCATGCCGCCACCTCTTCCCCTCGCAGCCTCGTTGACCCGGTACGAGGGCCGATCCAATCGATCCGCAAGTGCATCTAGCGCCCTGCACTGCTCCGTGTTGTGCGTCGTGGACACACAGAATTCGCAGTATACATTATTCGGCACCGTGGAGTACTTCTGTAATATCGGGCACATCCGAGGAGGATGCCCTATCGTTCGGCAAATTTCGCAGTATTCTGGGGTGGAGGACCCCAGTTGCGGTGGAAACCCCGCAAAGGCCTGTTGCGTCTGGTATACCCCCTGCGGGTTCATTGCCGTGCCACCCCCTGGTGGTGGCCCCCCCTGGATAGCCGCAACTGAGGGTCCAACTCCCGCGCCGCGCAACCGAGGACATTCGGTTGCGACGTGCCCCTCGACCAGGCAATGAGTACACCAAACATTTGGTCGCGCCGATCTTGCTGGCTGAATTTCCTTGAGCTTTTCCGTCAAACTGGCGATCTGGTGTTGCAACCCTATCAGCGAAGGGTCTTGCGGCGCCAGCCCCCCCCGGTATTCCTGTGGGTATCCCGCCATGGCTTCAATCTTCATGGCCTGCTCCAGAGCATCCTGCAGATTATCAATCTTCTGCTGAGTGAGAGGGGTTCGCGTCAAGGGAAGTAGAGCCTTGATGAACCAGTCCCTCTGGTGGTTTGGATCGATCGGGTAGCTCAGTTTCCCGATCTCGTCCTTGAATCGCCGCATCAACTCCCATGCGGTCTCGCCTTCCTTCTGCTTAATTTCCCATAGCTCGGACAGACCCTGCTGATCCGTCTGGGGGAGCTTGAATTCGCGGACAAAATCCCGCTTTACGTCCGCAATTACAGGATTAGGGTGTGCTTCAGACCACTTGATGAACCACCGCAGAGCTCTCTCTCTGAGCGTGGTTTGAAACTCTATCAACTTCCCTGCATCCGGTGTCTGTCGAGCCCTCCAGATGGCTTCGCACAGATACCAGTGTTGTTCTACATCGTCGTTTCCCCGGCCAGAGAACTCTGGGTACCGGGTGAAAGATCCAGCCATGTATACCGGCGGCGAATTAACCAAGATAAAACCTCCGGGTCCTAGTTGCGTAACAGTCCCGCTAGGAAAAAAACTACTACTCGTAACGCTGCTGCTACTGGGCGTTACCGGCGCCGCTGAACTACTAGATAACTGACTTAATGCTTGTAACTGAACAAAAATATTTCTTAAAGGTTGATAAAGTACCAGGGGAAGGTCGGGATCCTGGCCATGCGTACGGTGCGACGTAGGGCTGTCTGGAGGGGTGGGTGCCGTCTGATCCTGAAACATCTGCTGCATTACATCGTACCATTCATCATCGGAACTTTCTTCGGGCTGCATCTTTTCCTTATCCGTGTTAATCGTTACTGCTCTTTCTCGCATCCTCGGGCTCCCATGCACCCACTGTACGTCTGCTGCTGTCCCGTCTCCTGTCCGGGTATCCAATCCCATGGTTCTTGTCCTCTGAGGCGCCTCCTTCTGGTTTTTCTTCCCGATCTCCCTTCTCTTCAAATCTCTCATTACCCTTCTTCGCCACCTATCGGCGATCTGTGCCCGCCGATGTGCACGTAACTCCCGCAACTTGCATGCGGCCTCAACGTCCATCCCCCGTTCCCTACTCCTACAGTCTACACAGCATCGGTCCCCTCAATCCTTCCCCCAGTACGGGTGGTTTACGCTTCCATACTCATTTTGTGGAATTCAATCAACCCTTCGTCCACCATTAGGGCTTTGATCCACAACGGAATCTCCTTCAACAGTTTTCCCCTCAGCCCTGAGTGAAACACAGCCTCAGCCTTCGAGAAAGATTGGTAGCACTCAGCGGCAAACTCCACAACGTATCCTTCCAACGTGGTCTTTACCCAAAACTCCACTGCACGGGTTAGTTCAGTATCTACCCGGTGTAGCGCTACCAAGTCTTCGTGCGCCCACCTGCGGTTTATCTTCCGCAAGCCTTCTTGGGCCGCCTTCGTTCGTAACCTCCGCAACCAGTTGTAAAGATCCGTGGGCAACCTTCCCCAGAAAATTTTGTACGTATCGCTAGCTGAGTCAGAGAAAAGAACAAGCTCCCTGACCGCCGCCTCCTTTTTCTTAATCAGCTTCGCCTGCTGAGTAATAAAATGGTCAAGATGATCATCCCACCATCACCGTATTTCTCCTTCAAAGATCCTAGAGACCATGATCTAGATCCCCTCAGAAAATGCAGGTCCCGGCAACGGAACCATTTGTTGGCGAAAAATAAGGTCTCGCGGGCAAGACCCAGGTTCACAGGGTTGTGGCCAACAAGGGTCCGGTGTAGTCTAGTAACACGCCGGCATTTTCACCCTGCTCTGGAAGAACAGAGCGTCTCACCCGAGGCGTGCTGCGACCACATGGGAAAGGGGAAGAAATCACAGACGAGGAATAAACCCGCAACCACAGAAAGAAAGAGAATCCATTACATGTACCAGAATATTCATGCAAGATCACCAATCAATTATACAGACAGTCGCAACTTAAAATTTTTAAAGCAGTGTAAACACATCATAACCCATAACTCAAAACATAGAGACAGCAATCCTTCTTTATATTATTCTTCAGCCGAGTACATGATTACATAGCTTCTTTCTCTGATAACTCATAAATCAGATACAGATGGATCTAAGAACAGAGAATAAAAAACATAGAGAGTAGAGACCAATGGAGAGAACAAGTCTGATTCCTCCGCAGCTGCTTCCGCGTTCAATCCTCCCGCAACAGCAACTGATCAACCAACCTCCTTTCTTCAGCCGGGTGATTGCCTTTTATTCACCCGCTCGTCGCGACTGGCGGCTTCTCTGCGTCTTTGCTCTGGCTTTTCCCGACTTCTCTTCTGATGTCTGCATGTTCTACTTCCTGTTTGCTGCTGTATCTCTTTCATCTGTACTTCTCTCTGTTCCATCTTCAGTTATCAAGTGCTTCCGCACCGCCTTGGTAGCTCCGCAACTCCTGGTCGCGCGGTGCGGTCGCGTTAGCTATGTGTATTCCCTCCGCAACTCAAAAAGAGTCCAAGTTCAAAATTCAAAACTTAAACAAAACCAAGGGCCCCAACAGATTTCCTGAGAGATAAGGATCCAAACGATTCTTGAGGCCATGGAGATATCTGGCTCGAGGTTGAGAGCCAATGCGGGGGCCACTGCATCCAAGAAGTAGGATATTTAATTGGGGGAGGATTAAAATTTTTCCATGAAACTGTAGCATTATAAACATGATAAGGGACCTGCTCAGGAGAATAATCATTATTCCAAGTATCAAATGGTGTTGAGTTTTGAGTTATACCTGGAGGTTGATTCGATTCCTTACTTGATTCCCTAAGTATCTTCCGTAATCGTGGCAGTGATGGGAAATGTTCGGTTGCATGACCATCCTCGCAAATTTTTCAAACTTTCAGACTGCTAAGTGGACACTTTCCAAGGAAGTGCTTCTTTATACATTTGGCACAAAGGATAAGCAGTGGTTATTCATTCTTCTCTTGTTCCTGTAAATCATCCAATATCGAAATCAAAGATTTAATAATATTGAATTTACATTCAAGAAAAATATTAAATTCTTCACTTATGAATTATTCACTGGCTGACTTATACGTCTCTGTAGAAGCATCAAAAATCCTCATTAAATGATTCCTCAAAATACCATTCTCTTTTTCTCAACAAGCCAACTGGTATTTCTTTCATCACATGGATTAGTACACAAGGGTTCTTACAGTACCCAAAAAATGATATAACGTTGGAATCTGAAGATAGATTTAAAAGCTTTTGGATAAAATAAACCTCACCATACTTGCATGAAAGGAAAATGCCGAATCAAAGTACTGGCCAAACAAACCAATTTATACAAATCATAGACCAAACAATTCTAGTTTTTACACAGTAGTCCCTATCTCTATTACATTCCTCTTGCAAATTCGATGTCGGTTCTACATCTCAGAAATTGACTTCCTTAGTGCGTAGTCCTCTGCATTTTATAGCAGGAACTCTGCTCCTAATTAAATGGGTCGATTGTTGCATAGGATATATAATTTTAGGATTCAGGTTAATAAAATCAAAACAACGATATTTTATTTCCAATTCAGGTTTGATTTGGTGCGATCCGACTTCTGGAAGAATGTGATCGTCAAGCATAGCTGGCAGAGGCATCACACAGCTAGTTGGGGCATCGCACAGCTATCTGGGACACCGCATAGCTAGAAATTCTCCAATCCATCATCATCATCCTTTCCTCGATCTCAATGTTCCAATCGTGTGTTGGAAATAATAAATTGAAAATTTAACTTGGTGGATAACATTCTTTGGTTTCATGATGTTGAAGCATGCTACACACTCTGTCATATTAGAAAATTGAAGGTTGATATGATCAAAACCGCTGGCTTCACAAAGCTCATTTCATATTTCTACTTCAAGTGGAAAATAGAATTAATGTGTATCTATATTTTGATTGCTATATGTTCCATTGAGAGACATCACCTAGGAGAAACCACTACCTACGTTGAGACATTACAAGAGAGCAAAATACTTGGTTGTATTAACACAGTTTCCTATTATTGGGGAGAGAGAACCCAGGTTTTTGTGAAGAAAACCCACTTGATTTAACACCTAACCACAACCTTCTTAACTGACTCCAGAGGGGATCCATAACACTTTTAAAATCGGATGAAGTCTATATTAAACTAATTTGCAAACATAAAATCTACTTGACATTGATTTTCCACTATGAAGATTAGTCAAGATCGTCCACCTATATTAAGTGATGGCTCCTCCTAATGATCTCTTTAAAGATCCTCTGGTGCTTTCTTCTGCAATATTATTTTGTTGTTCTCACTGTCCTGTAACATCATTTTACAGCTCATCCTTCACCCTGGTTTCTCTATATTCATTGTCATGAACATTCTTAAGTTGTTCTGTGAGAGAATTATTTTTGGAAATTAGATTTTCAGATTCTTCTTGCAACCGAGCCAACTCTGTCCTTAGTGCCAAATTTTCACTTTTAAGCTCTTCAACTTGACGTGCTAGTTCTTCACACTTGGCATGTTCACGCATCGTCGATCTCTGTGAAAACTCTCTGTTTGATTGTTTTCTTCTTTTCCTTTTAAGCTCTCTTTCATCCTGTAGGGATAGCTCTGTTCCCATAGATGGCATGTTCTGAGCAGAAGAAATGATAGTTGTTGTTGTCGGTGATATAGGAAGTTTTCCACACAGAGTGGAAAGAGGTGTAGGAGCTGTCACACACCAGTAGTCCATCCCACTATTTAAGTTGGTCATAGGACCTGTAACAATGCTAGATGAACCTGATAGATAAATTGCCACTGCTGCCACAGTTGGGCTTGAATTAATAGTTTTTACTTGTGCTCCAAATGAATTATTTTTGTTTTCACTTTGTCCATTGTTAGATGTTGCATTACAATTTTTAGCATCGTCAACTTCCATAGTTCCTTGTTCAAAGTGTGTCTTATGTCCTGATTGTGAACCATTTGGAGAATTTCCATCGCTTCCTTCACTTGATCCTTCGCTCCCACTCTCACCGCTTTGGGAGAAAACACCATTTGCAGTTGTTTCTTTTCCAGTTTCATTAGTCTTTCCAGTAAGCATACCAAGGCTGCCTAAGCTTCCCTTGGTATTTTTCATATGACTTCGATCCTTGGCCTGAGAAGAATTTGTTTCTCCTTCTACACGTGCAGTTACTGCACCAACTATAACTTCATTAGAAACTTCTGAAGATGACATCCCATAAGAGCCATATAGATGTGCATCCGCAGGCATGAATGGATGAGTATACATTGCTCCATGATAATACATAGCAACATATGGAGGGGGTGGTGTCCCATATGGCGGCATCATATGCTGGAGTCCCCACATATATGGGTGAGCCTGTGGACTAGATGCTACATCAGAATGGAAGTAACCAGGAGGGAGTGGTGTCTTTCCAGAATTATATAGAGCCTGTATTGGTGCAGCCCACTCAGGATAAGCCATGGGAGTACTTGTGGAAGTGTTTTCCTTTGATGTAGGTGTCTTTGTTGATTTTTTCATTGTGTCCATCTCTTATTTTTTAATACACGTGGAAAGATGATTGAAGTTGTTGGTAATCGATTGCATTTAAAGAAGGTCGGTTAATTATGTTTTATCGGTGTTGTTGATGCTAGAAATCTTATCTTGAAATGAGGCAAAGGGTTCAGAAAATGGCTCTCAATCTTTGTCATAGAGTCCAAGATGTTGGTTCTTGCATGGAGTGAATCCATACATGAATATGTTTCTGCCCCCATGCATGAATCTGTACTTCAATGCGGTTTTTCTCTAGACTTATTCACCTGCCACCAAGAAGGCATTTGTTAACGAAACTATTACACAAATCACCCTTCAAATTAATTAATAACAATAATTTATAATTTAATTCTAAATGCCTCTAATCATCAGCTTAATAAGATAAAAAGGATTAAAACACTAGGTACAATCACAAAATTATTTGATAAAAATTCTAAAAATATGGGCAAAAAGGTAGCTCAACAGTAAGGTTCTTTTATTTAATGTCATCATGAGAATATAAGTTCGTAGTAATGGAATTGATTAAATTCACGTACCATGCTATCAAATTTCTAAAACAAGCTCATAAATTGGCATGATATGAGATCAGCAAAAGGACACCGGATTTGGTAGATTAGCTATGTAGCCAGGTAAGTAATAAAAGAGTGTTGAAAATTGATGGTGTAAATTTCAAAAATTTGGAAGACTTGTGAAGGTTACCACTTTTGATTTTTGGAGGCATGTGGGTCAAGCTTATTTCCCTTAAAGTTCTATCATGAAAAATTGTAGTTACTAGGCTAGTATGCAGTCGAAGGATGGAGCATTTAAATCACATTAATTTTGAATTGTGGTATGAACTGGTCCGTAGTCTGGAATCTCATGAAAAATTTATCATAGATTTTGATGGTTTAGATTCGAAAGTAAACGTAAAAATGACAAGGTGAAGATGTATAACACACTTCAAACTTGATGTTGACAACATTTTCAGCCACTATCAAATATGTCCTGCAACTCGAATTACGTCCTGTGACACGTCAAATTCAATGGTTGGGCAGGAGTAAAGTGGAAGATATATGCTATCACACATGTAATACAGTACAAATTAGATGTTTGTAATAGTAAGGATGATATAAGTCGTAATGCATGCAAAAAACACAATACAAAGTATAGGAAGCAGTTCCAACAAATTATATCAATAATAAAAGCTATCTGTAACACATGTAATACAGTACAAATTAGACGGTTGGAGTACTAAGTAGGATATAAGTTGTAACACACACACATACAACACAATAAAAAGTATAGGAAGTAGTTCTAGCTGCAAAACTTACTCTCCACGTCACGTCACCTCTTGCCCTTCCCCACTTATCCATGGAAGCCTGCAATGTGTTGGGCTATGAAATTCCCCAAAACACTCACATTTTGATGAATATTTGTGAAATCGAAAGGAACCAAACGTCATGGGAGGATTCCGAAAGGTTTGTTCCCAAGAGATTCATGAATGGTTGCTCCCTTGATGAAAAAGTTCATAACTGTGAGTGGATTCTATATGGAGCAGGGAGGAGAGCATGTCTGGGAGAGCAGTGGGGAATTCTTCTTGTTAAATTTCCATTGGAGAAGATATTGCACTGTTTTGACTGGAGACTTCTTGAGAAGATGAATGGGAAGGAACTGGATATGTCTGAAATGTTTGGAATAACAATTTACAAAGCACATGATCTCTTCATTGTTAGGACTCCTCGCCTTATGGTTGTACAATAATTTGGATGATTGACGAGGCCTCGAATTCAAAGCCTCTCTTCCCATCAAATGAAAATTTGATGATATTTTTTGCATTTTTTATGCCTTTCATTTTATGTTCTACACAAATTTTTGAGTGTCAACCCATTATTATTTGGAAACTCTCTTTTGACTAGTCTTTCATCTAACCTTTCATTAATCTCCCTCTAAAAGTTCCTTTTTTATTCTTGAGTTCACACATGTGTTTTTAGATAGCATACAACCATACTTTTTAGGGAATTGAAAAGGGAGCCTTTTCAGAACAGAATTATTGCACTCTCTTTTCTCATATACATACAAAAATGAAATAAGTTCAATTCTAACAAAAATGAAATAATTTACTAAGTTAAAATAGAAAAAAAAATGAATGAGGTTGCTTCTCGTGCTTTCTCCTTCTAATTCACTAAGTAAATGAGAATAGCGTGTATGAGAACCTAAATGAAAATATTGTATTTTCCAAGTTGGATTCAACTAACATAAAATTGTCATGGATGCCCTCAATGCAAATAGAAAATAATTAGTTACATTAAAGATAAAGATTGTTTACCACAATTGTATTCCCAAAATAGTTGGAGAAGTTCGATATGAGGCTTTGGAACATATCATAAAACATTTGAAGTGGCATACAAACTTCAAATAGGGAAGACTATCAATATCTAGAGAGAAAAAATCTTTTTACCTGTTTCCCAATCGGTTTGTGAAAAAGATAGTCTAGATCAATTTTAGCCAATGTAAGAACACAATATGGAAGAGGTATAGACACCCCTTAATCACTAGATTTACTACCATTAAATCATATTGAAGTCTGAAATTTCGGGCTTTCTCCTTGGATCATTTTCACCAAAGCAAAATATGTAGACCAATCATATTTTATTGGAACATCTCTCTCAACAATGCCCCAAAATGAAAATTTATAAATTTGGAAAGTCTCCATATATTTTCATTTTCAAATTCAGGATTACTACGCAAAATCCCTTGCAAAATCGAAAGCTTTTAGCCAAGGTTTAGAACCTATATATGGATTCCTACATACATAAAAATGCATCCAAGTTTTTGTGGGTTTGTGTTTGTTTACATTGTACATACACCTAGGACCAATGGTGGTACATTGATGTATGTTGCTCTTCCTATAGTATGGAAAGTAGGTGGAGTTATATAATACTTAGTATGACTAAGTAGGTTCTAATCATCTCATAGATAAAACAATGAATAGTTGAATATTGTCATAATCATATTTAACATGCTAAATAAGAAGTTATTCCTATTTTTCCAAAGATGGGTAGAAAAGTACAATTGGTTTTATAAGAATCTTGAGATTGGGGAAATTGTGGTGATAGTAGTAGTGAATTTGTTCCTCCCAAGGTGATTATGTTATACTTTCAAGGGGGATCACAATAACTTGTTTTCCAGCACAAGTAGCTAGTGATTTTGCTATGACTTTTTACCATTATCTGACTATTATAAAAAAATATTTCTCTTATTCAATACCTAATGAACATAGTGCAATATGGTTGGTTAATCCAATGGATATCAACAAGAATAGTGACTCAATTGATCATTTTGTGCTTAGTCTAAATTTATCTCACAAGTAGACTCATAAAATGTAAACCTTGTGAATAAACATGGATAACATGTGTAATTATGATCTGGATTTATGCAGGAATGAAATAAATTATATTAATAGAAATAAACATAGAGATGCAGTGGAAATAATACTTCATTTCATTAATATCAAATAACTGAAATATGTTTACATACAGAAAGGAAATAAACTAGCTAGGGCGATGGTAGCTTATCTCTAAGAAGAGATGTCACTGCTGCATGCCTCTAAATGGTGTTACAATGAGGCTCGAAGGCCTATTTATTGTTGAGAA
Source organism: Pinus albicaulis (assembly GCA_034641835.2). Taxonomy (NCBI): domain Eukaryota; kingdom Viridiplantae; phylum Streptophyta; class Pinopsida; order Pinales; family Pinaceae; genus Pinus; species Pinus albicaulis. The sequence goes on from CM076577.1 coordinate 530,487,268, forward strand.
ACAATGCAAAGCCCTAAATATCCAAAAACCTAACCGTAGGAGATGAAGCGCCAAAACTATGGGCCCCGTTTGGGTAAATTGGTGTTTCAACTTCCCGAGGACATAACTTTGGCATACGATCTTCGTTTGACGCGCATCATACCTCATTTATAAAGATATATTTCAGGAGTACAACGTTTGGTGTGAGAAATTTCGGTCCATGGATCCATGTTGCTCTTGGTTTCCCCAAAAAACGTCGTTTAGGGTCTCAAAACGGCTCCGAAAGTTCAGGACCCGAAAAACTGTTAAAAATAGTAAGTTGTGTTGCAACTGAAAAACTGAAAGAACTGATGGTGGAATTTCAAATGGGATAGGTGGGTGGCCACCCAGATCCACTTGGATCATTAGGGCCCCAAAACGGCTTCGAAAGTTTAGGACCCAAAAACCTGCTAAAAATATTAAGATGTGTTGAAAGTTCAAAACTAAAAGAACCGATGTTCGGGGTCCAAATGGAATATATGGGTGGCCACCAATATCCACCCGGATCCAATTCTTTTCCCTATGATATAATTGGCAAATGCACATTAAAATTTATGTTTTATGCACCTGAGTATTTTCGTGCAATAGCATTCCTTTGATAGTCTCTCTCTAATACCAAGGAATCTCATAAATATATTGTTCAACTATAGTAACTAGATTTTAAGGACCCATAATTCATGATCAGATTTCCAAGTTTTTCAATATGTTAATAGGGTCTTGTAGACCATGTAGGTCTCATATAATGTTAAAAAGTAAAAACACAAATATAAAGAGAGAGATAATTTATGAGATGGAGAAACTTACCCTTTGCACTGGCGCCCTAGATTTAAGAACTTTCTTCTCTGCAACAGAACTTCGAGAAGGGTCCCCATGGCTTGCTAGAGTAATTAAAAACCTCCTAATTTGTAGGTACCTCTTTCTTAAATGTTGTACTATTTCATTCCTAAAATGATAGAACAATTTATCTGAGTCTTTATGCATAACAGGTTCCTGGGCCTTAAATCCAACCACCAATTGTAGAAATTTGAATAAATGTTAAATTATTCACTGAGATTATCCTGATCACACACTATTTGAGCTTCATGCATAATACATAACCTCTTCTACTATTGATCATTAATTGCAGAAATATAAACAATCGCATGTGCACATCAAAACCATAAACAATCACACATATAAACACAGTATTTATGGGAAAGATTAAAGCTAAAAACCCCCAACTATCTGTATATTATAATGATAGAGATCATGTAAAAATCATTGTACAAACTCCTCACAAGCTCTCAGTACAATCTCCAATTTTTACACACTACACAAGCTCATATCTAACAAAACACATGCTCCAATCTGCTCCACTTGTTAACCTGCCTCTACTGCGCAATCCAAGATGAATAATGGCCCAATCTGAGTTCGAATCCCTCTGGTATGCACTGCGCAATCCTCATTGGCATCTCCATCAATGTGTGGTGCAAACTCATGCACTAGTATGGTCACAACTGATAGTCACACTTGCTCTTTCACCTACCTCTTCACTGGTCTCCACTGAAACTGTCCATGCACTGAAGTTAACTGATGTATTCTTTAGTTGATTTATGAGTTAATAATTAGTGAATTAATTAATAATTAATTCACACCACTCTCACTAGTGTATCAACCAGTTAGACTAGATACAACTAGCTCAACTGTGTCTAACTGAGTTAAACTGAACACAACTCCACCAACTACTTCTACAACTCCACCAAACTCTGTCACATGAGTTCTAACTGAAGTCTCCATGCAAGAGCTCCACTTAACCCTCAGGAATAGCGTAATTCCTTCGTCGACCGCATAAAAGCTACATCTCGTGCACTTAACTGGGTGCTCCAAGAGGATAAGATAATGTTTAGAGTCCAAATATTATTAAGGGTTAATAATATTTGACTGTTCTATTTTTAGCCCAGCAGTCTAAAAATAGATTCCTCCCAATGTCTAAAAATAGAGATCCATATATTTTTACCAACACGACCAATCATCCACAAATAGCATCCTGCAACTCATAGACCATGATCCATATGTCTAAAAATAGACATAGTCTAAAAATAGACTTTGCGCCAAAAATAGCCCGTGGGCCCACTTAGTGAAGGCGACTTCTTTTCACTAAGCTCCATCATATTGTTGCATTTTCAACACTCCCTCTCAATAAGATATGGATTATCTGCAACCCCTATCCCCGCCCGTGGTATTCCGACCCTGTTCTCGGTGAGCGCTCATCAAGATATCGCATCCGATCCTCCATAGGAATGTATGAAAGTAACATGACCTTCTCGCCGCACACACCGATATGATGATACCGGATGTCAATGTGTTTAGATCTATCATGAAATATTGATTAACTAAGAGTTGAGTTTGATGCAACTCTAATTATCACAATAAATCACAGTAGGATCCAAGTGTGAACCGAACAACCTGACCAGGATCTTCCTCATCCATATAGCCTCGCATGCAGCCAAAATTGCTGCCATATACTTGGCCTCTGCTGAGCTGAGTGCCATAGATCTCTGCTTCCTGCTGTACCAAGAAACTGTTGTCGACTCGATACTAAAAATCCCTCTAGATGTGCTCTTTCTGTCTGTTGGGTTCCCTGCCCAATTTACATCCTTGAAGCCACATAGCTTCACCTCATCTGATTGGTTGTACCATAATCCATATCCCGATGTGCCTCTGAGATATCTCAATACATGCTTGCCTACCTTCCAGAAGAGCTTGGTTGGCTTAACCATAGCTTTTGAAAGCTGGTTAACAACATATCATATGTCAAGTCATGTATTGACCAGATACATAAGTGACCCCACCAACTCTCGATAAACAGTGGCATCCACTACCTCTGCCATGGTAGCATCCTCCTTCCTCCATCCACCAAGAAGAGGAGTATCAACAGGCTTGCAGCCACGCATGTTGAACTTCTCCATCTCTCGGGGTATTCTTACTCCCGAGAAACAAATGTACTCCATCACCGCGCGCCGCCACCTAATCCCGTGAAATACGACAGGCCCAAGTCCTTCATCTCAAACTCTTTTGCAAGATCCTCCTTGTGCAAGAGTATCAACAAGCCATCATCATCACCTGTCAAAATCAAATCATCTACATAAAGTATAATGATCAGCAACTTACCCTCCACCACAATCTGGTATAGGTTAGGATCCGCCTCACTCTTGGAGAATCCAAGTCCGGTGAAATAACTGTCTATCTATGTGTACCAAGCACGAGGTGCTTGTTTCAACCCATACAACGCTCTCTTGAGCCTGCACTAATGCAACTCGTTGCTGAAGATCTTGAAACCTTCGGGCTGCTCTATGTACACCTCCTCCTCAATGACTTCGTTGAGGAACACAGTCTTCACATCCATCTGATGAATGTGCCACCCCATCTGCGCTGAGAGAGCAAGAATCGTCTGTATGGAAGAATACCTTGCGACAGGTGCAAAGGTCTCCTCATAATCGATCCCCTCAATCTATGAAAAGCCTCAGGCAACAAATCTTGCCCTATACTTCTCCACACTCTCGTCAGCTGCCTGCTTCACTTTGTAGATCCATCTCGAACCCACCACTGATTTCCCTTCCGGCCTTGGGAAAATATCCCATGCACTATTTCTGACAATCGAATCATACTCTTCCACCATGGCATCTACCCATGCGGGATCCTCCACATCTTCCTCGAAAGAGGATGGCTTTGTCATGATACACTTGCTCACAAGAGCCATGTATCCAGTGTACCAATCAGGTGACTGTCTCTGTCTGCGCTGTGTTGTAGGTGCTCCTACAAACTTCTTTGCATCTTGAGCCAGTCACTCAGCTTCTGTAGTGCGCTTCCGCCCTCTGATGGTTGGCGTTGCATGAATGGTCTCTTCCACTCCATGAACCTCATCTTGTGGCTGAACCACATCCTGAGACTCATCCTTAGGAAATAATAGCTCCTCATCTGCATGTAAGTGTGGCTCCCTCTCAAGCGAACACTTCATGGCTTTCTCCTCATGAAATTCGATATCCCGTCGCACAACAGTCTTGTGACTGTCTGGAAAATACACACGATAGTTGTGGGGCATATCAGTGTACCCCAAAAATATCCCAACCTCCATAGTCGGCTCCAGCTTCTTCCTGGCATCATTTGTCACATGAATGTAAACAGGTGAACCAAAAATCCTCAAATGGGAAATATCAGGCTTCTTACCAAAAAACGCCTCCTCGGGTGTACTCATGCCAAGTATCTTATGAGGACAACGGTTCTGCACATATACTGCAGTATTGCATGCATCAGCCCACAAGTGTATGGGAAGGCCTTGATCATGCAACATCGCCCGTGCAGCACCCACAATCGTTATGTTCTTCCACTCAGCAACCCCGTTCTTCTGTGGGTTATGAGGTGCTATGAGCTCTCTTCGAATTCCTTCTGCGCTGAAAAAGTCCTTGAATTCACCAAAGATGAATTCACCACCATTGTCGCTCCTAAGAGCCTTCACCTGCTTCCCCGATTCTTTCTCAACCAGTGCCTTCAACTCATAGAAATTTGAGTATATCTCGCTCTTCTTCTGCATGAAGAAGATCCAGCACTTACGAGAAAAATCATCAACAAATATCACATAATACCTGTGCTTTGTTTTCTAAGCTACTGAGAAAGGTCCACACACGTCTGTGTGAATTCTCTCAAGGATCGTCGTGGCATGACTATCCTTCTCATGAAAGGTGGCTTTCACAAATTTTTCCAAGGTACATCCCTTGCACTGATCTGACTGTGCAAGAGTACCCTTAGGAACCCCAGTAGGAATCTGGTGCAGTATCTTCAAAGCTCCATGGTGAAGGTGGCCCAATCTCCGGTGCCACAACTCGCCATCATCCCGGCTCACCACTCCTTCTACCTTGCCTGCCATTGTTGTGCAGCCATCTACCTGCAATTGATAAAGGTTCTTAACTCGAACCCCTACCTCCGGGTCTCACCAGTTGCCTTACTGCGCAGGAAAGCCTTTCCCTTGCTAAAGACAACATCATATCCCTTGTCTTCTAACATCGCCACAAAGATAAGATTCTTCTTCAATCCTGGAACATGCATCACTTCCTTCAATATGAAGGGTTTACCAGACTCCCTCTCAAAGGAAATGGTACCGATACTGGTCGCACTGTATCGACCATCATCGCCCATCTCGATGTGCACTCCAAGATCTTTCTCATCCAGATCAATAAAAAAATCTCGATCTCCTGTCATGTCAAAAGATGCACCACTGTCCAGAAACCACATTGAACCCATCACACTTGAGACCAAGCATGCGATCAGCGAAAAATCCAGCTCAAACTGCGAGGCTAAGGCCTCTCCAGCTGCAGATCCAGCAGCCTGCTTATTTTTCTTCTTCTGCGGACAATTTGTGGCATAATGTCCATGTTGGTGACAGTGAAAGCACTTCACCTTGGACATGTCCTGCTTCTTGCCTTTCACACCGGAATGAGAAGCTTTCTTGCTCTTCCCCTTCTTTTCTTTGGCATCCAAAGCACATTTCTCTTCATGAGAGTTCTTTGATGAAGATTTGTCGCTGGTACTTCGCCTTATCTCCTCTTGCACAAGATCCGACCAAAGTCGCTCCCATCCTGGCAATTTCTCCTGACCATTGACAGAGTCCTGATAGAAATTCCAACTCTTCGAAAGCCCAAGGAGAGCCAAGCTCACCAAGTCCTCCTCATCAACAGTCACCCCCACACTTCCCAGCTCATCCCTGAATTGGGTGAACTTCGTGAGGTACTTGGGCGTACTGTCGCCTTTCTCCATCTTTATGTTTCTGAGTTTATCCTTGAGCGCCAACTTCCTCTGGTCGCTCTTGCTTTGGAATAAATCTGTTAAGGATTTACACATCAAGAATGGAGAAGCCTTACCATGAAGGCTGGATACTATGTGATCCTTCACGCCCTCCAACATAATCCTTTGACACTTTGCTGTATTCTTTTTCCATGCGTCAAGTATGGTAGCATCAGTAGAAGTAGGCCTTGGGACTTCTGCATCTATGAACTCCTTCAACCCATTGTCATCTAGCACTACCTCCATCCTGTCCTTCCATGCAATATAATTCGAGAATCCGCTGAAAGACATCTCAACTTCGACACCAAGAAAACACTACTGCAAATTCGAATTCCACCAGCACAAAACTCAACCACTTCAATGTCTTGCAATTGCTCCAATGATCAATATTGCTCCGATACCATGTAGAAATTTGAATAAATGTTAAATTATTCACCGAGATTATCATGATCACACATTATTTGAGCTTCATTCATAATACATAACCTCTTCTACTATTGATCATTAATTTCGGAAATATAAACAATCGCATGCGCACATCAAAACCATAAACAATCACACATATAAACACAGTATTTATGGGAAAGCTTAGAGCTAAAAATCCCCAACTATCTATATATTATAATGATAGAGATCATGTAAAAATCATTGTACAAACTCCTCACAAGCTCTCAGTACAATCTCCAATTTTTACACACTACACAAGCTCAGATCTAACAAAACACATGCTCCAATCTGCTCCACTTGTTAGCCTGCCTCTACTGCGCAATCCAAGATGAATAATGGCCCAATCTGAGTTCGAATCCCTCTGGTATGCACTGCGCAATCCTCATTGGCATCTCCATCAATGTGTGGTGCAAACTCATGCACCAGTATGGTCACAACTAATAGTCACACTTGCTCTTTCACGTACCTCTTCACTGGTCTCCACTGAAACTGTCCATGCACTGAAGTTAACTAATGTATTCTTTAGTTGATTTATGAGTTAATAATTAGTGAATTAATTAATAATTAATTCACACCACTCTCACTAGTTTATCAATCAGTTAGACTAGATACAACTAGCTCAACTATGTTTAACTGAGTTAAACTAAACACAGCTCCATTAACTCCTCAATCAACTCCACCAAACTCTATCACCTGAGTTCTAACTGAAGTTTCCATGCAATAGCTCCACTAAACTCTCAGGAATAACGCAATTCCTTCTGTCAGCTGCATGTGCCATATCTATGCACTTAACTGAAGTGCTCCAAGAGGATAAGATAATGTTTAGAGTCAAAATATTATTAAGAGCTAATAATATTCGACATATCTATTTTTAGACTGGAAATCTAAAAATAGATTCCGCCCAGTATGTCTAAAAATAGAAGTCCATCTATTTTCTCCGACTTGACCAACCATCCACAAATAGCATCCTGCAACTCATAGAACATGATCCATATGTCTAAAAATAGACTTTGCGCCAAAAATAGCCTGCGGGCCCACTTAGGGAAGGCGACTTATTTCCACTAAGTTCATCATCTTCTTGCATTCTCAACACTCCCTCTCAACAAGATATGGATTATTTGCAACCCCTATCCTGCCTTTGTGGTATTCAAATTTGCTCTTGGTGAGCGCCTTCGTCAAGATATCAGCATCATAATCCTCCGTAGGAATGTATGAAAGTAACATGACCTTCCGCTGCACACAATCTCTGATATGATGATATCGGATGTCAATGTGTTTAGATCTATCATGAAATATTGGATTAACCGAGAGTTTGATGCAACTCTGATTATCACAATAAATCACAGTAGGCTCTAAGTGTGAACCGAACAACCCGACCAGGATCTTCCTCATCCATATAGCCTCGCATGCAGCCAAACTCGCTGCCATATACTCGGCCTCTACTGAATTGAGTGCCACGGATCTCTGCTTCCTGCTGTACCAAGAAACTATTGTCGATCCGATACTGAAAATCCCTCCATGATGTCCTCTTTCTGTCAGTTGGGCTTCTTGCCCAATCTGCATCTGTGAAGCCACATAGCTTCACCTCATCCGACTGTCTATACCACAATCCATATCCCGATGTGCCTCTGAGATATCTCAATACATGCGCCCCCGCCTTCCAAAAGAGCTTGGTAGGCTTAACCATAGCTTGTGAAAGCTGGTTAACAGCATAGCATATGTCCGGTCGTGTATTGACCAGATACATAAGCGACCCCACCAACTGTCGATAAACAGTGGCATCCACTACCTCCGCCGAAGTAGCATCCTCCTTCCTCCATCCGCCAGGAAGAGGAGTATCAACGGGCTTGCAGCCATGCATGTTGAACTTCTCTAGTACCTCTCAAGCATACTTACCCTGAGAAACAAACAGTCCATCACTGCGCTGCCAAATTTCCAATTCCAGGAAATAATGAAGGAGGCCCAAGTCCTTCATCTCAAACTCTTTTGCAAGATCCTCCTTGCATGAGAGTATCAACAGCTCATCACCTATCAAAATCAAATCATCTACATAAAGTATAATGATCAACAACTTACCCTCCACCACAATCTAGTATAGGTTAGGATCCGCCTCACTCTTGGAGAATCCAAGTCCGTTGAAATAACTGTCTATCCATGTGTATCAAGCACGAGGTGCTTGTTTCAACCCATACAACACTCTCTTGAGCCTGCACACATGCGACTCACTGCTGAAGATCTCGAAACCTTCGGGCTGCTCTATGTACACCTCCTCCTCAATGACTCCATTGAGGAACGCAGTCTTCACATCCATCTGATGAATGTGCCACCCCATCTGTGCTAAGAGAGCAAGAATCATCCGTATGGAAGAATACCTTGCGACAGGTGAAAATGTCTCCTCATAATCGATCCCCTCAATCTGTGAAAAGCCTCGGGCAACAAATCTTGCCTTGTACTTCTCCACACTCCCGTCAGCTGCCTGCTTCACTTTTTATATCCATCTCAAACCCCCCACTAATTTCCCTTCTGGCCTTGGGACAATCTCCCATGCATTGTTTCTGACAATCGAATCATACTCTTCCACCATGGCATCTACCCATGCGAGATCCTCCACAGCTTCCTCGAAATAGGAGGGCTCTGTCACGATACACTTGCTCACAAGAGCCATGTATCCAGTGTACCGATCAGGTGACTGTCTCTATCTACATTGTGCTGTAGGTGCTCCTACAACCTTCTCTGCATCTTGAGTCAGTCGCTCAGCTTCTGTAGTGCGCTTCCGCCCTCTGATGGTTGGCGTTGCATGAGTGGTCTCTTCCACTCCATGAAGCTCATATTGTGGCTGATCCACATCCTGAGACTCATCCTTAGGAACTAATAGCTCCTCATCTGCATGTAAGTGTGGCTCCCCCTCAAGCGAACACTTCATGGCTTTATCCTCATGAAATTTGATATCCCGTCGCACAACAGTCTTGTGACTGTCTAGCAAATACACACGATAGTTTTGGGGCACATCAGTGTACCCCACAAATATCCCAACCTCTGCAGTTGGCTCTAGCTTCTTCATGGCATCCTTCGTCACATGAATATAAACAGGTGAACCAAAAATCCTCAAATGGGAAATATTAGGCTTCTTACCAGAAAACGCCTCCTCGGGTGTACTCATGCCAAGTATCTTGTGAGGACAATGGTTCTGCACATATACTGCAGTATTGCATGCCTTAGCCCACAAGTGTATGGGAAGGCCCTGATCATGCAAAATCGCCCGTGCAGCACCCACGATCATTCTGTTCTTCCGCTCAGCAACCCCGTTCTGTTGTGGGTTATGAGGTGCTATGAGCTCTCTTCGAATTCCTTCTACGCTGCAAAATTCCTTGAGCCAGAGATGAATTCACCACCATTGTCGCTCCTAAGAGCCTTCACCTGCTTCCCCGATTCTTTCTCAACCAGTGCCTTGAACTCACAGAACTTTGAGTATGTCTCGCTCTTCTTCTGCATGAAGAAGATCCAGCACTTACCAGAAAAATCATCAACAAATATCACATAATACCTGTGCTTTGCTGTCGAAGCTACTGAGAAAGGTCCACACACGTCTGTGTGAATTCTCTCAAGGATCGTCGTGGCGCGACTATCCTTCTCTTGAAAGGTGGCTTTCATAAATTTTCCCAAGGTACATCCCTTATACTGATCTGACTGCGCAAGAGTGCCCTTAGGAAACCCAGTAGAAATCTGTTGCAGTATCTTCAAAGCTCCATGGTGAAGGTGGCCCAATCTCCAGTGCCACAACTCGCCATCATCCCGGCTCACCACTCCTTCCTCCTTGCCAGCCATTGCTATGCAGGCATCTACCTGCAATTGATAAAGGTTCTTAACTCGAACCCCTATCCTCCGGGTCTCACCAGTTTCCTTACTGTGTAGGAAAGCCTTTCCCTTGCTAAAGACAACATCATATCCCTTGTCTTCTAACATCGCCACAAAGATAAGATTCTTCTTCAATCCTGGAACATGCATCACTTCCTTCAATACGAAGGGTTTACCAGACTCCCTCTCAAAGGAAATGTTACCGATATCGGTCGCACTGTATCTACCATCATCGCCCATCTCGATGTGCACTCCAAGATCTTTCTCATCTAGATCAGTAAACAAATCTCGATCTCCTGTCATGTCAAAAGACGCACCACTGTCCAGAAACCACATTGAACCCATCACACTTGAGACCAAGCATGCGATCAGTGAAAAATCCCACTCAAACTGTGAGGCTAAGGCCTCTCCAGCTGCAGATCCAGCAGCCTGCTTATTTTTCTTCTTCTGCGGACAATTTGTGGCATAATGTCCTTGTTGGTGACAGTGAAAGCACTTCACCTTGGACATGTCCTGCTTCTTGCCTTTCGCACCGGAATGAGAAGCTTTCTTGCTCTTCCCCTTCTTTTCTTTGGCAGCCAAAGTGAAATTCTCTTCATCAAAGCTCTTTGATGAAGATCCGTCCCTGGTACTTCGCCTTATCTCCTCTTGCACAAGATCTGACCAAAGTCGCTCCCATCCTGGAAATTTCTCCTAACCATTGATAGAGTCCTGATAGGAATGTTAAGTCTTCAGAAGCCCAAGGAGAGCCAAGCTCACCAAGTCCTCGTCATCAACAGTCACCCCCACACTTTCCAGTTCATCCCTGCATTGGGTGAACTTTGTGAGGTACTTGGGCATACTGTCGCCTTTCTCCATTTTATGTTTCTGAGTTTATCCTTGAGTGCCGACTTCCTCTGGTCGCTCTTACTTTGGAATAAATCTGTCAAGGCTTTACACATCAATAATGGAGAAGCCTTACCATGAAGGCTAGATACTATGTGATCCTTCATGCCCTCCAACAGAATCCTTCAACACTTTTATGTCTTCTTTGGCCATGCGTCAAGTACGGCAGCATCAGTAGAAGTAGGCTTTCGGACTTCTACATCTATGAACTCCTTCAACCCATTGTCATCTAGCACCACCTCCATCATGTCCTTCCATGAAATATAATTCAAGCTGCCCTCAAGGGCATACTCCAATCACAATCCGTTGAAAGACATCTCAACTTCGACACCAAGAAAACACTGCTGCAAATTCGAATTCCACCAGCACAAAACTCAACCACTTCAATGTCTTGCAATTGCTCCAATGATCAATATTGCTCCGATACCATGTAGAAATTTGAATAAATGTTAAATTATTCACCAATATTATCATGATCACACATTATTTGAGCTTCATTCATAATACATAACCTCTTCTACTATTGATCATTAATTTCGGAAATATAAACAATCGCATGCGCACATCAAAACCATAAACAATCACACATATAAACACAGTATTTATGGGAAAGATTAGAGCTAAAAATCCACAACTATCTATATATTATAATGATAGAGATCATGTAAAAATCATTTTACAAACTCCTCACAAGCTCTCAGTACAATCTCCAATTTTTACACACTACACAAGCTCAGATCTAACAAAACACATGCTCCAATCTGCTCCACTTGTTAGCCTGCCTCTACTGCGCAATCCAAGATGAATAATGGCCCAATCTGAGTTCGAATCCCTTTGGTATGCACTGCGCAATCCTCATTGGCATCTCCATCAATGTGTGGTGCAAACTCATGCACCAGTATGGTCACAACTAATATTCACACTTGCTCTTTCACGTACCTCTTCACTGGTCTCCACTGAAACTGTCCATGCACTAAAGTTAACTAATGTATTCTTTAGTTGATTTATGAGTTAATAATTAGTGAATTAATTAATAATTAATTCACACCACTCTCACTAGTTTATCAATCAGTTAGACTAGATACAACTAGCTCAACTATGTTTAACTGACTTAAACTAAACACAACTCCATTAACTCCTCAATCAACTCCACCAAACTCTGTCACCTGAGTTCTAACTGAAGTCTCCATGAAATAGCTCTACTAAACCCTCAGGAATAGCGTAATTCCTTCTATCAGCTGCATGTGCCACATCTGTGCACTTAACTTAAGTGCTCCAAGAGGATAAGATAATGTTTAGAGTCCAAATATTATTAAGAGCTAATAATATTCGACATATCTATTTTTAGACTGGAAATCTAAAAATAGATTCCGCCCAGTATGTCTAAAAATATAAGTACATCTATTTTCTCCGACTTGACCAACCATCCACAAATAGCATCCTGCAACTCATAGAACATGATCCATATGTCTAAAAATAGACGTAGTCTAAAAATAGACTTTGCGCCAAAAATAGCCTGCGGGCCCACTTAGTGAAGGCGACTTCTTTCCACTAAGCTCATCATCTTGTTGCATTCTCAACACCAACCAAGAAGACATTGGCACTGGTACAGATGCTTCATTTTGTCACCAATAATTTGAATCAATCCTCTCCCATCCACTTTGCGAGGGGAAATGTAAAAAACATCCTGGAAGACTAGGAGAAGTACCCCGGAGTGTCCTGACTTCTATGAGGGAGGAACACATAACCAACATTTTGAATTATGATAATCAAACCCACAAAGCTCCCACAATTTGTAAACCTTGCCTCTCTTAAACAACCTAAAAAATATTCAAAATAACCAATTCAAGCTGAAGTTCTGCAATGATGTTCTTATTAAAGAAAATTTTGATCACATATTCCACAACATAAATGAAATCAACATAGCCCAAAAAAGATCGTGGAAGCCCTGAAAAGGCATCAGAATTTAAAAAGCCTATAATGAAGCCAATTTAAATGTACCCACATATTTCTTTGGCTTGAAAAACCCAATAGGAATACCAAACATGAAATAAAATGGAATCAAAATAGTCTACAGACCATACAAATTCTAAATTTGGGTACGCGTTTTGTATAAAATATGAACACAAGCTCCCTCCATTTGGAAATGATAAAATCAATCCTCATTTTTAGTTCTTCCATTAACTAGCTTATTCTCTTATTCACGATTGTTTTTTCTCCGAACAGAGGTGAAGTGGCGACTCCCAAAGTCACAATTCTCTAAGTCTTTCCATGTGATATTATGAAACTAGGGGTGTGGGATCCTAGAAGTGAGAACATAGTAGGGTCATGCTTAGAGCTTCATCTTAGCCTAGAAGAAATGGAATTTTCGATTTAAGGCTATTTTCTTTAATGTCATCATGAGAATCAAAGTCCACGGTAATGGAATTTATTAAATTCACGTACTATGCTATAAAAATTCTAAAACTAACTCATAAATTGTCGTGATGTGAGAGCATTAAAAAGACACTAGATTTGGTAGATTAGTTTCATATCTACATTAGTAATAAAAGAGTGTTGAAAATTTATGGCGTAACTTTCAAAAAGTTGGAAGACCTATAAATGTTACCAGTTATTTCCCTGAAAGTTATGTCATGATAAATTGTAGGTACTAGGCTAGTAGGCAGTTGAAGGATGGGGCATTTAAATCGCATTAATTTTGTATTGTGGTATGTATTGGTCCAGAGTTTGACTCTCATGAAACATGTATCATAGTTATTGATGGTTTAGATTTGAAATTAAACGTCAAAATTACGGGTTGGAGATGTATAACACATGTCAAATCTGATGTTGAAAAAATTTCAGCCACTGTTAAATACATCCTAAAGCCAAAATTACGTCTGACGTCACGTCAAATTCGAGGGATGGGTAGGAGTAACGTGGAAGATATAATTTTTAACACATTTAATACAATACAAAGTATATGTCTATAATACTAAGGATGATATATGTCATAATGCACACAACACAACACAATACAAAGTATAGCAAGAAGTTCTGGTTTGGTAAATGATTTCAGTAATAAACATTAGTCATAACACATGTAATATAGTGAAAATTAGACGGCTGGAGTAATAAGGATGATATAAGTTGTAACACATGCAAATACAACACAATACAAAGTACAAGATGCAGTTATAGTTGTAAAACTTAGACTCCAAGATGTGTCACCCCTTACCCATCCCCACTTATCCATGGAAACCTGCAATGTGTTGGGGTATGAAATTCCCAAAAAATTCATGTTTTGGTCAATCTTTTGAAAATATAAAGGAACCCAACATCATGGGAGGATGCCGAAAGGTTCATCCCTTAGAGATGTATGAATGGTTTCCCCCTCGATGAAAAATTTCATAAACGTGAGTAGATTTCGTTTGGAGCAGGGGGAGAGCATGCCTAGGAGAAAAACTAGGAATGATTCTTGTTGAATTTTCTTTGGCATAGATATTTCATTTTTTTTACTAGAGACTTACCAAGAAGATGAATGGTAAGGATCTGGGTATGTCTAAAAGGTTTGGAATAACAATGCACAAAGCACATGATCTCTTTGTTGTTCGGACACCTCACCTTATGATTGTACTATAATTTGTATGGTTGACCAGGCCTTGAATTTCAAATCCCCTTTTCCCATCAAATGAAAATTTGATCATCTTTTATGCATTTTTTATGTCTTTCATTTTACATTCTACACAAATTTGTTATTTTTGACCTATTCTTATATGGAAACTCTCTTTCAACTACTCTTGCATCTGAACTTTCATTAATCTCCCTCTAAAAGTGCCTTGTTTACTCTTGAGTTCACATATGTGTTTCGAGATAGCATACAACCATACTTTTAAGGGAACTCAAAAGGGAGCCTTTTCATAAGGGAATTATTTCACTCTCTTTTCTCATATACATACGAAAATTAAATGAGTTCAATTCTAACCCTAGAATAAAGTTGAATTATAACAAAAATGAAATAATTTACTAAGTTGCAATAGAAAAAGAGAAAATGAGGTTGATTCCCATGCTTTCTCCTTCTAATTCACTAAGTAAATGAGAGTAGCACATATGAGAACCTAAATACATACGTTGTATTTTACAAGTTGGATTCAACTAACAAACAACTTTCATGGATATCCTCAATGAAAATAGAAAATAATTAGTTACATTAAATATATGGATTTCTTACCTCAATTGTATTCCCAAAATAGTTGTAGAATATTGATGTCAGGCTTTAGAACATATCATAAAACATTTTAAGTGGTGTATAACCTTCAAATAGGGAATATTGTCAATAGCTAGAGACAAACAATCTTTGTACATGTTTCCTAATCATTCTATGAAAAAGATAGTTTGGATCACTATTAGCCATTATAAGAAGACAAGATGAAAGAGTTTTGTGTTTGTTTACATTATACATACACGTAGTATCAATGGTGCTACATTGATGTATGTCGCTCTTCAAATAGTATGGAAAGAAAGAAGAGTTATATAATACTTATTATGATTGAGTAGGTTTTAATCATCTCATAGATAAAACAATGAATAGTGGAATATTGTCATAATCATTTGAAGCATAATAAATTAGTATTTATTCCTACTTTTCAAGAGACGGGTAGAAAAGTACAATTAGTTTTATAAGAATCTTGAGATTGGGGAAATTGCAGTGATAGCAGTAGTGAATATGTTCCTCCCAAGGTGACTATGTTATACAATCAAGGGGGATCACAATCACTTGTTTTCCATCACAAGTAGCTAGTGATTTTGTTATGTTGTTTTACCATTGTCTGACTGTTATAATAATAAAAAATCCTTTGTTCAATACCTAATGAAAAAAGTGAAATATGGTCAGTTAATCCAATGAATATCATCAATAATGGTGACTCAATTGATCATTTTGTGCTTACTCTAAATTTATCTCATAGGTAGACTCATAAAATGTAAAACATTGTGAATAAGAATGGATAACGGGTGTAATTATTTTCCCCATGATAAAATAGGCTACTTCACATTAAATTTTATTTTTGACGCACTTGAGTTTATTCGTGTAATATGATCTCCTTTGATAGTATCTCTCTTATACCAGGAAATCTCATAAATACTTTGTTCAACTACAGTACCTAAATTTTAAGAATCCACCATTCATGATCATATTTCCAAGTTTTCCAATATGTTAATGGGGTCTCTTCGACCACGTAGGTGTCAAATAATGTTAAAAAGTAAAATAAAAAACATAAATATAGGGAGAATTTATTGGATGGATAAACTTAGCCTTTGCATTGGCATCCTAGATTTAAGAACTTTCATCTTTGCAATAGAACTTCGAGAAGGGTCCCCATGGCTTGATAGAGTGATTACATACCTCCCCATCTGTAGGGACCTCTTTCTTAAATGTGGTAATACTAGGTTCCTAAAATGAAAAACCAATTTATCTGAATCCCTATACATAACTGGTGCCTAGGTCTTAAATCCAACCACCAACTAGGAATACCCTAGCACGAGAAAAATGCTTCATGGTGTCACCAATAAATTATATCAATTCATTCCCCTCCAATTTACAAGGAGAAATGTAAAAAACATCGTCGAATGCTAGAAGAAGTACCCCCAAATACCTCGACTGCTATGAGGGAGGAACACATAACCAACATTTTGAATTCTAATAACCAAACCTGCAAAGCTCCCACAATTTGGAAACCCTACCTCTCTTAAATAGTATAAAAATTAATAAAAATAACCATTTCAAGCTTAAATACTCCAACAATGCTCTTATCAAAGAAAATTTTTATCACATATTCCCCAACATAAATGAAATCAGCACAACCCAAAAAATACCGTAGAAGTCGTCCAAAGGCGTCAGAATATAAAACGCCTATAATGAAGCCAAATGAAATATACCTACATATTTATCTGGCTTGAAAACCCCATTGGGGATCCCAAAAGTGAAATAAAATGGAATCAAAATATTCTATAGACCCTACAAATTCCAAATCTGGGTAGGCATGTTGCAGAAAAGACGAACACAAGCTCCTTGCATTTTGTAATGATAGAATTAATCCATATTTATAGTCAGTCCATTCACTAGAGTTTATCCTCTTATTCACAATTATTTTTTATCCCAATTAAGGTGAAGTGGCGACTCCTAGAGTCACCATTATCGAAATATTTCCATGTGATATTATGAAACTAGGGATTCAGGATCTCGGAAGTGGGAACATAGCAGGGTCACGCTTGGAGCATCATCGTGGCCCAAAAATAAATGGAATTTGTGATGTAAGGTTATTTTCTTTGATGTCATCATGAGAATCAAAGTCTGTGGTAATGGAATTGATTAAATTCGCGTACTATGTTATCAAATTTCTAAAACTAGCTCATAAATTGTCGTGATATGAGATCATTAAAAATACACTAGATTAGGTAGATTATTTATGTAGCCAGGTAAGTAATAAATGAGTGTTGAAAATTGATGGTATAACTTTCGAAAAGTTGGAAGACCTATGAAGGTTACCACATTTCATTTTCGTAGGCATGTTGGTTAAGATTATGTCCCTAAAAGTTAGATATCATGACAAATTGTAGGTATTAGGCTAGTAGGCAATCAAAGGATAGAGGCTAGTAAAATTGGTATTATAAGCATCTTGAGATTGGAGAAATTATGGTGATAGATGTAGTGAATATGTTCCTCCCAAGGTGAATATGTTATACTTTCAATTGGGATCACAATAACTTGTTTTCCAGAAGAATTAGCTAGTGATTTTGCTATGACTTTTTACCATTGTCTCACTATAGTACAATATTTTTCTTATGTTTAATACCTAATTACCAAAGTGAAATATGGTTAGTTAATCCAATGGATATCAACAAGAATGGTGACTCAATTTATTTTTTTGTGCTTACTCAAAATTTATCTCACATGTAGATTCACAAAACCTAAACGATGTGAATTAACATGGATAACGGGTGTAATTATTTTCCCTGTGATCAACTTGGCTAATAAACATTAAAATTTATTTTTGATGCACACGATTCTATTTTTTAATAATATCTCCTTTTATATTCTCTTTATTATACCAAGAAATATCATAAATATATTGTTCAATTACAGTAACTAGATTTTAAGAGCCCACCATTCATGATCATACTTCCAAATTTTCAATATGTTAATGGGGTCCTATAGACCTTGTAGGTCTCAAAGAATGTTTAAAGGTAAAAACACAAACATAAAGAGAGAGAAAATTTATTCGATGGAGAAACTTACCCTTTCCATTTGTGTCCTGGATTTATGAACTTTCTCCTCTGCAACAGAACTTTGAGAAGGGTCCCCTTGGCTTGCTAGAGTGATTACAAACATCTGCATCTACAGGGACCTCTTACTTAAATGTGGTAATATTGGGTTCCTAAAACAACAAATCAATTTATCTGAATCCCTATCCATAGCTGGTGCCTAGGTCTTAAATCTAACCACCAACCAATAATACCTTGGCACTAGTATAGATGCTTCATGGTGTCACCAATAATTTGAATCAATCCACTCCCCTCCACTTTGCGAGGGGAAATGTAAAAAATATCTTGGAAGACTGGAAGAAGTACCCCCGAATTCCCCAAATCCTATGAGGGAGGAACACATAACCAACATTATGAATTCTGATTATCAAACCCACAAAGCTCCCACAATTTGGAAACCTTGCCTCTCTTAAACAGTATACAAATTATTCAAAATAACAATTTCAAATTGAAATTCTCCAATGATGCTCTTATCAAAGAAATTTTTTATCACGAATTCCACAACATAAATGAAATCGACACAACCGAAAAAAAGACCATAGAAGCCCTGCAAAGGCGTCATAATATAAAACCCTTATCATGAAGCCAAATAAAATTTACCCCACATATTTATTTAGCTTGAAAAACCTAGTAGGAATCCAAAATGTGAAATAAAATGGAATCACAACAGTCTACAGACCCTACAAATTCCAAATTTGGGTACGCATGTTGCATAAAAGACAAACACAAGCTCCCTCCATTTGGAAATGAAAAACTAATACTTATTTTTAGTTTTTCAATTGACTAGAGCTTATCCTCTTCTTCACCATTGTTTTTCTCCCAACAGAGGTGAAGTGGTGACTCCCAAAGTCGCCATTCTCGAATTATTTCCATGTGATATTATGAAACTAGGGATTCAGGATCCCGTAAGTGGGAACATAGCAGGATCACGCTTGGATCTTCATCATGGCCTCAAAAGAAATGGAACTTGTGATGTAAGGTTATTTTATTTAATATCATCATGAGAATCAAAGTTTGTCGTAATGCAATTGATTAAATTCATGTACTATGCTATCAAATTTATAAAACTAGCTCATAAATTGTCATAATATGAGATAATTAAAAAGACATTGGATTCAGTAGATTAGCTGTGTAGCCAGGGAAGTAATGAAATATTGTTGAAAATTGATAGTGTAAATTTTGAAAAGTTGGAAGACCTATGAAGGTTACCACTTTTTATTTTTGGATTCATGTTGGTCAAGCTTATTTCCCTGAAAGTTCTATCATGACAAAATTATAGGTACTAGGCTAGTAGGAAGTAAGAGGATGGAGCATTTAAATCACATTAATTTTGAACTATGGTATGCACTAGTCTGGAGTCCCCACTCTCATGAAACAAGATCATAGTTATTGATGGTTTCTCTTTGAAATTAAATGTCGAAATGATGGGTTAGAGATGTATAATACACGTCAAAATTGACATTGAAAAATTTTCAGCCATTGTCAAATACGTCTTGCAACCCAAATTACGTCCTACAACACATCAAATTCCATGGTTGGGAAGGGGTAAAGTGGAAGATATAAGTGGTAACACATGCAATACATTACAAAGTAGACGGCTGGAGTACTAAGGTTTATATAATACGTAACACACGCAACACAACACAATACAAAGTATAGGAAGTAGTTCTGGTTCAATAAATGATTTCAGTGATAAACGTTAGTCGTAATACATGTAATATAGTAAAAAGTAGATGACAAGAGTACTAAGGATGATATAAGTCATAACACATGCACATACAACACAATACAAACTAAACGAAGAAGTTATGGTTGCGAAACTTAGAATCCACATCGTGTCACCCATTTCCCTTCCCCACTTATCTGTGGAAGCCTACAATGTTTTGGCCTATGAAATTCCCAAAAACACTCATGTTTTGGTGAATATTTGGGAAATCAAAATGAACCCAACATCATGGGAGGATGTCGAAAGTTTCTTGCCTGGGAGATTCATGAATGGTTTCTCCCTCAATGAAAAAGTTTGTTTACTATGAGTGGATTTTGTTTGGAGCAGGGAGGAGAGCATGCCTAGGAGACCAGCTGTGAATGCTTCTTTTTTAATTTCCATTGGTGCCTCTATTTATGTTTTGACTAGAGACTTCTTGAGAAGATGAATGGGTAGGAACTGGATATTTCTGAAGGGCTTGGAATCACATTTCACATAACACATGATCTCTCTGTTGTTTGGAATACTCACCTTACGATTGTATTTTAATTTGTATGGTTGACCAGGCCTCGAATTTCAAATCCCCTATGCCTTTCAAATGAAAAATTGATGATGTTTTTGCATTTTTTATGCCTTTAAATTTACGTTCTACACAAACTTGTGAGTGTCAACCTATTCTTATTTGGAAACTCTCTTTCAGATTCTCTTTCATATCAGCTTACATTAATCTCCCTCTAAAATTTCCTTGTTTATTCTTGAGTTCACATATTTGATTCGAGATAACATACAACCATAATTTTAAGGGAATTCAGAAGGGAGGCCTTTTAGAAGGGAATTCTTTCACTCTCTTTTCTCATATACATACAAAAATTAAATAAGTTCAATTCTAAGTTCAATTCCAAGCCCACAACAAAGTTAAATATATATTGGTGATGAAATCCAACTTGTGGGATATACAAATTGAGATTGGGGAGGTAGTGTGACAGATGGAAAAATCACAACTAGAGGATGTTTCAGCATTGGGTCTTACATGGTTTCATGGATGAGTAGAAAGAAATATACAATTACTTTGAGCAGTGCTGAGGATGAATATTCTGTTCCAAGCCAAGTCTGTCTGGAAGAAGTTTGGATCAATAAGTTTCCATGAAACTTTTTTGAAGGACCATTCAACCCTACATGGATAGATTGTGATAATGAGAGTTGCATAATATTGATGGAAGACTCAGTTTTTTACTCTAAGATGAAGCATATAGAAAATGCGTACCACTAAATTAGAATGTTGTTATGAGACAGGATCCTAAAGTTGCATTTTCTACCTACAGATGAAAATGTAGCAGACATATTGACTGAAGCGTTACCAAAAAAGAAGCTTGAGTACCTTAGAGGTAAGATTAGTTTGGTGGATGTCTCTTCGCTAGTTGAGAGGGAGTGATATCACGTAGTTCTTGTCTTCATGGATCAGACACTAGACTAGGAATAATAGTTTCAAGTCTTATTGAAGTCCATAAATAAATAATAGATTATGGAGGATTAGATAAGCATATAGATTAGAATGCTCTTATGGATTTGAAAAATCTAGGAAAATAAGTTGACAACTGATGCTCTTTGAGGATGAGCTAGCGCATCCAAGATAAGAGTAGTCAAAGAGCACCAATATTATTTCAAGATCTGGGTTTTGGAATCCAAGATAAGAATATTCCTAAAATGGCATACCTTGTAGACATTTGGATGGGGTATGTACCTTGATATGTAGTGCGGCATCTCACGTAAAACCTCTCAGCATAATTCTCATGTTAAAGATGAAATTTTCTAGTTAAGGCCTTCAGGGATAATGTTGTTTATGATAAAGATGCTTGGAAAAAGGATGGCTTATTAATCTGACTCTTCATATGAGAATGCTTCAAGATTGAGATTCCTTAAATCATGAATACCTCCCTAGTTAAGAGGGAGTGTTGGAAATTGCAACTAGGTTCGGTCTTCACTACGATGTAATTGTAATCATGAAACTATATATTATTTGTAAAGAAAGAAAAATGAAAGAAAGAGAAACTATATTTTATTTTGAAGTATGGGTTTCATACTCAAGTTTGAGTCAAAAGAATTTTATTCATTCTTTTAGGTCTTCTAGGTATTTCTAGGCATTTCTAGGATAAGCAATAACATTTATCATGCATCATAGTTCCATTTGGACTCATTGTAATGGAGAAAAGTATTTATTTTATCATGTAAAAGACATGGATAAGCCCAAGACCAAGTCGGCCCAAATGTAAGGACAAGTCAGCTTAAGGGAGGGTTATTCGACCCTCAAGAAAGTTTATAAATACTAGGGAGTTGAACCTCATTTGGACACTCAACTCAAGCTATTTCGATATGTAATAGCGAAGGTGAAATAAAATTTGTTGGGGGACAAAGAATAGGAGAAAGAGTCAAATTTCCGTCAAGGGTTATATTTCTCTTTGTTTCTATAGTGTTTATGAATTTCTTAGCTTCAAGAGCATGAAATTCTGAAGTAGTTGTAGGGGGTCAAAGTTGCAAGGCCAAAATTCTGTTGTGGGGGTCAAAGTTACAGTATCATTGAAGCAGGATTGAAGTGTTGGAATTTGTCTCAAGGAAGATCTTGTTGGAGGATGTCTTGGTGCTTGAAGGGTTTGTTGGCTTGGTTTTTTTTGTCTTAGAAGTCTCTTTTATAAGAAAATTCTGAAGAAGAAGAGAAGCATTTTTATATTATTCCCCTTGGAGGGGTTTTTCCCTGGCTTCGAGCCTATATATTTTTTACTCCATCTATTTGTGATCTTGTTTTGATAATATCTTGATGAACATAATTAAAGAAGTAATTAAAGAAAAACTAACATCATAATTAAATCAAGATGAGGAAAATAAGTTATAATTTTCAAGTCTCCATATTTTCCAACAGAGATAGGGTGTGATCCTTACCATTTATGGTAAGTTGTATCTCGCTCAAGTGATGGGATGTTGGTGTTCTACCACTTGACTCTTGACTATATAAATGGGAATATCAATGGACAATAGGACAAAGTGTAAACCTTAAGTCAATATCACCTATTTTCATTAGATGATAGGATACATTATGATACTTAAGTCGATCTCACCTATTGTCACAGGTCAATATGATAGAGTGTGATCCTTACCATTTTGGTAAGTAGATTTTGCCTATTGCCCTTGGATATAGGGTGGTAGCTAGAGCTCCCCTGCGATGATTCTTCTTATTTATATAGAGGCATAATTTTTAATATTATGATCAAAAGAGTCAAGTTGGGTTGAGATGTGATGAGATGGTTGTCTTGTTGATTCAGTTCAGATGAAATTCATGTGATGAAAATAGAAATTCCTCCTTAGCTTAGAGGGAGTGTTGAAATGTGGATACCTTCAGGACAAATTTCCCATAAGGGAAACCCTAAGCCCTCAAAAGAAGCCCAATGTCCAGCAAAGAAAGAAAATTTAAATCAATAATTTTTTATTTTTTTTTGGTAAGTTAGGTTAAACTATATTGAAATCATAAAAATAGACTTTACAGAGGCTATGGGCAGGGATGGCAAGCAATACTTAACCAATCCTTGCCTTGGAATTTTTCAAAATAGACCATGTTTGGGGCTGCCTCATGGGACGAAACCAGCCCCTTAAGAGAGTCAAACAGTCTTGATTTAAAAAATATTTAGTGACACATATGAAAAAAAAATAGTTGAAGCATGTCCTCAGAAGAAAAAAATTAGAGATGAACCTTGCTATCGAGAAATCATGGATTTCCTGCATCTTCCTCTGTCGTGTGGTCCTCCTCCTCAATTAGGCATCCATATTCTCTTGCAATGGATTCTTCCTCAGTTGTGGGTGCACAAGAAGGCTTCAGAGAGGCCGCGTGGTTGATGGGAGAAACAGGATACTTAGCATTGGGAACTCTGGTCTAGACACCATTCGATTCCATAATTCATACATCTATCTCCTCCTCCACAAGCTCATGGAATGGAAATAGTTCCGTTTTCTGGGGTGTGCGCGGCTCTGATTGCACAATGGTGGATTTTCTGCGACCTCTTCTGCCCTTAGGCTTCTCCGACGGATGAAAAATCTCCTCCTATGTTCTGTCAGGAGGTTGGGTAACCAACATGTCATGGCGACCTGAAGAGGATCCTTCGTTGGATTCCAAGCATTGGTCCTGTCCACAGTGACAACGGCTAGAGACTTCCCCTCTGTAGTTACTCCTGATGGGATTTTGACATTGCCGCATGGCCATGGAGAGGCTATCGAGTATAGGATGGGTATTTGGCTGTGAGACAAGGTAGAGAACATGGGGGACCACAGTAGAGGGGCACATCAAGGGAGCACGCATCAGGGGAGCGCGTAGTAGGGGGGCGCGTGGCAGGGGATCTCACAACAGAGGGTGCACAGCAGGAAGGCGCACATGAGGAGTGGCACGCTGTAGGGGGTTGCACAATAGGGGGCGCGTAGTAGGGGGATCGCAAATGGGGCATGCAGCAAGGTGAGTTTGTAGCAGGGGGAGCGATTGCACACAAGGCAGGCTGGAGCAGCAGCGAAATGGCGGAAAGAGGATCAGCGAGGGTAGAGAGAGCTCGCAAAACTAGTTGGAGCAGTAGTGAAATGGATGAATGAGGAGCCTTTGTGCCTTTTGAAGGCAGGAGGCACTGAAATCGAGCATAAAGGCTGAGAGGTACAATCCAAGTGTGCTTGCATGTGCCTGCATGTGATGCATGGTGTGCCGAGAGGCCAAGTGAGGCAGAGCACCAACAATATTTATCAATGATTTGAGTTTCTGCATCATCTAGGGGCTAGCATTGCAGGGTGGAATCAGACTAATCATGGGACGAGTTGTCCTCATGTGTTCTGAATATTTCACCCGCATCTGGGGAAATCAAGAAAATTATTATTATGTGGGCAATAAATTATTAAAATAGAATATATTTAAATTAATTTGAGTGAAATTAAAATTCATGTGATTCCCTCCTAAAATTTTAAGTCAGCCCACCAAAAGGGATTATGTTGGCACCAAAAGGTACCATAATGATTTATATAAATAATACCTTATGGTTTATGATTCGTTCATGGATTTAATAAAATAAGCATTTCATATATTTACTCTTTGGTTTGTAGGTTCTGTTGGTTTACTTTTTCATTGACAAAGTTCACTTCTATTGATTGTGTGGATCATTCTATAGTGATATCAATTATTGACATTGCATCTTCTACATATCATCGCATTCAAAATTATAGTGGCCTGCAACATATCAGTGAATCAAACTACTGGTTCAGATCTAATTTTGTGGCACACAATTTCTTTACAATGGATCAAATATTTTCTTTAAGGATCTTACACTATCTCATTGGATCATATAGCTAATTTTGAGGCTAATTTTATATATGGCTCGCATCTATGGCTAGTTGAATATTCTGTGACTCAAATTATCATCCCAATGATTCACATGGCTCACAATATTCTCAAGTTTCACATCCATACTTGGTATCTATATAGTGGCTCATCACATAACTCGATGGCATGCACTTGATTCCAATAGCTTTCATCACAACTTTGGCTCACACATCAATTTTATATGGATTATATTATATACAACATCTGTATGGATAATACAATGAATTTTTAGATCATATTAAATATAGTGACTATGTGGATGGATTATATTATACACAGCTACTTGCTCTCATTTAAGCTAGATTATACATTTGTGGCTTGTACTATATTCAATATGAGAACAATCCAAAGACAATAACGTTGGACAGTGATTTTATGACATTGATCCTGAGGTGTGATATATGAAGTGTGGTAAAATTATTATATTATCCTTTGTGTCAATGACCCTATGATGAGTATGGAAATATACATATAAAAATGTTTTGGTTATTAGAAGTAACAATATTATAATCCAACTGTGTTATGGCCAGATAAGTAATATTTATATTGGTAGTGCATTTTTCAAGTATCACGTATGACAGTCTCTTGAGATGTATCACTTTATTATCATATGGAAGTAACCCTAACATCCCTGAATTAAAGAAGAAACCATGTATTTTAGTGAAACCTAACAGTGAAATCGCGTCTGATATTTCAATGAGATAGTGAAGGCACAATCTTGTTGTGATAGTGATCCTTTGGTATGACAGTAACCCAAGATACAAAAGTAACTTATATGAATGGTAATATATGGAAAAAGTGTACAACAACTTATATGAAATGATAATGATTCATATCCTCATGTGTGAAGTAATAGTACAGTTGTGGTAATTCCATATGACAATGATAACATGAAGGATTGAAGATGTAAAATTGTAGAGAAACTCTCTTGGACTTGTCTCGTATTGTTCACAAACGAATTTGTGAACTAACTTGGTTTGGCCCCAAGTGGCCTCATGTAATGATGTATCTCACTATGGGCATACTTTGTATCTCAGCTGAAAAATTGATGAATGTCTAATACAAGAATAATTTGGATGGGTTTTACCCTTTGTGGGGTTTTCCCCTAGTCTTTAACCTATATCATGGTGTCCCTATTTGTGTATGACTTTCTTCTATTTATCTTTATTGTTTTGTTGCATTGTTGTTCTTTATATATAATTTCTAATGATAATATGATGTTGTGGGGTGAATGCAATATGTAAATGATGAAAAGTTTGTAAATGAAATTATCTAAATCAAATAAAAATATAGTCCCTCGATCCCAGATGCGGGTGCAAACACATGAATAGGGGATGATGGGACGTGGGTACAACAAGTGGGGAAGCCACTTGGCCACCCACAATCTCGCCATTAGTTTAAGTCGGCTCGCTCACCATGTTGGCATTCAAGTCGAGATCATTCCAGGCGCAATAAACCATACAACATTAATGCCCAGCCGAGGTCGAGATCTCTCCTATACACTCGCTCGATCCTCCGGTATGAATGCTCTGCGCATCACAGCTGCGAACTTTAATGAGGTCTCAAGGTAGGGAGAGCCTCAAGATAGAGACACTAAGAGTTTAAAGATGGACGTTGGCAATAGAGGTTCATACATTCCTCCACCACCGTTGCAGAGAATTTTTTCGGCCTTGGCAATGCAACCCTGCTTTCGCACTGCCACTGACAAATGCATCCATCTCAGCTGTTGTATTGATCTTGGGGACGAGCTCCACCTCTCCCACACAGGCCACTGCAATAGAGCTATTGTCAATCTATATTTTCTCCTCTCCCTGTCCAACTCTGTCACTCCGCCTCCCTTGTCGCCTTCGTCTTTTCCCTCCACCATGCCACGCCTGAGACATTGCATGAGATGTCGAAGGGGAAGCTCCAGGGGCCGAGTCCATCACACACCTTCCACCTCCACTTCGGATTCCTCCTCGCCTTCCTCGGAGTACTTTTCTGGTAGATATCCAGATACTCATAGTGGGCGAGGGCAATTCCACCATGTTAACCCTGCTCTGCACCCCTCTGTCAATATGTCATCCAACACTCCTCAAACTGCCCAATTTTTATTTAATTATTCTTTGAACAGGCCCCATATCATTGCCTCGATTTCGGTTGCCTTCACGGAAGAACCCTGGCAAGTTGTTCCCAAGGAGCTTCAGACAAGTGCTTCTTCAGTTCTTGCTCAAGAATTGGACAAGCCGCAGCAGCAAGAGCCCAAGGATAAAGGCATAGCACTTGTGGGAGAGGAGAAGGACAACGTTAAGCGCTCCAAGCAAAGTGATGACCCAGGTGCAGAAAATATATAGGACGAAGATAGTATGGAGGCTTACAGGTGTTTTATCCTGGAGGAAACCTCTCCTCAGCATGATGCTTGGTATTTATTGCAGTGTTTGTTTTTTGTTTCAGGATTCCCATGTGGATGGGATTGTTTTTGTTTTTCCTGTTTTAAATTTCAGTAGTCTCAGTTTCTCAGTTATCTACTTGGAACTTTACAGTGGACCGCATTATTGTCACCCCTAAGCGATCAGTATGGTTGATTTATGTCTGAATTGGACTGGTTTCCCATCATGGGTAGTCTGTTTTGTTCATTTTTTGCTGAATATGTCTCTCTCATAGGCAAAGACAGGGTTAAGACCTAGATGTAACATATTTTTCTTTTCTTAATAGATTAAACTAATTTAGAAAAAAAAAAAAAGCCAATATAGCCCCTCGAAAAATTAACAAAATTCTCTCCTGACAAACTAAAAAAACTTGAATGCTAGAAGGACTTGGCTAGGTCATGACGAGAGGATATTGATACATTTGCCAAAATATCCATAAATGACTTTGGCCAAAAGCCTTGGATACTCACATGCATATGAGGAGTTACATTACCCACTCCATGATGAGTTATCCATAGTCATGCATCAACATGACAAGCTCATAAACTCTTCTTAAAGAAGGAGAAATTTTAGGCGAATCAAAATATGTTGCATCCAAGGAGAATACCTCCGTCACTAAGAGGGAGTTTTGATTTTTTATATAGAATCGAGAGGTATTCATGCATGCCAAGTGGACTCATAAATCAACCAAGAAAACTTATGGAAAATAAAATAAAATAAATTTTATTTTTTTTGGTTTCATATAGGCTCGAAAGGAACAAGTCAGACCCACAATGAAAGGGTGTATCCCCTGGGGTAAATGCACAATTTGAATTGTATATATATACAAGATGTGACACTTCATTTGTCTTACTCACTCATCATATCTCTTATATGGAATATTCTCATGGGAGCCGAAAAATGATGAAAGGGCTAAAGCTTGGACTTGGTTTTTGGCACAAATTTATAGATATTTTATTGTAAACATTTTTGAAGAATAATTTCTCGTGGAATAAGAGTTGCTATATTTTCTCCCAAGTTTTGGTTTCCCACAGAAAATTTGTTATCTCTACTATGCATGAATATCTCTTTATGATTTTCATTGTTTCTATTATTTTTACTACATTATCATTGAGATTTTATGTGTACAATTTCTTAATGATATCAGTGGCATAAGAAGAATTAAATGAAGATAATTAGAAGTAATTATCATATCAGAAAATTAATTTTCTACTGTGTACATTGTAGAAAAGTCAATAGACAATTACCATTTTATGGACCTAAGGAAAAATTGTATAAGTTTCGTGATGGTTTCTCATTGTATAAGTTTATTTCCCTAAAAGTTCTGTCATGAAAAATTATAGGTACTAGGCTATTAGGCTATCAGAGGATGGAGCATTTAAATCACATTAATTTTTAACTGTGGTATGCACTGGTCCAGAGTCCCGACTCTCCTGAAACATGTATCATATTGGTTGATGGTTTAGCTTTGAAATTAAACGTCAAAATGATGGGTTGGAGATGTATAATACACGTCAAACCTAACGCTGGAAATTTTTGAGCCACCGTCAAATACGTCCTGCACCCCAACTTACGTCCTACAACACGTCAAATTCTAGGGCTGTGTAGGATTAAAGTGGAAGATATAAGCAGTAACACATGTAATACTGTACAAAGTAGAGGAATGGAGTACTAAGGATGATATAAGACGTAACACATGCAAACACACGTATAGGAAGCAGTTCTGGTTCAATATATGATTTTAGTAATAAATGCTAGTCGTAACACATGTAATATAGTACAAACAACTATAAATGATATAAGTTGTTGGGGAAACGAATCTTAATAAAAATAACTGATCACGTATACATTAATTATCAATATGAGGAACATATTTTTGTTTCAAGGAAATCGGAAAAATATGTGCAAGAAAATACCGACAGCTAACACTGGCTCTACATGATTTGGTTTTACACTATCGAGCTCATTCGACAAGCAATAAAATGTAAGACTTGAAAAACAATACTAAATTTCAAAATTTGAAAGTAAATGATAGGAAAATAATTATGATAATCACACGACTTGAATCAATACTTAATTAAATCATACCTTGTTTAATTGGAAATTTAACTTATTGCACCCAACATAATTCAAATGCTAATCTAGAGCAGTAACTTAAATGAAATCTAGAAATTGCAAAAACAAAAATTTTAGAAAATGAAAAAATCAACAAATTAATTGAAAAAATGAAATTTACTTCAAGGAATAATAATTGAAATTCAAAGAAACAAACACACAACTAAACTACTTTAGATTTTCAAGGCAACACCTCATCTAAGGTAGTGGGCCCAACTGCCCAAGACTTAGTTCCACCTTAAAGAATAATTCAGATCAGATTACAAGTAACAGGTGTATAACTCAATGGATAACTTCCTTCATTAAAATATATAAGAGAAATGATTACATCAAAATGAAGCTCTTAGCTTTGCCTCAAGTTCAACAATTATTCATCCTCCTCTCTTTGATCTATGTTTTCATTTAAATACATGGAGAGAAAAGGGAAATTAATACTAAATTTATTACAAAATGATTTTCCATTACAATTGTAGATTGTCTACAACAAATTGATCAACAAGATCAGATCTGAAATATCTCTCCATCATGATTCAGCTGGAACAAGTCGATTTTGGTATTGCAATTGGAAAATTTTCGAAAACGACCACAACAACAAATTTGAGAAAATCACCTTCATAGAACCTTCTGTTTCTTTTAATCTAGACCGAACTTTGGAAAACTGCACATTGAAAAATTGAATTGCTTCATTCTACACAAAACCGGTATCTCGAATTTTCAAGATTCATCTTCATTTGTCCAAAATATCCAACGCAAAATTTTCACTTTTAGTTGCAACGAATTTCTGAGTTGGAATATTTGATTATGAGTTGGAGATGAAATTTCCAATCTAGAGGATATCTTGGAGGCTAAAATCATAAGTGATGTTACAATAGATTAATAAACCATCATTGGAAAAATCATGAATAATAATCATCAATTTATTAAAAATAAAGGAGAATAAATTTTACTTATCCACAAGAGCATAAATAATTATGAAATGGAAGTAAATGATAAACTATGATAAATAATGTGATAAAATAATGGTGGAAATGGATGAAATAGATTTCAAGAAATAGTAATAATAATGACAAATCAATGGCCCAACATAATCCATAACACATGCACATACAACAAAATACAAAGTACAGGAAGTAGTTCTAGTTGCAAAACTTAGACTACACGCTACGTCACCCCTTGCCCTTCCCCACTTATCAATGGAACCCTACAATGTGTTAGGCTATGAAATTTCCAAAAACACTAACATTTTGGTGGATCTTTGGGCAATCAAAAGGAACCCAACTTCATGGGAGGATGCTGAAATTTTTGTTCTTAGGACTTCATTTGGAGCAGGGAGGAGAGCATTCCTGGGAGAGCAGCTAGGAATGATTCTTGTTGAATTTCCATTGGTGCAACTATTGCATTGTTTTGAGTAAAGACTTCCCGAGAAGATGAATGGGAAGGAACTGGATATGTATGAAAGGTTTGGAATAACAGTGTGTAGAGCACATGATCTCTCTGTTGTTCAGACCCTTTGCCTTACGGTTGTAGTGTAATTTGTATGGCTGATCAGGCCTCGAATTTCAAATCCCCTCTTCCCATCAAATGAAAATTTGATGATGTTTTTTCAATTTTGATGCCTTTCATTTTACATTCTAAAAAAATTTGTGAGTGTCGACCTATTCTTACTGGAAAATCTCTTTTGATTACTCTTGCATCTCAACTTTCATTAATCTCCCTCTAAAAGTGCCTTGTTTATTCTTTAGTTCGCATATTTGTTTCGAGATAGCATACAACCTTGCTTTTAATGGAATTTTCAGAAGGGAGTCTTTTCATAAGGGAATTATTTCACTCTCTTTTCTCATATACATACAAAAATTAAATAAGTTCAATTCCAACCCCGCAACAAAGTTTAATTCTAAAAAAAATTAAATAATTTACTCAATTGCAATAGAAAAATAGTGAATGAGGTTTCTTCCTGTGCTTTCTCATTCTAATTCACCAAGTAAATGATAATAGTGTGTTTGAGAACCTAAATACATACATTGTATTTTAAAGGTTGGATTCAACTAACAGACAACTTTCATGGATATCCTCAATGTAAACAGAAAACATTTGTTACATTAAATATGTGGATCGTTACCACAATTGTATTCCCAACATAGTCAGAGAATGTCGATGTGAGGCTTTACAAAATATCATTAAACATTTGAAGTGGCGTATGACCTTCAAATAGGGAAGACTGTCAATAGATAGAGACAAAAAATTGGTGTACGTGTTTTCTAATTGATCTGTGAAAAATTTCATTTGTATCACTATTATGGAAGAAGTATAGACATGCCTTCATCACTATATTTACTACCATTAAGGCATATTGAAGTCTAAAATTTTAGGCCTACTCCTTGGGTCATTTTGACCAAAGCCAAATATGCAGACCAATCATATTCTAATGGAACATCTCTCTCAAAAATGCCCCAATATACTTGCACAACTACTTCATCCACAACCATGAAACTTTAAGGAAAGTAAGCATGCTTGAATCACCTTGCAATGGTTTAATGTGTTAGAAGCAGATATTGTGTCTGAAGGAAGAATTACATAAAAGGGGAATTTTTTCACAACCAAAACAAGGAGGATTAGTTAGAGTCAATATCCGTCTAATGGGAAAATCCTTAACAATACTATCATATTCCACATTCGTATAACTTATAACTGACTTATAACTACTAGTCATTTTAATTGTTACAAGAATTTCATGTTGACAAGCATGGTTTACAAAACAATTCCAAGGAAACCCAAATGGGTAAAAGAAAAATCATTTCAAGATTGATTCTCTAAATGTAGCTTCAACAAAATAATCACAATAATTGTTGAGTACCATAAAACTTATGAGATCCATTAAATGTTTATTATCATAATCCACATAAAAAAATTTATGTAAAATTATTAATCTACATAAAAAACTCCCTAGAAATAGCTCAGACCATTTTGTACCTATATCTCATAAAAGAGATTCTAGAGCCATTAACCTTTATATATTCACATTTTGAATGAGAGATTGGAAGTAAAAAAATCGTAAAAATGTTGCAAAGCGTAAAACATAATGCATTTATTTACCACGAGCAACAAAAGTGATAAATCTGACAAGTCTCAATATCTTTTTATTTTCAAAGTAAGGATCACTATGCAAAAATATCTCTTGCAGAATCACACGCTTCATCCAAGCTTGAGAACCTTTATATGGATTCCTACATACATAAAAAGACGTCCAAGTTTTTCTGGTTATGTGATTGTTTACACTGTACATACACGTAGGAACGATGGTGCTACACTGATGTATTTCACTCTTCCAATAGTATGGAAATCAGGTGGAGTTATATAGTACTTAGTATGACTAATTAGGTTTTAATCATCTCATAGATAAAACAATGAATAGTGGAATATTGTCATAAACATTTTAAGCATGTTAAATTAGTAGTTATTCCTACTTTGCAAGATATGGGTAGAAAATACATTTGGTTTTATAAGCATCTTGATATTGGGGCAACTGTAATGATAGCAGTAGTGAATATATTATACTGTCAAGGGAGATCACAATAACTTGCTTTCCATAACAAGTATTTAGTGCTTTTTCTATGACTTTTTACCATTGTATGATTGTTATAAAATATTTTTCCTTTGTTCAATACCTAATTACCAAAGTGCAATATGGTCGGTTAATCTAATGGATATCAACAAGAATGGTGATTCAATTGATCATTTTGTGCTTACTATAAATTTATCTAATAGGTAGACTCATAAAATGTAAACGTTGTGAATAAGCATGGATAACGGGTGTAATTCTTTGCCCCATGATCAAATTGGCTACTGCACATTAAAATTTATATTTGATGCACCTGATTATATTCATGTAATGGGATCTACTTTTATATTCTCTCTCTTATACCAGAAAATATCATAAATACACTATTCAACTACAATAACTAGATTTTAAGAACCCACCATTCATGATCATATTTACAAGTTTTCCATTGGTGAAACTATTGCTTTGTTTTGACTAGAGACTTCCCGAGAATATGAATGGGAAGGAACTCGAAATGTTTGAAAGGTTTGGAATCACAGTGCACAAAGCACGTGATATCTTTGTTGTTTGGACTCCTTTCCTTACATTTGTACTATAATTTTTATGGTTGACTAGGCCGCAAATTTCAAATCCCCATTACCCGTCAAATAAAAATATAGTGACATTTTTGAATTTTTGATGCCTTTCATTTTACGTTCTACACAAATTTGTGATTGTCGCCCTATTTGACATTTGTATCTAGAAAATATCTTTCAAATACTCTTGTATCTTAACTTTCCTTAATATCCCTCTAAAAGTTCCTTTTTTATTCTTGACTTCGCATATGTTTTTCGAGATAGCATGCAACCATAATTTTAAGGGAATTCAGAAGGGAGCCTTTTTAGAAGGGAATTATTTCACTCTATTTTCTCATATACACACAAAAATTAAATAAGTTCAATTCCAACACCACAACAAAGTTCAATTCTAACAAAAATGAAATAATTTACTACGTTGCAATAGAAAAAGAGCGAATGAGGTTGCTTCCCATGCTTTCTCCTTCTAATTCAGTAAATAAATGACAATAGCGCGTATGAGAACCAAAATATATATGTTTTATTTTATAAATTGTATTCAACTAACAGACAATCGTCATGGATATCCTCAATGAAAACATAAAATAATTAGTTACATTAAATATATGGATCGCTTACCACAACTGTATTCCAAAAATAGACAGAGAATGTAGATGTGAGTCTTTGGAACATATCATAAAACATTTTAAGTGGCATACGACCTTCAAATAGGTAATACTACCACTAGCTAGAGACAAACAATCTATGTACCTATTTCCTAATTGGTCTGTGAAAAATTTAGTATGGATCACTATTAGCCACAGTAAGAACACAAGATGGAAGAGGTATAGACATGCCTTCATCACTATATTTACTACCATTAAAGCATATTGAAGTCTAAAATTTCAAGCCTAATCCTTGGATCATTTTCACCAAAGAAAAATATGCATACCATTCGTATTTTGTTGGACCATCTCTGTCAAAAATTCCCCAAAATAATTTCATAACTACTCCATCCACACCAAGAACCTTTAAGTCAAGTAAGCCGGCTTGAATCGCCTTGCAATGGTTTAATGTGTTAGAAGCAAATATTGTGTCTAGAGGAAGCTTTACATAAAAGGGGAAGTTTTTCACAACCAAAACAAGGAGGATAATTAGATTCAATCTCCATCCAATGGGAAATCCTTAACAATACTGTCAAATTCAATATTTGTATGACTTATAATTGACAGTCATTTTAACTCTTACAAGCAGTTCATGTTGACAAGCATGGTTTACAAATAATTCCAAGAAAACCCAAATGGGTAAATTAAAAATCATTTCAATATTCTCTCTCTAAATGTAACTTCTGTCATCACTAGGCTAGAACAAATTGGTTTGTGTCAACCATCAACCCAACATAGCTATTTCAAGCCAAATTTAACTGGAAGTTAGCCCCTCCAGTCTGAGAGGGCTCTCTCAAAATATCTGTAAAATTCTCAGTATAAATCTCAAAATATCAGAAGGGTAATTTTTTACTTGTTATGTGATTTTTCAGGTGAAATAATATGATGACAGCCACCATTGGGCATGGAGTCAGTTAAATAAAACCAATTACAAAAAAACTACTTTAATGGAAGCTGGGGCAATTTTGGTTGTGAAAT